>CM040191.1:47505640-47530640 GCA_022606455.1 Callitettix versicolor
GGTCCTCGGGGTGAAAGCCCAGTACGCTATCAACTAGGCCACCAAGGCGGCACGACGATCTGCCTCAGTGACTTCCTGTTATACTGAACAAATGTCCTTGTCAGTACATGGTCTGGTCCCGAGAGAAGGCTTCTGGGAGCCAAAATCTTTGGCTAGGGAACTGTTTCCATCGTTTGATGTGCTCTTTCCCTGCTCCTATCGCAGTTGTGCGACTAATTCCGCACTCGAGCTCTAATCCCACTAGTCGATCAGCAGCTCCTCTCTTGGCCATCATGTCTGCTCTCTCATTTTCCTCAATCCCGCAATGCCCGGGCACCCATCCTAATTGCACTATATTAGCACTTGGCAGGACGTAGAGGGAGCGGAGAGAATCCCACACCAACTTGGATGTGATTTCTACAGATCTGAGAGCCTGTAATGCCGTCTGGTTCTCTGTATTAGAATGTCCTTACCTGTAAGTCCTTTCTCTAATATTCGATGAGCACATGCCGAGAAGACACATATCTCAGCTTGGAATACCATGCAATACCTACCTACACTAGCATTAAATGCAGCCCCAGTGGTTTCGCAGTATCCTCCATTTCCAGACTGTTGATCATGCAACGACCCGTCTGTGTAACAGACAAGGTGACCTGGACACAGGTCGCTTGCAGAGGTTATCTTGGACGGACGTGCAAACTGATCTACTCACTGAGATAAAATGCACATTTTCTGTACTTTCAGATATGACACATTTTAAAATTTGTTTTTAACAGGTGGGTTAAGTTCACTAATTCATTCCTCAAAAAACCAGTACACTAGAAACATCTGGAGAAAAGAAAGTAGCATTAAAAAATGTTTTCATTCTAAGTACTTATAATGGGCGGTACATTGCCAAATACAGATGTGGTTTGATTTTTTTTTTTACAGATGACAAACTTGGCAAAACTCTACGTCCCTCCTTTAAGTACTAATTGTTCAAAAATTCAAAAAGTCTCAAATATGTTATCTGTACAAAATTATAATATTTTAAAAAATTTATGAAGTTTTTAAGATGCTAGACGGGTTTATTGCGGTGCCAGAGGCTACAAAAGCTTTAAACCTCTAAAACCAATTTAAATTTAACCTAAAATCGAATTAACCGATTTTGTTAAATTATACCTATTCAGATTTTTCTGGATTGCTTCCGAACTGGGTTTTCCGGGGAAATAACTGAATGTGGGAAATTATGTGCAGTATGTTTACACCATTTTTGTTAAATACGCCTGCAGGACGAAAGATGAGAAATTCTCTTTCTTACTTGAATAGTTCTCTATTTAGCGAATACGGTTAATTGCGGTAATAAGTATTTTCTTATTTAAAAAAAAGAAAAAAAACAGCAAAACTAAAGAGTAGCCACTTTCTCCAGAGCGTGACTAAAGGTCTATTAGAATGCATTCCGTTAAAGTGGGAATCAGCAAATTGCAGTGAAATGCTAATTCATTCTGGTTGTTAGAATAAAGACTTCAACGGCTGTAGAACAGATGCTCACACCAGACTTTCTAGAAACGTTTTTTGCTTTAAATTCACATACGTTAGAAGATTTCATTATCCACTTACGTGAATAGCTGTTGTATGTAAGTGCATCAATTTTCTTGAAATGCATGCGAAAAACGGACATTATGACAGTTCTGTCTCACCATAGGAAGTATAAGAAAGTACAGTGATCATGAAAAAACCTATTGTTTAGTTTTTTATGTATATATATTACTTTTCAAGTCATATGAATCTAAACAGCTGTGTGTATATTTAGGCCTTGCGTTGGTGTATACTTGTTAAAGATTGAAATTAATTTATAAAACTAATTGATTTTATGAAAGCTGAGCTTGTAATATGAACCTAGTAGTAACATGAACTCCTTCAGTTTTTATTTTTCAGAAAAATAGTTTGTTTTAACTTTCTGGTCATACAACTATTTAAAATTAACAAAGCATTTTATAAAAATCTGTTCTTAAAATTTTGATCAAATTTAGCTCAAACTAACATGGTTTGGGGAAGTACTTTTCAAAATATATTCACGGTAAAAAAAAGGGCAGTTTGTACTCGTGAAGGATATTTTGCACTACAAGTCAAATTTCAAAAGTTAATTAGACAAATGGAAAAAATTGTATGGGTTTTTCTAAGAAAAATCTTACATATAAGTGTAAGTGTCCCCTTACACCATTATCCCACTATGAGAGGATTGTAGAAATCCGTTAACAAAATTAAATTGTAAAAATGTCCTTGATTTCCTCTGAGTTTATTCGTATTTTCAAGTTAATTTGAAAGTTCAAACACTAATTTCTACTTACGATGGTGAAGTGATATTTTCTAAAAAAAAATATGTTAAGAACTTCACGACTGTTATGGTTCATTTTTGTGTTATTTTCTCACGATACGAAGTAGGCTATTAAGAAAATATGGTAGTCGAGAAAAAATCTATCTTGGAAAATTCTTTGTTCTATTAGTTTTCGAGAAACAAAAAAGTGGTTTTTATTTGGATAGCTTTTTGGCTATGTTTACGTAATTGCATTAATTTGACAATTTTAATTAAATTGTTTGGTTTGGTGAAATAACTTTTATTAAAAAAAATACTTAAAAACTATTTTTCGATTATGAACTCTAAAACTATAACTTAAGGTCAAATGTTTTTTATCACATTTTCCTCAAATTATTAATAAGTATTTAAGCAGAACTACGGGTCGTTAAATCCAGTTCGAGTTTCAGATGTAAACAAATTACAAATTTACCTTTTTTTAAAAATCGGTTCAACGGATTTTAATCATGTGCATAACAAAAGTCAGTGCAAATAAAATAAATTTATTAAGGAGTAAATCAGTAAAACCCAAATATAAACCTTGAACGCCGTCGGATTTGTTTTTCTTAAATTTAGGTTATTCTTCAATCGTAAACGCCTTTTATATAAAATTTTAATACTGATTAGAGGGCAATAATTTATGGCATAATTTGAGTAAAATCCCGATAACCGTTTTTGATAAAATTCCAGTTTTACAGTAATTCCTGAACTGGATATTTTTGCGAAAATAATTTAATATAAGAAAGCAAAGAATAATTGTTTTTATAGTAAATTACAAGAATGTTTGCTTATGTTATATTATTAATTTTGTTACATTTTGGAAATTTGCTTTTATCAGGTCAACGAGACTGTTGTGTTCCGCGTTTACTTTACGCTTAGTTTTATCCCTTATCATAGTTCTGTACGATATGTACAAATTCGTTGCTATACACCTCATAGTACATTATGCAACACAGAGCTATAATTACATATATAGTAATTTATGTATGTTATAAATTATGTATAATTATTATGTTATATATTATGTATGTTATTATGTATTATATTGTTATAAATTATGTATAAAAATTATGTATGTTATAAACAGTTATAAACTGTTCTACTACGTTATATCTTAATATATAAAAGAAGAAGTCCTGACTGACTGACTGACTGACTGACTGACTGATTCATAATCAATGCAGAGCCAAAACTATTTTAGCTAGCGACTTGAAATTTTCAGGGTACATTTATGTTACCTTATAGGCGTGCACTAAGAAATGATTTTGCAAAAAATTAAATTTATCGCCATTTAACTACTTACCCAGTCCAAATTGAATAATCATCGTATAGCCGAGACTATTATAGCTAGAGATTTGAAATTTTCAGGGTACCAGCTTACAAAAATGTTGAGGTGCACTAAGAAAGGATTTTGCAAAAATTTGATTTTAACGCCATTAAACTACTTAACCAGTCCAAATTTAATAATCAACGTACAGCCAAGACTATTATAGCTACAGACTTGAAATTTTCAGGGTACCTTTTTGCAATAATGCCGAGGTTAACTAATGCAGGATTTTACAAAAATTTGATTATAACGCCATTAAACTACTTAACCAGTCCAAATTTAATAATCAACGTACAGCCAAGACTATAGCTAGAGACTTGAAATTTTCAGGGTACCTTTTGCAACAATGCCGAGGTTAACTAATGCAGGATTTTACAAAAATTTGATTATAACGCCATTAAACTACTTAACCAGTCCAAATTTAATAATCAACGTACAGCCAAGACTATAGCTAGAGACTTGAAATTTTCAGGGTACCTTTTTGCAACAATGCCGAGGTTAACTAATACAGGATTTTACAAAAATTTGATTATAACGCCATTAAACTACTTAACCAGTCCAAATTTAATAATCAACGTACAGCCAAGACTATAGCTAGAGACTTGAAATTTTCAGGGTACCTTTTTGCAACAATGCCGAGGTTAACTAAAACAGGATTTTACAAAAATTTGATTATAACGCCATTAAACTACTTAACCAGTCCAAATTTAATAATCAACGTACAGCCAAGACTATTATAGCTAGAGACTTGAAATTTTCAGGGTACCTTTTTGCAACAATGCCGAGGTTAACTAAAACAGGATTTTACAAAAATTTGATTTTAACGCCATTAAACTACTTATCTAGCCAACTTTAATAATCAACGTATAGCCGAGAATATAATAACTAAAGATTTGAAATTTTCAGGGTTACCACCACATGCAGAGGTGCACTGAAAAACGATTTTCCAGTATTCAACCCCTAACGAGGTAAAAATGATATACAACAATTTTTACTGGAAAAAATATGTTTTTCGTCTGTCCTTCTTAAAACGTAACATAATCACTCTTAAATATAAGTCATGAAATATATTTTTCGTTATTTCCCAAAACTCATCCCCTAAAGAGATTGAAAGAGGGTAGAAAATGTAAAAAAGGGGAGTGCAATTTTGCATTGAAAACATATTTCTTTTGGATCGTATATTCTAGAAATATGCTATGAAACACAAATAATGGAACATGTCAACATTTTTCCGAATTCAATCCCTAAAAAATTAAAATGTAAAAAAGAGGTATAATTAGAGAAAAAAGAGTGTTTTCATTTTAGAAACATATTTTTTATTGGATTTCTTTAAAGTTAACAAAATATTCTAAAACACAAAATATGATACACGTAATTCAGCATTTATCTCCCTAATTCATCCCCTAAAAGGACAAAAATATAAAAGAGGTATAAATGTTTGTATTGGAGAAAAATATTGTTTATCAGGTTTTCTTAAATTCGAATGGAACATGTTTGAAGACAATAAAACAACATATTCAGGTTATAATATTTTTTCAAATTCACTGTAAAATAATCACGAGTTTAGTTGATCATGTTTTTATTAATATATTTTTTATGTTTCTAAATGATTACATTACTGAAACAGTTTAAGTTTCGTGTGCGAAGCCGCGATGGGTAATGCTAGTTTATGTATAAGACAACTTTGTTTACCGACAGTCTGGAAAACTGTAAACAAAACAGAACTGTAATAACAAATAAACAGAAAAAATACTGTCTGTAAATAAACCTGTACTTTTTTACAATT
This sequence comes from Callitettix versicolor, assembly GCA_022606455.1. Taxonomy (NCBI): domain Eukaryota; kingdom Metazoa; phylum Arthropoda; class Insecta; order Hemiptera; family Cercopidae; genus Callitettix; species Callitettix versicolor. The sequence goes on from CM040191.1 coordinate 47,511,068, forward strand.
TCTTCATTTAGTCATTGAAAATGATCCGCACAGTATGCAATGCAGTATTACAGGTTTCACGTGACGTCACAACTGGTAAGTTCTCACGGAACACCGGCAATCAGACGTCCGTAGAAAATATATTCATTACATATCTTACGCAGAAGTGTATTGTCATGCTGTGACGTCATAACCTTGACCGTACCCCTTCCCCTTATCCCCCCACTCTAGATGAATGACAGACTAAAACAATGACAAACTTCATGTTTACAGTACTTGTAAAGTTTTTACGATCTAAGTCGTTATTGTACTGCGCTATATGTTAAGAATAAATCGTATATTGAACTGCAATAACTTTCTCATATCGACAAACATGTTTTGTATTTTGAATCAGCCTGTAACCACATTGCACAAGTGGTAGCTACCATTAGTGGACTTTTGTGAAGGGGACCGAAGATCCCACACTATACGAAGAGTAAAGAAAGAATAATGACACGAAAAAACTACCTTAATATTTTGCTCCACTTTTATGTCCTCTGAGGCCAAAACTTCAATGTCTGTCTGTATGTACAACTGACTGATTGCCTGTACTGGACATTAAACGGATTGGCCGATTTAGACGACATTTTTGTCAATACCTTTCTTATAATTTAAGAAATTCAAGTTGTTTCTGGTCGAAAAGCAGTAAAAATAAGATTTTTTCAAATTCGGCTTCGTATATTTTAATCCTGTTTATTCCGATGTAGTCTACTAGTACTTAAGCAAAAAACGTATGAGTCCTTATATCCCAAGAAATCCTGTTTGGAGATTCAAAAAAATTAAAAAATCAATCCGATTTACCAAAATCTGCTGAACACATTGTGGGGCAGTACAGTAAATCGAAAAACACAGAAATCAAAATTGGCCGCCTTCTGGTTTTTTCTATTTACTCTGGAACTGGAACTGTCTGTTATTTCCAAACTGGTACAGTACGTTATGAGTCTTCAATTTTCAACGATGAATTTACTCGTTTAAAAAATAGGTCGATTACTCGTCTGTTATCGGTAGTTTCACGCAGAATTTTTTTGACACTCTTGGAATGTGAGAAAGTTTGTATAATATTTTACACTATTTTTTGTCAAATAATCGGACGTTCTATTAAACAAAAATTACATGTTTGATTTTGTTTGATAGATGAGCGAACACTACTGAAACACACAACAATTTGGATGTGGGATGCGTCTTATAACCTTTAAAACGTGAGGTAGCCTACCGGTTATTATTTGTCAAATACCACTCACCGACTCATCACGGTTTCTCCAAAACCACTGAACGGATTCCAATAAAATTTGGCAAATCACTTTCTTTATGATCGCAGACACTTGCTGATGAATAATTTTCAAAAATTCAACCTCTAAGGTGGTTACAAACATGAAAATGTTAAAATGTGGTGATATTGCCGTGAGAAAATTAAAGACACGTAGTCTAAGAGGTAAAAAACATCGAATAAAGCTATTTTTTTCAAAATTCTCTGAAATAAACAAACATTATTTATTTTAAATTTAAATTTCAGTAAAAATATTTCTGTTTTTTAGCTATTTATTTTTGTAAGAAGATATAAAACTCACTCACTCATCACAAAATCTCCACGACTGTAAAGTCCAAAAGTTTAAATTTGGTACTTAAGTTGGTCTTGGCTTCAAGGTGCCCGCTAAGAAATGGTTTTAAAATATTTCATTCCTAAAGGGTTAACCGAACCCTTTACGTATGGGGTCAAAACGAACTTTACGTTTCATCTCGGTATCTCCAAATCCAGAAGACTTAGAGAGCTGAAGTTTTACGTAGGTTTATCTGAAGCTTTAAGGATACAAAAGTTTTTTTTAAAATTCTACCTTAAGAGCTTAAATGGACTAAATAAATAAACTATACATTTAATCTCTTGACTAAATTGGATGTCTTTATATTGGATATCTTTATATCCAAAAGACATGGAGAGCTGAAATGTTTATCTTAAGTTCTCAAGTTGCAAGAAAAACGTTTTTTTTCAAAAATTCTACCCTTATTGGGTTTAACGGAGTAAAAACTACCTTTACATTTTATCTATGTATTTCCAAAACGATAAGCGTAGAATGCTGATATTTGGTACACGGGTTTATCTTAGGTTATGGAGGTGTAATTAAAGGATTTTACAAAATGTCACCCCTAAAGTGTTAATTTATATTTTATCTCTAAAACGTATATATTTATCTCTGTATCTTCAATATAAAAAACGTAGAAAGCTGAAATTTGATATACAGGTCTACTTTAGGCTTTGAAGATGCAGAAAGAAAGGGTTTTCCAAAATTCCACCCAGAAGAGTTAAAATAGATATTTAAAATTTGGGGTAAACACTCTTGGGCCCTCAGTAACTGCAAGTATATCGTTTCGAAACAATTAAAAACTAAGGGTTTGAAATGAAGAGTTAAATTGTTAACGTAAAACCCCATTAATTTATTTATTTCTACAAAAGATATAGCGGTCCTGGAACGTGACCTGTCCAGAAACAGGAAAACGGCTTCACACATTTCGATGAAACTTCCGTTGTTACACAGAGTTGTGACAAGGTTTAACATCGATAATCGTTTAAACTTTCATACACCTATTTGAAACAAAATGGCGGGCAATGAAAACAATGATTATTTGTCTGTCATGAAATTTACTTATTTCAAACAAAATGGAGGGTTCTCCAAACAATCATTTGTCTGTTACGTTAAAGGCTGATTTCTTAGCTTTTTACTGAGATACAGCTTTCAAGACAGAGACAGATTTCAATGAAATCTATATATTAATTAAATACAATTATTAGGTTTAGCAATTGTCTGAACTGTTTTTTCTATTGGCTATTTGAAACTTTCACATGCCTAATTGAAACAAATGGCGGGCAATCAAAGTGATTTATTTATTTAAGAACGTGATACTTTCACAAGCTCTGAGCTTACAGTAGTCTGCACTGAAACATAATTAATCTGTAATTTTCAAATTAATAGACTGTAACTTTTATTCTTAAAAAAATAACATGGCTAAGCACGGGTACACAGCTAGTAATGTATAATGAAAGGGAATTATTTTGTTTTTTTCGTAATTACTGTGCAACGTGTAGACCGATTTCAACAAAACGTGGTACAAATTATAAGAAGAACAATAATACTGGAGTGAATAAGATCACCAGCACCTCATAAAGGTGATATTTAAGACTGAACGATATTAATGTCGAATTATATATTTTTTGTGTTGAATAGCGACAGTCCGTATGTAGTTTTAGTCCCAACTCCACCTACGGGTAAGGGTGGGAAAAGCTAGGAAACAACGTGTTATTAAAAAGACTGATAACAGTCGATGACATGACAAAATTGTTTGATAGTGGATAGGAAATTTTTATGAAAACCCACAATACCACGTGATCAGTTAGTAAAAGATGAAGAAGGAATGTGTCAAATACAACATTACTCTAATAAAACATTAATCCAAAGACTGGCTAAATGTTTCTAATCAGACGGGAGCTGTGATTCCATCAATTCAAATTTTCCCCAAAAATCAAGCAGACACAAAGCTTTCTCTTTTAAAGAATGCTAAAGCAACCCCCCACTCCACCTGAAGCGATTTACCGAATCGAAACGCACACACGGTCGATTTTCCAGCCGATTTCATCGGAACGGACTTGTTCGAAAGTTCCCTCTCCGTCGCGCACTGAAAATATTCGAATAGCTTCGAGGGCGAAATCCATTACATCCGGCCGTGGCCAGGCCTGTAACGAGATTATATTACGGACCTGATTCTAAAATCCGAGAAACTGCCCGTGACGTCACTACTCGACCCGCTCACCTTGGCAAGGTCACTCGGCCGGCAGCTGCGAGAGGCAGGATTTCTACGTAAACAATATTACACGAATATCATTCTAGGATTGGATGAATCACTGATTAAAAGGGCACCATTAACAGTTTTACAAATGCGAGAAACGTATTTTTTGTATTTGGTTTTACTTTAACATCGTTCGAATTATGTAGAAAGTTTTGCGATCGTCAAAAATTTATCCTGAAATGTCTTACAAGGTTGTCGAACTTATATGTCTGTCAGCTCATGCACGCATGCTCAATTCAAAAACAATGTTTTAAGAATCAGCAGGCTTTAAAAAGAATATTGCCATTAAAATCTCATGATCGCGTTTTTTACGATCACATTATTGTCTATCTACACACACACACGCACACGCACACGCACACGCACACGCACACGCACGCGCACGCACACGCACACGCGCACGCACACGCACACGCGCGCGCACACACACACACACACACACACACACACACACACACACACACACACACACACACACACACACACACACACACACACACACAGACATACACACATACATACATACATACATACACATACATATACATACATACATACATACACATATACATACATAATTATACATATATATATATATATATATATATATATATATATATATATATATATATATATATATATATATATATTATTCGTGTGAGGATAAAGTAAAACAATGAAATACAACTCTATTACACCCGAATGTTGACGTCTTTTTGAAGTTTGTTGAAATCTTTTTGAAGTTTGTTAAAGTCTCTTTGAAGTTTGTTGAAGTATTTTTGAAGTTTGTTGAAGTTTTTTTAAATTTTATTGAAATCGTTTTGAAGTTTGTTGAAGTCTTTTTGAAGTTTGTTGAAGTATTTTTGAATTATGTTGAAGTCTTTTTTAATTTTGTTGAAATCTTCTTGAAGTCTTCTTGAATTATATTGACGTCTTTTTGAAGTTTGTTGACATCTTTTTGAAGTTTGTTGAAGTCTTTTTGAATTACGTTGAAGTCTTTTTGAAGTTCTTTGAACTTTTTCTTGAAGTTTGTTGAAGTTACTTTTGCTTTTCGACATTTAGAACCAGCGCGACTCTCATTAAATTAGACATTATCCTTTCCCACAAAGTAACATTACACTTAGTTAAGCTAATACTAAACTACAGAAAAAGGGAAATGAATATTATTCTGTGATTATATTTCTCAAAATCAAGTAGTGTGGACGTGCGGGGGAGGGAGGAGTACACACCCGACAGCGGTCAAGGTTTATTTTTGATTTTTCCATTTATTCGTGAACCGTAAAATTTCCTTCATTCAAGTTTGTTGCACTTACTGAACTTCATTTAAAATAAAATCTTACTAAATTTATATATCATGAAATTTTGGGAACTTATGAATTTATACCATAAATTTTTAAATCATAAAATGGAAATAAAATGCTAAAAAACTTATAATTTTTCTTTTTTTTTTTGAAATCTTATTTCACTATTGCAAACTCATGTTAGTGATTTCACTAGCGTTGAAATTTACAAAAAACGTTTAAGATAAAAATTTATGAATTCAGTAACATTAAATAAGTAGTAAGTTAAATGTATTATCGCCATTTTGAAAAATATATAAATAAATTTTTCTAGGTAATAAGACTAGCCCAAGCTACTGAAAATATCAAATTTCAAATGTAAACACACACACGCTCATGCGCATACACACACACACACACACACACACACACATATATATATATATATATATATATATATATATATATATATATATATATACTAGCTGTTACCCGTTGCGGCTTCGCCTGCAATTATAATATAGGTAATAAAATTAATATATATTTTCAAAATCAGAATAGGTTCATTTCAATTTAAAATATTTCTATATACAATATTACACGATTTATAGTTTTTGGCCAAGACATATAGATGTCTGCTACTCGTACTCTAGAACAGGGTTCTGTTATATTTTAATGCAATATTATTAAAACGACACTGTTATACAATTAACACTTGTCACAAAACTAAATACTAAATAATTAAGTTGAAACGGGCAGGTAGTATGATTGCGTTTAAAATAATTTAAACATTTGTTATTCACATCTACCAATATATAAGAAACGTATAAAACGTCACCGTTATACAATTAACACTTGAATACTAAATAATTAAGTTGGACTGGGTAAGTAGTATGATGGAATTTAAGATAGTTTAAGCATTTATTCACACCTACCAATATATAATAAACGTATAGAACGTCCCTGTTATACAACCAACACTTGTTACAAAACTAAATACTAAATAATTAAGATGGACGGGGTAAGTAGTATGATGTTGTTTAAAATTATTCAAGTATTTATTATTTACACCTACCAATATATAATAAACGTATAAAACGTCACTGTGTACAATTAACACTTGAACTAATAATTAAGTTGGACTGGGTAAGTAGTATGATGGTGTTTAATATAATTTATACATTTATTATTCACACCTACCAATACCAATAAACGTATAAAACGTCACTGTGTACAATTAACACTTGAACTAATAATTAAGTTGGACTGTGCAAGTAGTATGATGGTGTTTAATATAATTTATACATTTATTATTCACACCTACCAATACCAATAAACGTATAAAACGTCACTGTGTACAATTTACACATGCCACAAAACTAAATACTAAATAATTAAACTGGGCTGGGTAAGTAGTATAATGGCGTTTTTAAAAACTGGAATAGGCCTATGTTTATCTCAGGTGCCTAAACTATGTTCATACCAAATTTGCTTCATATTTATACTAATCATAAAAAATGGCAATAACATAACCACTTTTAATGAAATAGACCTTATTATCGAAAGTACAGTTGTTGTGACAAATCAGCTGATCAGGTGATTACATTCACTCTCTTCCGGGAGATATGTGTCACATATTATATCTAACGATTATACATTTATAGAGTAGATATATATTTTTTTTTATACACAAAATGTCTAAAGATTCTTCAATATGTGTTCCAGAGATCAGGATCGGTGTGCATTACATGATCCCGTTTGGTCCTTACCATGATAGCCGCTTCCATAGATTATTTTAAAATATAAATTTGGCTACTACTTCAGTGAGTGTACAACAATTAGTACCATTGAATTAAACGGACTAGTAGATGTACAGCCAGCATTATAAAAAGCGTGCTCGATATTACTGGATAAAGTCCAAGTAATTCCACTATCTGCCGCTACGAACACTGCAAGCTGCAAGGACAAGAAATGGAGACGTTTGAGAAAATAGGCAGTATTATCTGTTTAACTGTAGTTGTGCACATTGCCGCAAGATGCCACTAGCAGAGAGAGCTCACAAAGGTCTCATAAGGGTTACGTTTATATTCAAGGACTGTACCAATTAGTGGTGGGGCAGGAAACACAAAACTGTTAAAAAAACTGCTTTTCTATAAACGACAAACTGCTTTTTCAAACGGAAACAAGCAGTTTGATTGGGACTGGTTTATGATTTGTTAAACAAGGAACGGACTGTTCTATTCGAACGTTGCCGCAAGCGCTAAAACTGTTTTCCTGCTGTTTGCCTGCTAACTGCTTTTCTTCTACCTGCTTTTATGCTTTTTCCCTTTATTCCAAAGTTGCTTGTTGCTTGTAGTGAAGTAAGAACCGTTTGGTCAATGCCAACGTTTATCTCTATTTTGTTGCGAGTTGTGGTAACAACCTTTCACATTTTGTAGATACAGAGGCTAATTTTATTTAAACATATTTTTTATGTTTATTATCAATCATAAATATTTTTAATCAACTAAAAATATTCTAAATCGTTTGCATTTTGGTAAATATGCAAAGGACTATTTAATTTTTAAGTAAAAAAAGAATGCTTCTATTAGAAATTCATTGCATTTTGTAAATATAAAATGACATACATAATTATTACGTTTTGAGAATGTAATTTAATTATTACTACACTTATAAGGATTATTTTAATCCTTTCTAAATGCTTTATACCAAAAAACAATTTAAAGACATGGTGGTAATTGGAATGAAAAAGTAGTCTTAGAAAACTGAACGTATGTGCTTTATGTTTTAGCTGCTAATACAACTTTTAGATTCAGTTTTCTAAACCTGTTTTTTTCCAACTGTTTTAAAAAGCAGCTTTTTTCCTCAACAAACAGTTTGTTGACGTTTTGTAAAAATAGCAGGAACGCCCACCTCTAGTACCCACTGAATCCACGCGCAAACACATCAATGGACCCCCCCCCCTTACAGCAGACGCGCGTTGTGGACAAAATATCATTAACACAGAAAGTGATGTTGACCGATTGACACGTCAATAACTGAACTGATAAAACCGTACACATTAAAGTCGCTGTGCGGAGTGTTTTATTACGACAAATTAAATTTATGTTTCTTGTGCGTTGTGTGTTGTGTGCTCAGTCTTGTTCAATTCAAACGGTACAAAACCAGAATCAGTTTGTGAGTATTGAAAATGTGCACTATTTTTAACTAGTTTACAGCTGTTAAACAGCAAAAAAAAGTTTATCTATCGGAGCGCGCAAATTTCAGCCTCCCGCTGCTGCAAGGATCAATAAAGGCCGGGGTTCTTCGCCTGCTTCTACCCTATCGCAATGTATTAGTGTGTGCACTTAGCTCGTATTTGAACATAATGGCAATGATTACACTGCTCTTGCTAGTTTGCTAAAGAACAAAAATGGTGTGTATATTGTCGAAGGAGTAATTTTCTAAACAAATTAATTTACTTTGTATTTGAGAAATGTCCACCATGCTTTTAGAGAAAAATTATTTTCACCTAGAAAAAAATCAACACGTTTGCTTAAGAATTGTTACAAAACATTTGTTACAGTATATTCGTGTTCTGTAAAATTAACAAAATAATTTTAAAATTTATTTTATAGGCAAGTTAATCAGTTTGTTTTTTTTTTAATTTGTTTTTATTCTTCCTATCTCACATTCTGTGATGTGATAAACATCGATTTCGATTTTGTTTTCGGTTCGTATGTTCAAAAATTTTGTTTTTATTTCGATGTTTATTTGTTTATGTACATTTTTTCGCATCATTGCAGACTAACTTAACTGATTTTGATTGCATTTGCAATCTAGGTCTAATTTGCCCTAATCTTTGATTTATTTTTTCATTACAATATACATAAAACCTTTTATGATCAAAGAACGGTTAAATTTGCTCTATGTATCAAAATGTGTACATTTAGTACATACATACAAAAAAACTTACAAATCACTAAAAATCCAAAAATTTCAGTTCGGGAACGACCGTAAATACTTTAAATACCTAATTTTTCAAAATTACTTCATCGTATTTTGCTAAAACTTGGGCAGTACGTAGATTACTAACTCAGTGTTGTACATTTTAAATAAAAGATATTTACCATGCGGAAGTATAACAACAAACCCTGACATCCATTTTTTCACGATTTGTGTTTTGATTCTTCATATACGACTAAAATTTGATAAAACGTTTTTTGAAAAACCAGACCGAGTGTTCGGAACCACACTTTTATAAAATAATTTCGGGAAAATCCTTGAATGTGAAAAAATGTATGTATTTTTTCTTTTGCACTATTTGCTTTTCCATTTATTCGTAACTTCATTTTGTAGATGGGCTTACATTAAGATCTGGTGCTTACAGTGTACTTACTTTAACTGCAATTTTTTGAAATAAAATATTTCTTAAGTTTATTCATGTGTGGGTTATCCTATCTTATTAAACAAACAATGTTTGTATGTATGTCCTCTTTTTCTCAGAAACTGATCTAAAGATTTTGATGCAATGTTAGAGTATACTATTTTATGAGGTCACAAATTCGAGATATGTGGGAAAATACGTTTTAATTAGAAAAGCGCTTTTACACAGGCCATATGAGAATATATTTAAAATATAACGATATAACTAATGTGAAGGAATAGCTTACTGTACAGTTAACTGATACTTATTGCTTATGTTCAATCAGGTTGAATAATAATTGTAAATATTAACTAAAATTACTAAAATTTAATTTTTATCAATAAAGAAGATGCAATTATTTCTTTTAATAAGATAAAAGCATGAATGACAAAGTATACAGTGAAATACAAACAATATGCTCACGTATATTTATGCCCTTTCATGTCCTTGGAAACGGATCTAATGATTATAATTTTGAAACATTTTAAGGCTCAAAAATAACAGACTTGATGAGTCTCATATTTGGAAAAACTAGTTTAAATTAGAATAATCAGCATTAAAATCTGCATATATTAGCGCTTCAAACTTTCTTGATTTCAAATGATGCAGTTTTTAACGGTGATTACGATATTGAAGTAGTACTTTCAAAAACATTTTAATATATACAAGTTATAAATTTTTAATGATTTAGAATGGCCGCCATTTTGAAACTGTTAAACGAATTTTTTTAGTAAACAAGCTATTAACATAATTGACTTTTGTGCCAAGTTTGAATTAAAACGTACGGACCAAAATTGCTAACGTGAGCGTGATAATGTGTGTGTGTGTGTGTGTGTGTGTGTGTGTGTGTGTGTGTGTGTGTGTGTGTGTGTGTGTGTGTGTGTGTGTGTGTGTGTGTGTGTGTGTGTGTGTGTGTGTGTGTGTGTGTGTGTGTGTGTGTGTGTGTGTGTGTGTGTGTGTGTGTGTGTGTGTGTGTGTGTACTTTACTAAGAGAGAGAGAGAGCGTGTGTGATAGAGGAGAGAGCACGCGCGCGCGCGTGTGTGTACTAAATTTTGTTTTTAAATATTCTTCAGACATATTCTTATTACTGTAAAATATATTTTATTGTTGTAATTGTTCAACTGTACGTAAATTTTTAATTGCATTTCATTTTAGTTATAAGTAGAAAGAAGATGGAGGATACTAAAAAAAAAGAAAATTAAATTAGTTTTACAGGAATTAACAAAGATTAATGTATCAATTTATAAATATTAGCTGGCTTTTACAACAAAAATGTCCACAAAAACACAAACCTTTTACGTTAACTATTATCATTCTTTCGTAAATTATATAATTTAAGAAGTTAATGACCATAGCAAGAAAAGGACAGTACAGACATAAAACAATTAATTTTAACTGCAAAAAATTAAAATCTGTATCGATAAAATTAAAATTATATTACCTAATTCTTTCCAGTTCATTTGATCGTAATTCTACGTCTCTCTTCAACACTGCTGCTATCTGGTTAAATTCTTCTTCACTAACTTCCATCTGAAACATTAATTCACAAATTTTTTTATAGATAGCGTAACAATACTGTTATACAAGCGTTAAAGTACACTACAAAACAAAATGTTCATATTAAAACGGATAAGATAATTATTTAATAATAGGTTAATTGACTTATTTTTCGTCAATAATCGACGAACAAACAATAATAATAAGACAAGCTATTACGCGTGAACCTGATGGCTACATTACGTATAAAATATAATTAATTTCAGTGTTTAATTTGAAAACATGAATTACGTAGTCTTTACAGTGAATATGTATTGAGGTCAAGTTTGGTGTCGCTTAAATCACAGAATAATAAACATGACATTAGAATTAAAGATACCGTTAAGATAATTTTGTCAGCCATTAATTGTTCCGTGTGTCACTTTTATCAGCATTTAAGGTTCCATTAAAAAATCTCAGACTGTATCATTGGAACCGTAAAAATCATGATTTGTACAGTCATATTATTTTACAGTTACACCATATTATTTTCGTTAAAATACGGTAATTATAATTAGCGATTGGAAAATAAGTTATTGGTGCGATCATGGTAAAACCCAGACCCGGGACTATAAAATTAGTTCTGATATGACTTCTTTGGAAGGTCATGATTTGTATAATCATGGTATACAACGCTGTTACACAAACGTTATGGGAGCGAATTTCCAAAAAACATTTGTATATATCATGCTTTTTTGAAATTGTGATTTCACCATCGTGATCGGTATTAAAATTTGCAAATATTTACATTTCGAACTTCCAATTTACAATAAAAATACGAAAATAAACCCATAAAAAATTTAATTTCTTTATTTCAACGTATTTTGAAAATTTAAAACGTTAATTTAAGAAATTTTAACGCTCATTACGATGTGGAAATTACATTTTCAAAAAAACAATTTAAAACAAAAAACTTCTGAATTTTTAAAGATAAATGTGTGGATTTCTATCTCACACAGATTCTCACTGGGCACGGTTGCTTCCGAGCTTACTTGTTCCGTTTCAGGCTGGAAACAGACTCGGTTTGTCCCCTCTGTCTTCCAGCAGTGGAGGAAGATGCGGAACGTGTTTTACCGGTGTCGGAGATTTGACGAGGAAAGGATGAAGCTGCAAACATATCTACGAGGCAGCATTGCACCGGAAAGTCTGGTTGCGATAATGATGGCTTCAGAGGCCAACTGGAGGGCCATTGCGGGATTCACTGCAGTGGTCATGAAGAAGTTGAGGGCTGAGGATCGAGAAAGGAGAGCCAACGCTGTAGGAGAGTAGGCGTTCAGCCAGTCCACCTTCCTATGAAGTAATGCCTGGCGGCGGTTCCGTGGGGAGGTTTACAGAACAGGAATGCTTTTGGTGGTTTTTTTAGTGGGTAACAATATATCTTAACTTGAGTTTGAACTCAATTTGAGTCCCACACTCTGGGGTAGTGCGTACCCTACCCCAGGTAGTTTATAAAAGATTTTTTTCCACCTTTTTTGGCATCGCAAAAAAACCACACACACACACACACACACACACACACACACACTACAGTTCGATGAACCGTCAGGTTAATTCTGTTTTCTGACATGTTTAAACAGTCTTCCAAAGTAAATAATTTGTATTAAATAATGAAAGTAACCTCCACGACAAAACAAAACAATATAATTACACGACTTGTTTACATTTTAGGCGACGGCAGCTACGCTGTCTAATAAACACTGATAATCGAAAAGTAAATGATCCTCTAATCAAGTTGAATGAGATATAAACACTTCAAATAGTGTCAAAAAATCTGGAAATGCGCACGAATGTTGCTATTGAGACATAAACACTCTCGCACTATTTACGATAATACCATTCAACGTTTAAGTCGATCACGTTACAGTCACGTGACTATTTTCAAGTAGCGCGCGCGGTGTCTCGCTTACGTTACGTGAATACTTGTCAAAAGTACTGATAATTTACTGTAATAAATACATGTGTATTAAAATTTGTATAATGCATAGTTAAATAGAAAATTTAAGAGTTTCACTACTTTTCCAAAATAATAATAATAAACTTTGTTGTGCTATAAACAGAATAGGCCTATATTATGTTTTTTTATCGATCGCCGGAAGTACGGGTATATTTCTTTTATCCGTCTATTCTCCGTCACACCAATGGTCCCTCGACGTTTAATCCAGACTCTACCTATATATACCCTAGTACCCTACAGTAACGTAAAACAAAATAATAGATTTTCTTATCATTTTGCGGAGCATTAAAATAGATCAAATTCTCTGTTATATATTCAAAGCACACAATCTTTGTTAAACGAGAGACAAGAAGTTAGAAAAAAATACGCGCCCATCTCATTGAACATCGCTGGAAGCCATCGTAACAAAACATTTCCAACAAAGCTTCTACCTCCCTCCTCTGCCCCCTGATTCCTGTGCTGCCTCCCCACACTTCCCTACGTCATTCCATCCGAGATCTGGAACAAGCAGCAGTGGGAACTATTCAGGTATTCATTTTCAAATTGATTTATGCACTGTAATGTTTGTATATTACACTGTAGAAAAAATTATTTTACATCATCAATTAACTTTGAAGTATTTATCTATGGTTGTCATTTAATTTTGTTGCGTAACATTCTCTGAATAGGTTTTGCAGGGCATTTCATAATTTAATATCATATACTTTGGGGGATTTATTGGTAAACAATGATTGTGCTTTCGTTTCCTCGCGTATAACATTCCCATTGATTTATACATAATCGCGGAACGCAACTGTCTCGCTGAAAGCATTTCCAAAAATAAATAAACTGTAACAACCAAATAAACAACAATTTTTTTTTACAATAAAAATACGATAGTGACCCCTGTTTTATCTGACATTCATTTCTAATTTCAAAATGCGATTGCAATATCTTAAGCAGTTTTAAAATTTGCATAAATCAGAATTTCATATTCTCAAACTGGTTTTTAATTTAGAATATTAATTTATAGAAATTTTAACGCAAATAAAGACAGTGAAATATTATTTTCAAAAAAGTTTTGTGTGATTTTGAAATTTGTAAGATTGTGATATATATATATATATATATATATATATATATATATATATATATATATAGAGAGAGAGAGAGAGAGAGAGAGAGAGAGAGAGAGAGAGAGACAGAGACAGAGAGAGTGTTTCTATTATGCGTTGGAGTAATTCATAAAGAAGCTATATAAATATATATTTTTTTAAATATTCCTTTAAACATTTATCCGGAAAGCTTCTTTACCAGCTAGCTGTCATTTTGTTTTTAACTAAATAATTTATAAGTCTAAAACAGCTTAACCGATTGAGTTAAATTTGTTTACCGTAAGCATCAACGTAAAGACCAATATAAAAAAAAATAATAAAAGGTACGTACAGACTAGACGCCTTCGAAGTGAATGATTTTTTTTAAATCACCTTAATTTTTTTTTTTTAACGTCCGACTATTGTGCACACGGGCTAATACAGACGATGGGATGATTTATAGCGTATGAAAATGCCAAGCCCTGGCTGGGAATCGAACCCGTGTCCTCGGGGTGAAAGCCCAGTACGCTATCAACTAGGCCACCGAGGCGGCCAAATCACCTTAAGAAACTAACTTAATTCAATTGTGTTACTCTCAATTCGATTTCACTGCACCATAAAATTTGCAGTACAGTGCGTAAAGTACTCACTTTAAAAATGCAGTTTCACGTCGGGTGTGACGTCAGCATCGGCCTTATACGTTTTTATATTCTTAGTGCCAAATACAGAACTTGTCTATAACTACTGTTTCTACTATTATTACCAAAATATATAAATAATAATATTTTACAGTTCTAATTTTACCTTTATTTTATTTAATATTTATTCCATTCTCTACATTCAATATTCTAACTAAGTATTATGTCTACGATCAAAATACAGACACACACACACTCTCTCTCTCTCTCTCTCTCTCTCTCTCTCTCTTAGTAAAGTACACACACACACACACACACACACACACACACACACACACACACACACACACACACACACACACACACACACACACACACACACACACACACACACACACACACACACACACACACTGACCCCTCAAAAAGTGATCTAGGTGTTAGTATCGAGGCTCGTTTCAAGGTCTTGGGACTGGGTCTTACCATGATGACATCACTAGCAGCTCATTTTTCAATCGAAATTTCTTTTTCTTAAATGCTAAACTTAAAAACTTAAACATGCAACTACAACATGAGCTTAATGCCTAGGTCTGTGTTAAAATACTTAAAAAGTAAGAAAAACAAACAGAACAAATCTGCGAGTGGTCCAAGCAGAAGTAAAACCAAAACTTTTAAAAATATGCATTTCAAAACGTCTTGCATTACTTTGTATAGACAAATATCCGAATTTGTCAACAAACTGTCAACGTTTGTTATAAATTTTGATAAATCATTTTATTTCCGTTACAAATTGGTTTCCTTCAAAGGTAAACGTGTTCCGTACGAATATTATGCTATATTTTATTTCATAATAAATTATTCTCACTCTAACTCTGTAACTTCACAGCTCCTGATGTAGTTCATTCATCGTAAGACAGAGTTTAGCACTGGACGTTTACAATTTTTGAGTGCGAATGAAATTACACTCGATAAATAGATTGGTGTTTTCTCCTACGATACTATTAGCATTTTTTTTGTGTTTAACGTCCACATGTTTTTTTTTTTGTGTTTGTGCACACTTGGGCTAATGCAGACGATGGGATGATGTATAGCGTATGAAAATGCCAAGCCCTCGCCGGGAATCGAACCCGGGTCCTCGGGGTGAAAGCCTAGTACGCTATCCACTAGGCCACCGAGGCGGAAGATACTGATACTATTAGCAAATTTAGGCTGGAACATGGCCAGCCATCATGGTAAAAGCCATGATTAGAATCGTTTTATTGGTTTTCGAATTTTTGTTACACATGAGAACATATTTTATGTTACAATATATCGAAAATAAATCCTAACTGCCATTATGGTTTTTTCGATTTACGTACCAAAAGTGATGAACATATTTTGCGAAATTAGGCCAGTTTTTTTCCCATCAACGTTTAGCTTACATACATAGGACGATTAATTTTATTAGTATATTAAAACAACAATAGGCCACTATTATAAAAAAAACGTTCTCGATATCAGAGGCTAAAGTCCAAGTAATTGGATTATTTGCCGCTACGAACGCTGCAAGCTGCAAAGACAGTGGGGGAAGACGTTTGAGAAAATAGACAGTATTATCTATTTAAATGTAGTTGAAAACTGAAATTAAAAAATTATTACTTCTATTTTCGTTATATAAGTAACGAATAGTATAAATTAATTTCAAATTAAAAGTTCGTTTATGCGATATTATAAAATTTTGTTACTTCCGGAAATTCGTTTACATTATCAAAGCCAGCGAGACAGCTGAGTGCTGGGATTACGTTATTATCACATTAGATGGAAGAGTCTGGATAGTAGAAGGCCTCGCATTGTGACCTAGATTTCGCTGCCTCACAACAACACTAATTCAAAGATAACGGAGGAAGTAAGGTACTTGTTGTTGCCATGAACGAGTAGAATATAAAGATAAAGATATAAAATAAGCCGAGATGTATTTATTTATTAATTTATCACAGCACACGTGTAAGTTGTTTAAAATTAAACGTAAATTTTCAATTGCTTTACTTTTTAATTGAAGTAAAGTAGCTATTTAAATAGTTCAATAAATTTCACTTATTGAAATCTACAGAACAAAACAACTAAACTTAAAAAATGAATTTGCTCTTTTGTATATCTCACAAAATGTGATAGTAAAATAATAAAGGCTGATAGATTTTAACAAACTATAGACGAAACTAAAGTAGTGGCCTAAACATTACTGCAACAATTTATCTAATATAATCTGTTTATCTGTCTGTTAATTAGAAGAACAAGGCAATAATGTACAGTAGGGTAATAACGTGTACCAGCATAAAATATTTAAGGTTAGACCTTAAATGAAAATATTGTGTTTTCAAAATAAAATATATAAACAATAAGTAGCTAATTGTAATAATAAAATAAAAAATTGTGAACAATATACCAACGTGATACACGTACACTAAGTTCATCAGCGCGGCACACCAAGATAAAACTAAACGCACAACATGAATAGTTACGTGTACTTTTATGCTAGCTAGCTATTCACAAAGCGAAGACTTGCTGTATTAAAAATGTCATATCCACTCTTAACTCGCTGTTGCTTCAGTTACGTCGTCAGTTATTAGTGGAGGAAGTCTTCGCTTTTGTCTGCGAAGACATGTAAAGGAGATTGCGACCTACTTTCTTAAATCTGCAATGTATAACTTGTACAATAATATTAATTTTGCATTCAAAATTACTTCTTTATTTTATTTTCTATATTTGGAATAACAACGATTATGTGTAACTTTATATGGTTGGGCTTTAGAAGTGTACTTTAATTTTTTTTTGTTTTTTGAAATATACTGTGTTTAGTATAATGATCTGCCTTCCCTAGCTTCGTCAATTCTACTTTCTTTGACGCGTTTCGGAGAACCTTCATCTTCAAAAACTATATCTATACTGGTCACCAATATTATGGCCCGTCCTATTTATAATTTTCTATCTCCACCTCGTACCCCTCCTCTATTTAACACGTGTACATTAAACCTGACGTGCTCGCGTCTGGTTGGCCATACGTTATCGCTCGCTTCTGATTGGCTACTTTCAAACTTTCTCTTCAACGGTCGTCCCTCCTGTTAATTTTTGAAAATTTTTAGATTTTTAAACGTAATATCTGCTTGCGACGATATCTGTTCATTTATTATGTTTTCTCCCTTTAATTTAGATTCAAAAATTTCCAAGTTCTCTAAAATGTTCATACGTCTTCCTTTTTGTGCCATATGTAGTACCTTCATTGAGTTTTCTATTTCTCGAGGTATGTGTCCCTCTTTATGTGTACTTTGACTCGAGGTATGTGTATTTTGTTTACTTGGTCTTCGCAGCTAGCCTAGAAAATATGTAACTGATTTTTATATTCAAGGATTAACAGGAAGATATTGTCTGCAGATCAACTGAAGTGATGATTAAGTCGAGAAGAGAGCACTGTCGTGAAGAGACTGGACAAAGCAAGAGGCAAAGGGACAGCATGTTTCATTGAACAGCTGATAGGCTATAAGTTTCAGGTTATGTTGTTAAAAACTGGCAATATTAACAACAAAAACATTTATTTCTAATATATTATAAACGATTACAACGTGAACGTGTTCTTCAACGAAGGAAAAATACCGAAACCAAAGCAACACAACGTTTTCCTATAATACGCGTGTATTGTTATCGAAAAGGCGGAAGAAAAAGAGACAAAAATAAAGAGAAAAAATTCATTCGCTTGTTCGTACATATTTCTGTTGTATTCTTTCGTTCGGTAGATTTTTTTATTTACTTCTCTCGCCAAAGCTAACAACAAAAGCCTTTTGTTTGGTTTAACGTTGTTTTGTTTAAATTTTTGATGCGCAAATATAAAAAATAGTTTTGTGCTGTTACTAGCGAATTTCAGTTGTGAAATGAGTCAATAGAAATGTTTACGGGGGGAAATCAAATTAAAAAAAAAATTAAATAAACACATCCACTAGCTACCTTGTTTCTTGTCCTTGTAAATTAGTACCGACCGTTGATTTTTTTTTTTTTTTTTTAGGCTATTATCGCCTCCCTAAATGTAAGTGTGAGTGTAAAGTGTTAAAGTCGTAAATGAAGCATTGTAAGTGTGTGTGTTAGACTCGGGTACCGCGAAGAACGTCTAAATGCTCTCAATAGTTGCAGCTAGTCTGCACCCCCCCTGCGGGGAAAGAATTATTTTGAAACGTATCAAAGAATATACAATGTTTGAAGCTGAGGAAGGCAGAAATACGTACTGAACAAAATTACAATGTTTCTAGCAAAGAAAGATGATTAAATGAAGGATTTAAATAGGATATGTTGTTGCTTATCGTCCATACTTTATGCCAGTTAGACTAATGAGGTAGACTAGATCAGTGTTAACGATAAGGGAAAAACAACAGGAGCAGCGGGAATGGCAACTTGAGGGGGACAATGAAAAGTTTAACTTTTGAAATTCTGGCTTGTCTATATAAACATGTGCAAAAATTATGTACATTTGGTATCTTCTATTTTTTTTTTTTTTTTTTTAAGTCCTACTATTGTGCACACGGGTTAATGCAGACGATGGGATGATTTATAGCGTATGAAAATGCCAAGCCCTGGAATCGAACCCTGGTCCTCGGGGTGAAAACCCAGTACGCTATCAACTTGGCCACTGGCGGCTACCCTCTTCTAGTTTCAACTGCAACTCCACACTAGTGATGGGGCAGAAAACACCAAACTGTTAAAACAAGCAGTTTGATTTGGACTGGTTTATGATTTGTTAAAGAAGGAACGGACTGTTCTATTCGAACGTTGCCGCAAGCGCTAAAACTGTTTACTGCTTTTTGCCTGC
>CM040191.1:47535640-47918140 GCA_022606455.1 Callitettix versicolor
AATGGCCAAACATCTTGCAAAATATTTCTCATATATAATTAAATCATTTTAAAAAGTCTTAAATGAAACACCTAATTAAATTTGCTATTTCCAAAAAAAAACAAATCCAATTTAAATGCTTCGGACAAAAACTAACTTTGAGATGACTTAAACAATTATTTTCAAATGCTTTTAAAAAAAATATTTCAAATTTAACAAAAACAGAATTTTTCAAAATTGCACTGACGATATTCATAAAATTTTACTCATATTTTGCACTTAAATACACAACAGATCGTAATTGTAGCTATTTAAAATATACGGTTTGACCAAGAAACCGAAAGGCTATGTTTTCAAAATGAACTTATTAAATTTAGCACAAATTTTGGTCCGTATTAAATAATCGTAACTGAAGTCAGTGTAGTAAATGTAACTTAAAAGATATTTACGGTTCGAGAATAGAAAAAATCGAAAAAGAACCAATGCTCGCAAGGTTTTATTTACGTTTTATTTCTTTACAGTAAATGTTTCAAACCCAATGAGGAAATTTTACAAAATTATACACGTTTTTCAGCGCTCTTAAAACGAAATTTCGAAAAAATATAAATTGCGATATTCTTTTATATTTTGGGGTGTTATAATTTTGATCAAAGTCACTAAAACTGCTTTGACGAAATCTGATCTTAATATATTTGTTTTACAAAAAAAGCTTCAAAATAACGTTTTTAAATAACTAAATTATCCTGAAAAAAAGGCAACCACATCTACATGCCAAGTTTTATAAAAAAAAATCTGTCAGTTTAGTCATTGGATATAAACGGACTAGTATAGCCAGCATTATAAAACGCACGCTAGATATCAGACGCTAAAGTCAAAGTAGGTAGACTGTTTTCCGCTACGAGCACTAGAGGTGGGCGTTCTGCTATTTTTACAAACCTTCAACAAACTGTTTGTTGAGGAAAAAAGCTGCTTTTTAAAACAGTTGGAAAAAACAGGTTTAGAAAACTGAAACTCGAAGTTGTATTAGCAGCTAAAACGTAAAGCACATACGTTCAATTTTCTAAGACTACTTTTTTATTCCCATTACCACCATGTCCTTAAATTGCTTTTGGGTATAAAGTAATTTGTCATTTAAAGTAATTTATTTTATCGAAAGGATAAAAATAATCCTTATAAGTGTAGTAATAATTAAATTACATTCTCAAAACGTAATAATTATGTATGCCATTTTATATTTACAAAATGCAATGAATTTCTAATAGAAGCATTCTTTTTTTTACTTAAAAATTAAATAATCCTTTGCATATTTACCAAAATGCAAACGATTTAGAATATTTTTAGTTGATTCAAAAATATTGATGATTGATAATAAATATAAAAAATATGTTTAAATAAAATTAGGCTCTGTATCTACAAAATGTGAGAGGTTGTTACTACAACTCGCAACAAAATAGAGATAAACGTTGACATTGACCAAACAGTTCTTACGTCACTACAAGCAAAAAGCAACTTTGGAATAGAGGGAAAAAGCATAAAAGCAGGTGGAAGAAAAGCAGTTAGCAGGCAAACAGCAGGAAAACAGTTTTAGCGCTTGCGGCAACGTTCTAATAGAACAGTCCGTTCTTTGTTTAACAAATCATAAACCAGTCCAAATCAAACTGCTTGTTTCCGTTTGAAAAAGCAGTTTGTTTGTCGTTTTTAGAAAAGCAGTTTTTTTAACAGTTTGGTGTTTTCTGCCCCACCACTAACGATCACTGTAAACTGCAAGGACAGAGAAGATGTTTGAGGAAATAGACAGTAATACCAATTTAACTGTAGTTGAACACTCTGCTGCAAGTTGACGCCAGTAGCGAGTGCTCACATTCTCCCATAATAGTTATCATTATATACGTTTATATTTAATGATTTATTCTACAGGGAAGTGCACAGTCACACAGGCGGACTGTGAAAAACACAAATCTCAATATCAGTGATTTCCCCACTTTAATACACTTTTTTATACTTAGCATAGTAATAAAATAAAAACGAGTTTGAACTGATTCATTTTCATGACAATGGAATGTTATCCATAAAATCGTGGCCTATATAAATACTGCGTTATTATTTATTTCTAATTTCAGTTTTATTTTTATATTTTATTTGTACTTTTCAAGTTATACATTTAATCTCGAGAAAATAGCAATATTTCTTACATATATGAATAAGTGAATATTTATTTGAAGCGAATTTAGGACCATTAGGTCCTCTTTTCAAGGTATGCAGTAATAAAGTATCTCGGCCATTTCGAAACAACAATATACCAGTAAAATGTGTGATATTGACTTTATCTGTTTATTTTTCAAATTTGAATGTTTCAAGGTCGGATTGAGGTTAGGTACAGGGTCTAAATGTTACATGTAGGTGATAACTAGTACATAATTATATTAATGTTAAGCGTAGTACTAGCGTAGGCTATACAAAACAACTTCTTATAATTCGAGCTTCCGACTTTCTATATTAGTGACAAGCAAGGCATATTTTAACATTAGTGTTTTCTTTTTAACATTCTTGTTTTTCAATTTGATAATACGCCATTCTTTCATGGTAATTATTAGATATGACATTGTGAAATTATTTATTCATACATGCACACATGCGCTTAATTCGGGGGACTTAAAATTGTTGCCAGCTTTTTCATTTAAACGAGATACAAAATCAATTTGTATTAATATTTGCAACGTGTGTCTACGGATTGTTTGCATTGCACTTATTTAGGGCGTAGGTTATGCAAAACCAATGCACCCTTGTAGCTAGATCACAGATATTCAGCCTTGACAAATACTGTATTTTAAATGTAAAAACGTAATATCAATGGTTCCCAAAAGTGTGGTTTGCTTTTTTTTTAATTAAACAAACCCTTAGTTTTTAGCGTCCGATGGTAAACCAAAGGACACTTATAAATTCGCACGCGTGCCTGGCTGTTTGTCTGTTTGTGGCGGTAACGGACCTCTAAACTGTAAAAGACATGACCGGTCACTATAAAATTTGGCGAAATGGGCTTTGTAGCAGCTCGGACCCAGCAAAAATATAGAATTTCAAGGGGAAAAAGTTAGGAATAATTAAGAGTAAAATATTAAGGTTGAATATATTTTTTCATTTTTTATTTTTCTATCATTTGAAAAATATGGTATTTGATATATATATATATATATATATATATATATATATATATATATACACCAGAGTGTATGTATTTATATATATATATATATATATATATATATATATATATAGAGAGAGAGAGAGAGAGAGAGAGAGAGAGAGAGAGAGAGAGAGAGAGAGAGAGAGTGTGGTCAACGTGTAAGGTCAAACAAAATTGTAAAACAAATTTCGTATTGCACATATTTTCGTTTTAATAGCCTGAACGAAAGTGTTTTGAAAAATTCACTAACAACTTTTCAAGGGTTTTTTTTCAATCACCTTTCAACCTTTTTTAGTGTGGTTAAAAATGTTGTATACGATTTAAAAAAAGTAATGTTTATGTTTGGCCATCAAATACATTTCAAAGGGAGCAATTAAATGTAAGCTACAAGAAGTAGAGCCCGCGCGATTGGCTGCACTGCAGACGAAACACGAAAGTCAGCTGATCCGTCCAGTCAGCTTTACAACTCAGCACAATACTCAGGTTTACATTCATTTCAAAGGTCGATAATAATTTACAAGGACAAGAAACAAGGCGCCTTCGGATCCTCAGTATGTGCTTTAAAAGCATTTGCTTGGTCATTTATTTTTTTCTTAACGGTCATACTTTAAATAAGGAGGAACGTTGAATGTTGAAGACGAGGGCCCGGGAAGCGTAAAGTTTACGTCAGTAACTCGATTCAGGAACCTATGACTTTGATGTGCGCAGGTTCAGAGGTAACAGTAGCAGACTAATAGATGCTTATAACCACGGTATATAGATACACGGTAGAGGCCACGGTGGGTGTGCGCAGTAGACTACCGCGCGCGTGACGTCACTGAATCAAACTCTTCACTGCTACCACCGTAAATACAATTCCATTTACGGTGACTGCTACTTTATGTAATTTGCCATCCATTTAACAATGCGATGTTCTGTAAATGTAGTTGGAGATCCGGTGTGTTTATGTGAGTGTTGTTTTAAGTAAAATGTCTTTTTTGTGTAAATAAAAGGTGTTTTAAATAAAAGGTGATAATTGTGTTTTGTGGTCGAGGTTTAATAAGTGTAAGAAAAGATTTAAGTAGCCTATGTTTTGAATCCTAAAAAATACATAATTTGTTTTGTTTGCTGTTGTATAATTGTGTATGCATAACAATGAGTGGTTGTGCTATTGCCAATTGCTTTAATAATGATAAGAATTGTAAAGGGAAAGGAATTACATTTCACAGAATTCCAAAAGACGAAGGCCTGAGAAAAGCGTGGGTTCATGCGTGTAAACGAGCAGATCATTTTAATTTTGATAATGTTAAAGTCTGTTCACTTCATTTTAATGACGATGATTTCGAAAGGGATTTTAAATCCGAGTTACTAAATACGAAATCTAAAAAAACAGCTGAAATCCGGTGCCATTCCACGTTTTAACATTCCCACCGTTGAAAATAAATATATCAATTCTGAACGAGCTGCAAGGATTAAAAAAACGTGAAAACCAAGAAACATTAAAAAACTTATTGAAAACTTAAAATTGAAAAAGTTATTGACGAGTCCGATGGAAATCTACCAGGAAAATCACTTGTAAATGGAAATGACGTTGGTGCAATTGTAACATGTAATTCTGTAAATGAAACCCACCCTTCCGTAATCAATAATTTTAATACAAATATCGTTGTAAATAATGCCTCTGTAGAAGAAATGAAATGTTTAAGAAATGAAAATTTACTTTTGAAGGAACAAATTCAACTTGCATTACAAGAACTGGCATCGGTTAAAAATAAAAATGTGGCTTTACAAAGCAATGTTACTAAGTTTAAGAATATTTTTTCTGATAATCAAATTCAAGTGATAGAGAAAGGTGCATGCTCTAACTGGTCATCCGAGGATATTTCCAAAGCCGTCACCTTACGTTGCATTTCAAAGAAATCTTTTGACTTTGTAAGAAACCATCTGAAATATCCCCTACCCAAGAACAATCAAGCTACGGTTATCAAACATTGAAATATCACCAGGTTTTATTAATATTAGTTTTGATCTTCTGAAATCTCATGCGAATGTTTTTACTAAAGCTGAAAAAGATGTCATGTCAGCTATGACGAAATGAAAATAAAATCTGACGTGTGTTACGATAGTGTACAAGACCGCACAATTATGTTTAAGTTATTGTAGTAAGGTGTCTAATGGGTAAATGGAAGCAGCCTGTATTTTACGATTTTGACCGACCTATGGATAAAGCTTTATTTAATGATGTAGTTACCAAAATAGAGGAAACAGGTTTCAGAGTTCGTGGGTTCGTTGCTGACATGGGTCCATCAAACCAAAAACTTCTTTTGGAGCTTGGAATCCGAATAAACCACACAAATATTCCAAACCCTACTGATGCTGAGCGTCGCATTTGGGGATTCTGTGATGTTCCACACATGTTGAAGTTGATGAGAAACCATCTGTTGGATGAGGGATATATATTAAGTGATGGTAAAATTGTGAAAAGTATATTTTGGAGAAAATAGTTTCTGCACAGAATTATGATTTGAAATTTGCATGACCATCTCAACTTTTGTATACGGTCATCCAACAAATGAGTGCCATAATAATCAAAGGGATTGGCTGTCAACTTTGTCAAAAGGCTACCTTATGTATCCTACTGAAGAATGGTTGAACGTCGTGGTAAAAATGGAAAGGGACTTTTTGAACTATCATGGTGAGAATGGGCTAAATAAAGAAAAAGGTGTGATGAAAAATCTAACAGACAAACTAAATAATAAGTATTCTTCAGTAGATGAATTTGCCATATCCTGTTACGTCCGTACCCGTACATTTATGAGGATTAAATCTTTAAATAAAAAGAAGTTACGGAAATAAATCCACTGATGCCGGAAGGAAGACAAGTAACAAACTCAGTAAACTACAATAACTTGTGCTAGGTATAACGCGTGAAAATAGTTTATCTATATATAAAACCGGAGGTATATAATATATATATATATATATATATATATATATATATATATATATATATATATATATATAAGTATATGTCAAATGTGTGTGTGTGTGTGTGTGTGTGTGTGTGTGTGTGTGTGTGTGTGTGTGTGTGTGTGTGTGTGTGTATTGAAACATAAGTTCTAAGAAATACGTATGTTTTATTTTACTGTTTGCATAACAGGCATACGTCTATGTGCTATTTAATTTGTTGTTAATTTTTTATTTAAGATGTGCGTTTTTCACAATTAACCACATAATTGTCACGGAAAATCCTCAGATACATAATTCATAGTGTGATGTGCTTTTAACTTTCAAACAAAAAATAACCTGGAATTTTTCAAGCTATGGACCTATAATTTACTTTAATATTATGTAATATTGTATAAAATAAAAAGTTTCCGTTTTGACAATGAGCGAATTCAGTAAGTAAAGTAATTAACAGCGTTATTAATGTTAGATATAAGGAATTATTAATATAATTACTATAATACAGTTACTAACACTAACATTACAAACTGTTTTCTACTGAACACTACGTCTGAGCTTGATCCGATGACGTACTTCAGCCGGCAAGTGGTGGGGGGACATGCGCGTGGCACCTACCGTGTATCTATATACCGTGCTTATAAAATCTAGGACACGCCGGCCCATACAGTTGTTAGTGTGTGTGTGTGTGTGTGTGTGTGTGTGTGTGTGTGTGTGTGTGTGTGTGTAAAAGAGTCCTTAAAAAGTGATCTAGCGTTCAGGATCTCCGCTCATTTCAAGTTCCGGGCTCAAATATTCATGATCTATAATCAAGTGCAGAACATTTCAACAACAAATTATTGTGGAGTAAACCGCAAAAAAATACAGAAAATCCTGTACATAAAATTCGTCATTTTTTTCGATTCATATTACAACCGTAAATTTCTTTTTTGTATGAAATTTCTTACACTGAATGAACTCATCACTGATATAAAAAAAGCTGAGCGAAATCCGATGAAATTTAGTAAATTAGGCCGAATGCCATTTTTTCCGACCAAATTTAGGCCAAATCGGAATTTTTTCGGGAAAATTATTGAATGTAAATAATGTTTTGTAATTTTTTTTTGCACGATTTACTTGAGAAGTTATTAAAAATATTAATCAGTGTACAAAAAAACCTAAATTTATAAACACAAGTATGAGTCATTTTGTAAACAGCAAACACGTCGGCATGAATCACCGCGTGTAAGTGTATTGATAAGGCATAATTTATCGTGTTAGTTAAATGGCAGGCCTACAGCACTTCCTTTTTAAACCAATTTCGTGATATTCAGATACTATACGTGGGACGGGTTGCAGTGTGTTTATTCTAAGCCATCAAAATAAATTTTATTCAAAGAACTACAAAATAAAATAAAAGATCAAATTATGCAAAATACATAAGTTTTATCAGTTTTGAATGGTAAATGGAAAGTCTATTAAAAAATTTAATTGATTCGTTCGTTAATTGCTTCGTAGCGTGTTTTTTTTTTTTGCTTTTAACTAAAATTAATTATTTCACTTAAATTAAATAAAAATTTAAAAATATCGTTATTCAGTCCTTAATTCAACTAATAATCTAACGCTACTACATTAATATTATTCTGCATGTAGTTTAAGTAACTACAGAATATTTTTTAATGAGTTAACTTGAAAATACAACTGGAGGGATAATTGGGGCACACATCTGTATTGCTGAAGTAATGAAAACGAATTTAAAAAAATATCTGTTATTTATCAAAAAATATAAATCATATCAAGTTTTCTCGATTCGTCTTTTTTGTTATTAATTAGTTGATTTTGCTCTTTTTTAAGGCTCTTTTATTAATTGTAACATTTTCATCGTTAATTTTATTTTTTTCATTTTAATTTATTTTCTAATCGTCGTAGTCTTTTTCGTTCATTTTTTCTTAATTTTTGTTATTAAAACATATTTTTTTTAACAATTTTCTTGTCCATTTTATTTAGAAATTTAATTTTTAACATAACCTCAATTGAAATGATATTGAAACAACAGCTGTTGTGCGAAATCAGCTGTTTAGATGTAGTCGCAATTATATTTTTATACATACAATAGCACGCAACGAGTTAAATGTACTATTATATGCAATATGACATTGGCATCACAACCAGCCCTAAAACATGATACATGTTAGAAAATATTGACTAATGTCACTTGCACTAACGTCTCGATAAGTACAAAACATAAAAATTGATTCTTTTAACCGCTTGGACAAATGTTTACTTAACAAAATCTGTTCACACGTTTTGTAAATGCCTTTTTTTAAATCGTTATAACTTTTTAATCTTACAATAGTTCCCGATCCAGATTTTCGGGAAAATTAGTGCAATTTTTCTGCGATGTTTATTTTAAAATTAAGTCATAATCGATGCTATAATTGTCATTTATGGAAAATTTAAATCCTAAATGAAGCAAAATTTAAAAAATTGTAATTATTACCAAAATAATAAAGTTTTATGTAATCTGATTTTTGAGTACTGAAATGTTCGTTTACGTGCTTTAATTCTGAAAAGAGCGAATTAATTAAATGTTTAGAAACATAATTACAAAAATTTAGTTACCAAAAGTCAAAACGTACACTTTTACCTAGTTTTGAAAGCAATTATAAGTTGTCACAGCTTGCGGGTGTCTCGTTGATGGAAGCTAATTTCCAAAAAGTAATCGCGTTTAATAATATACAAAAACAAACATTTCCATACTTACTTATTTCCTTACTTTCCATACTTACTTCCATACTTATTTCCATACTTACATTTCCATCCTCATATCAAATCACAAATCAACTCTTAATGCCGTGAAATTCGTTAAACATTTTTTTTAGAAAACATGATTTTACTGTCGTAATCAGCTTTAAATTTCCATAAATTATCATTTTTAATTTTCAAAAAAAATTGAAAAAAAGAAAATATGCTTTGAACACTTAAAAATATAAGCTGAACACAATTATTACTGTTTTTAAGATTTTTCCCAAACTATTGCACTACTAAAATCGATATTGCGCCATATATATATATATATATATATATATATATATATATATATATATATATATATATAAATCTCACTGAAATTGCGAACGCAATGCTAATATAAAATAAACAAAAAACGACCCGACAAAAAGTGTCTAAAAAGTCAGGATCTGTGTTCATTTCATGGAAAAAGGTAAAAAGAAGTAAAAACGTTTTCTTATATTTATTTTTTAAAAGAACTAAAAAATAAATGTTGCAAAACCATTATTATACTGCCCCACTTTAAAGTATTTCACAAAAATCCAGAATGAACCGATAAAAATCCTGTAAAATCATCCTAATTTTTCAAAAATGGTTCACTCGATTTTGCACAAATTTTGATCATATATTGAACCATAACTCGTCAAGTGTTTCAAATAAATAAAGTAAAAGACAGCTACGGTACGAGAATGAAACGAAAGGAAATGAACCTGAAGACGTACCTGGAATTTCAGATTTTTTTACATTGACTTGTGAATATCTACATATAATTACAAGTGGAACATTACATGATCAACCAATTTTAAGAAAATCTGTCAAAATTTGCACGTTACTCGTATGACTTTGAAATCCAATTATATAACAATTTAGTGAGTCTTGTTTGGTTAGTTTCTACCTGGGCATGTGAATTACGCGAGTAATATGTGACCAAAACAATTTAACGACCAAAACGAAAACCTTTTCTGCAAAATTTTTAAAAAAATCTCGAGATATGTGCAAGTCTCAAGATCGATTTTCCCTCAAACACCGAACTTTGTTTTTACTGTGTACAGAGGGAAGTTAAAACAATGATGGGATAGCTCTATAAATGAGCTATAATGACTATGACAAGCAACTCGTAAATGAGTAATAAATACAAACTTACAGCACTGAAGTGTAGCACAACTATCGTACACAGTACGGCAGGCACAGTATTGCACTAGTGTACGTAGGCTGCATTTGGCTACACATAAGCAAAACGTTTGTCAAGAGATAACAGTTCCAGCTGTGACCTTGTCTTGCTTTGCTATCAAACTTAAACAATTAGGCTTTATGTGTGTGTCTTAAATTGCATTTAGAGCCCTACAATGTTGCAAAAAAATATCCAATTACTCTACGTAAACAATCGCTGCACGCAGCTGTCTCGCTGACGTAATGGAAGCGAATTTCCAAAAGTATTTTTCTGTACGTTACCATTTTTTTTTAAATTATAATTTCACCTAATAATCAGCATTAAAATCTGCATACCACTTTTAAATATTAAATCACATTGAAAATACAAAAAGGAAACGTGACCGCCGTCAAATTGAATTTCTGTCAACGGATTTTGATGATTCAAAATGATAACGCAGTTTTTCATTTACTTTTTTTACGATGGTGAAATAAGATTTTCAATTTTAAGACAAAAACGTTGACATTTCAATTTTTTAAAATGTCTCATTTTGAAACAATTTGTCTTACAAGTTGAAAGAATTTTGCTGGTTAACGAACTTGTCCAAGCTATTTTTGTACTAAGTTTGAATCAAATCGGACTAAAAAGGCGAACACGAGTGTGTTAATATATATAACCAAAGCTACCATGGAGGATATTTTGAAGGAAGAACGCAAAATCTTGAGGAAGATACTTGGCCTGTAACAGAAGATGGATACAGGTTGCACTCCCGGAAGACCACAGAGAAGATATCGAACCTGGCAGCAGATATCAGAAGAAGGAGGCTTCGGTTCTATGGACACATCAGTAGACTCCCAACAACGAGACTTGCCAAGAGAATCCTTAAGCATATACAAGGAGTCAAATCAACAACGTCGTGGATCGCACAAGTCAGAATAGACCAACATGACGCAAAAATAGACTCAACAGACGTTGAAGACAGGAATTCATACAGGAGAAAAATGCTCGGTTGGAAGGTCCTAGAGAATGAAATCCCAAAGAGAGCAGGGGTAAAATGGACGGAGGAGCGGAAGAGGATCCATAGGGACAGGATGAGGGAGGTGTGGAGGATTAGAAGGAACAAGACATGAGTCGGAGTGCTTTGCGTGATCCAACAGGGTCTATACGCAGATAATAATAATAATAATAATAATATATATAACCCCCATTTCAAGGTCCCAGGTCTAGGTCTTACATGATGGTTGCTCCAATAGCTCTTTTTTCAAAAGAAATTCTCTAAAAATTAACAAATTAAACGTAACATCACATAAACGAATAATTAACATGTGATCATTTTTATTAATATTTGATTACGCGTGCGCGCGCGTGGGCAAGTCTGTTACATTTTTAATGTTTAGGTAAGGCTACACAACAGTTGTAAAGTGAAGCTTCTGTTTGTTTAATTAGATCTTTGTCGCCGTATTCGCATTGTAGACCCAAGAACCCTTATCTGAATAGAGCACCCTTATGTATTCAACCCGCTAGCATATACCCTTGTTTATTCTCTGTTTCTCTCTTCAATTAACTCACGAACTGTCGTAAGTACACTTTTATTTTACTAGTTTAAACAAGTACGGAAGAACCAAATTTAAGACACCTTTTGAGGCCTTATTCAAGTATGCTGCATTTTCGTGTATACAACTAATTTTCCCTCTATCAATGAAAATGGGAAGGTTTTTACTGCAGCCAAAAAATTAAATACTGAAAATTCTAAATCACTGTTGAGAGTTCAGGCTCTAGTATTGAAACTGGTCTGGTCAGCAGAGTGAAAGTTGCTGAGGTTTTCTGAGAATTCGGCGTATTTTCCTTAATTAAAATCCTGAAAGTCCTTAATACTTTATGACGTTGCTTTTGAGGAAAAGATGTCAAACTGTTTTCAAAGGTCAACCGACGAATAGGAAACCAATTGTGAAAACGGGTCATTGATGCATGGTTACAGTCGCAGCTGTCTCGTTGACGTGAAGGAAGCGAATTTCCCAAAAGTATTAATATTACAATAATTTATTTACCTTACACGTCTTTGTAAATATCATAATTTCACCATCGAAATCATAGATAAATCGCCATCATAATCATTAAATGCATAGTCCAAATCACACTTCACAAAATTAGCATAAATTAGGATTTTATAGCGAATTTCCATTGGAAAAATGAGCTACCGTAGCGGTCATCATGGTACGACTCAGACCCGAGACTTTGAAATGAACACCCACCCGGACTTTTCGTATTTTCAATGTAATTTTGAATTTCACTATTGTAACATAGCCACCAGACCACATATTCAAATAATTAGGATATGACCTATTCTTTCCATCAGTGGTCTATCCATTCACCTCGTAAAGGCTACCGCGGTTTCGAAACTCAATAGTTTCATCTTCAGGCCGTTATACAAAATGTTAAATCCCTCTGTCGAGGTCGTCACAAAGTCAAACAAAACATTAAAACATACATCACAAACACTGAGCATAATTACACGATTAAAATATTTACGATGAAATTCGGCTTGGCCAAGCTAAACACGCGACTCGTACTTCGTTACATTCCGGACTGCGGAGTCTCCAACATTAGTAGTGCGCCCGTCATTGTTATCAGTTACGGTGCGTCTGTAGGTTTTTGTTACTTATTCAAATCACTTATGCTTAGAACCATGTCATATATTAAATTTGATTTAAATGAAAGTTTTTCATTGAGGATGTTGTGGGGGTCTGATTTTTTGCTCTTGTAAATCTCAAACTCTTCAATCGCATCCATATAACTGTTTTTGTGACATAAATGTAATATTTCCATGTTGGTATGGATGACTTCGAATTTATGGTTTTTGTCCATAAGATGTTCTGCGAAAGCCGAGTTTGTAGATAATGTACTTCTGGGTATGTATTCTTTAAATCTTTTTTAAAAGAGCGAGATGTCTGACCGATATAGAAGCTTAGGCAATCACTACATTTTATTTTGTATATGCCAGTTTTTTCAAAGTTATCTCCACTTGTATTTGCAACTGGCTTCTTTAATAATGTTGATAACTTATTAGTTGTTCTGAAAGAGACATTTATATTTTCTTTGGCTAATTATTTTTTTAGGGTGTGGCTTAAAGTTGAACCATATTCCATGGAGATGTACGTTTTTTTATCAGAAACGATTTTTTTGTTTTTGTGTTTGGCAATAAGCCTATCAACAATTGAGCTTTTATATCTGTTTGAAACAGCTATGTACTTAATGATGTTCACTTCATTTCCATAGCTTCCTTTGTCCATAGGGAGTGAAATTAACCTGTGTACCAAACTATTGTAAGCTGCCATTTTTATATTGTATGGATGGTAGGATGAAGAATGTATTGTTTGGCTGATTGTGATAGGTTTCCTATAATTTTGAAATTTAATATCCTAATGTATGCAGACGTTAATGCTTAGGTAAGAGTGAAATCAGAATTCTGAACATTTTGAATAAGTTTTAAATGTCCATTTGGGCAGTTTCTAAGTCACATTGTAATATAGTAAAATAATATTTTCAAGAAGTTTAAGAAAATTTTTTTGAAGTTTGAAAATTATTGAAGGATTTTGAATAGTATCCAACTTATAAATTCTAAACTACAAAAACTCTTTTGTTTTTTTTTGGAAAAACTTTTTTTTGGGGGAAAACTCGATTCTACTCGCAGAATAGCTTCGTGCCACGACCATATTTTACAAGGTAAACAATTTTAATGTCGATAATAATTCCAATGTTCTGAAACAATTTTGTAAGTAAATAATATTCCTTTTAAAATATTTTTTTCATTTCTATTGGATTCATTTAGGCCTAAGTATTAATTAGCAACAATACAACGACAATATAAAATAAAAGTAAATAATATTGATAGGACTTTATATATTGGCATTTTTAATCAGACCGTAGGTGTTTATTAATCAGAAACGGAAGTTTGGCTAAAGATAACAATGACGCCTTCAGCTTATTCGAAACTGCACGGCCTTCTGCAAATGACACCGTAACAAAACTAGCTACCATTCAACAAAAAAGATAAACCAATCAGTTAAGGCCGTCTAACATACTATTATAATAATTAAGTAGAAAATAATATGGTGCAAAAACGCATTACACAAATGTTTCCCCAATTATTTGTCCGGAATATACGGTACGAAAACAACAAACAAAAACTTAATTGTGATTGAAACTTCGCTCAGATTTACAACACACCGAATAAGCCATTATACCGAACAAGACATTGTACCGAATAAGAATAAATCGGAAAACAACCTGACGGCGGTCAGGTTTCATTTTGGGGATTTTTCAGTTTATATTGAAACTGTAAATTGTATTTATTTTAAAAAAGCTAAACTGTTGTGAATTATATATCTTCATAATTATAATGAAAATTTGAGCAAAATCTGATGATTTAATCTGAAAAAATTAGCCTTTTTAAGAGGTTTCTTATATAGTTAAAGCTTTTTTAATCAGAATCTCAAGATCGAAAATCACGGCACGCAACTGTCTTGCTCACGTGGTAGAAGTTAATTTCCAAAAGTAGTTTCCTTTATTTTTCCCTTTTTCAAATTCCGATTTCGCCATCATAATGAGCATTAAAATCAGCTTATATTTCGATTTTCAATTTCAAATTACATTGAAAATACGAAAATGAACCTTGACCGGTTGACAAAAATTATAAATTTCAACCGATTTTGTGAATTAAAAATGCTAATTTACGCAGTTTTTAAAGCTGATTACGATGTGAAATCGTTTTAAAAAAAACTGTAAAACATAAGAGCGAATTTTTAAAGATTTGAAATATCCGTCATTTTGAAACTGACGAAATGAAATTTGTCCAAACTATTACTTTTCTGGCAAATTTCAATCAAATCGGACAAAAATTGCAAAAGTGAGAGTGAAAATTTTTGTATTTACAATATAATTTGAAAATTTAAATTTGTTTTACTGATTTCTACAGATTTTAATACAGATTATGA
Source organism: Callitettix versicolor (assembly GCA_022606455.1). Lineage (NCBI taxonomy): Eukaryota > Metazoa > Arthropoda > Insecta > Hemiptera > Cercopidae > Callitettix > Callitettix versicolor. The sequence goes on from CM040191.1 coordinate 47,550,657, forward strand.
TGGTGAAACAAATTTTCAAAAAGCGTAGCATAAAAAAATATTGTTTGAATTTGCTTCCATCACGAAGCGAGACAGTTGCGTGTCGGTATTATTGTAGTTTCATTTAGGCTGTTGCCTAAATTTCTAAGTTTCTAAATGGTGTTTTATAAATATTTTTATATATTCGTGGTTTGCCATTTTCATTACTAACCAAAAAATGATAGGGAGTGTGTGTGTTTTAGAACCCTCAAGTTCGCCTGATTCAAACTTGGCACAAAAATCGATTTTAATAATAGTTGGACAAGATAGTTATCCAACAAAATCCGTTCAACAATTTCAATATAGCGACCATTTTAAATCTGTAAAAAATGTTTATCGACGTTTTTCGAAAATCTGTTTACACCGTCGTAATCATCGTTAAAAACTGTAAAAATTAGCATTTTGAAATTTTGAAAAATTGAATTTTACTGCGATCAATGTTAATTTCCTTATTTTTAACGTAATTTGAAAGTTTAAAATGCTAATATATGCTGATTATTATCGTGAAATCATTTTAAATAAAAGAGTAGGATAAAATATTTGGAAGGAATTTTCTTCCTTTATGTCATCGTGACAGCTATTATCATATTTTCAATTTTTTTACTTTAAGAACATTATGGTAAATATATTTTTTTTATTAACTTGTTCTTTTAATTATAATAAGTTAGTTTCCTTGTACTGCTTCTAGATTGCGCCTAACTGACAAAGAGCTTGTTGTACTCTATATAGTACAATACAGTACTTCCTAATCTATTCTTTAAATGTTTCGAGTAATTCACATTCAATAATCGACACATTTTAATGACATTTGGCACTTTTACCCATATATCGAACATACTTTTTCATTTAAAAAGTTCCTAAGCCCGTTTTGGTCGTAAAACAGATAAAAATCTAAATTTCTCAAATCGGTCCTAATGGAGGTCGCTGTATCCCAAAAAAATATTTTAGAGCTATAATAAAAAACATAATTTAAAAAACCCCAGCAGGGGTGCAGACTAGCTGCACCTATTGAGAGGATTTAGACGTTCCTCGCGATACCCGAGTCTAACACACACTTACACTTACAACTCCACACTTACGACTTTAACACTTTACACTCACACTTACATTTAGGGAGGCGATAATAGCCTTAATGTGCTTTTCGCCTTAAAATACAAAAAAATATATATATAATAAAAAAAATCGAAACTAAGGTTTAGTTTGTCAAATTTGTCAGAGTTTTGTCAAATATTAAGATAAACAGCTTAAACCAGTGAAATACATTTTGAAATAAATCAAATTTACGATTCGGGAATACGCTAAATCGGAAAAACCACAAAATAAACCCTGACCGCCGTCGAATTTGTTCTTCTTTCGATTTGTTTTTGGAACGTAAATCTTTTTCATTTCAAATTACGTACGCTGATTTAAATAATGATTCTTCTTATATGAAAAATGTTTTAGCAAAATTTGACTAATCTTTTTTTGTCGATAATTTTCAATCCGGGGTTGGAGGGTATGATAATGAAAAGTGAGAAAGTTTGTGTCATTTATTATTCTAGTTATTGTGTATGTTCGTTATCTCTTAGCTTCTATACGTTTTTTAATAATTTTCAAATAGAAAAAACTGTTGAAAAAATTAAAACATTATACTGACATTCGTTAATCTTACGACTCAGCCGCCTCGGTGGCCTAGTTGATAGCGTACTAGGGCTTCTTTCGATGGGCCCTAGTATCATCTATGATGATAGTATCGAAAGATGATAGCGTACTGAGCTTTCACCCCGAGGACCCGGGTTCGAGTTCCTGTTAGGGCTTGGCATTTTCATACGCTATAAATCATCCCATCGTCTGCATTAGCCCAAGTGTGCACAATAGTCGGACGTTCAACACAAAAAAAAAATCTTACGACTCCTGCTTTCAGTAAACGATTGTTATGAAATTTATAACGTATCGCGTTTTAGTAAATTTGAACAAAACCGGTCCAAAACTTTGTAGTTGGGAGAACAAAAACGCCAACAAATTCATTTTTACGAACAAACGTATCTTATGTTGCAATTACACAATTGATATGAAATTATAATCGAATTTGCAGTTCATATTAGGTTTCCGCAAATATGAGGTGTGTTCAGAAAGTAACGAGAATTTTAATTTTTTAAACAAAATATTTATTTATTCTTCTGATTTTGTCGCCTTCAAAATAGTTCCCACTGGAGATTATGCACTTGGGCCAGCTTCTTCCAATCCTCGAAACACTTCTCATACTCGATCTTTGAGATGGCCTTTAGTTCTTTCAGCGATGCGCTTTTAATGTTATCTACGGCTGTAAAACGACGGCCCTTTCAGGTTCTTTTTATTTTTGGAAATAGGAAAAAGTTACACGGAGCCATGTCTGGCGAATATGGAGGCTGGGGCATCGTTACAGTACTGTTTTTGGCCAAAAATTCACGAAAAAGCAATGAAGTGTGAGCTGGTGCATTATCGTGGATTGTTTTTCCATGAATTGTTTTTCCACAGATCCGGGCGTTTTTTTCGGATTGCTTCACGCAAACGGCGTTGAACTTGTATTTAGTACTCCTTATTGACCGTTTCACCTGGTGACATGAATTCATGATGCACTATGCCATTAATATCGGAGAACACAGTGAGCATAACCTTCACGTTCGACCGCACTTGTCGAGCCTTTTTCGGTCTTGGCGAGCGAGAATGCCTCCACTGGGACGATTGAGCCTTACGTAGTTTCGACGTCATATCCGTAAACCCATGTTTCGTCACCTGTTATAATACGTTTCAGTAATTCTGCATCGTCGTTGATTTCATTTAGTAACTCCTGAGCAACTTCCACTCGCCGCTGTTTTTGTTCAAAATTCAACAATTTTGGAACGAATTTTGCTGTCACGCGTTTCATACATAAAACACTGGAAACAATGTCATGACATAATCCAATCGATATGCCAACATCATCAGCGACCTCTCTAATTGTGATTCGGCAATTGTTCGTAACCATTTCTTTCACTTTTTCCACGTTTTCATCGGTTGTTGATATGCTGGGGCGTCCATGGCATTCGTCATCTTCAACGTCTTCACGGCCTTCTTGAAAACGCTTATACCACTCGTAAACTCTTGCTTTACTCATAGCAGACTCACCATGGGTCTTTGTTAACATTTCACACACTTTTTATTCCATTTTTTACGCAAAATTTGATACAAATTCTTTGATCCATTTCTTTTAACAAACGAAAATCGCCGAGCTCATAAAAACACGTCTAACCTTAGTGGCTGTCACGAACAAAGACAACAATGAAAACAGCTGAATGTTTTATCATACGGGCATGTATACCAACATAATAAAAAAATGTTTAACAATCGGACTCTCCAAGCCCGCTAAATTTAAAAATTCTCGTTACTTTCTGAACACACGTCGTATTTACTGGTTACATAATAGTTTGGCTATAAACTGTTAAGTACTTTAGTACCCTTCTCAGTACCCATAAACGAGTTACTGTTCTGCGCCTATGTCTGTATGCAATGTAGTTCGAAATAAAAAAAGTGATTTACATATCAGTGACTTATACTGTGCATATGTACTTGCATAATAATATGACGTATGCATAATTAAAAACGTTTTAAATTCAAATTTTTGAAAACCTTAACCGGTCTCGTTTTTAATAACGGCGTAGTTCTGTCGTACTTTGATTCTGTTCCAATGTCCTAGTTTGTACATTTAATAACTGAGTTGCAATTCGAAGAACTTTAACGATAAAAACTTGATAGAAAAGACAACAATATCATAATTAAACGATGATTAGTTAACCTTTATTGACGTGTATATGAGTTTCTAGTACTACAGTAGACTACTTCACAGAAGAGATAAGTGACGTGGGCTGTGAACGTGGAACATTTTTTTTATAACGATATCTTTAATGTGAACATATATCGGTTATTTTAAATTGTGTTAATAGGCCAAGTTTATAAATGTGCAAACACATTGCACAACTTTTCTCCCGTTCAATTGTTTCTTGAAAAAATTCAGTCGTAACCTGAACACTGCGGTCTAAAGACAACCTTGATGGTGAAATCAAATTGTCAATTAAATTGGATCTTTTTTTTTAGTTTAACGTCCGACTATTGTGCACACTTGGGCTAATGCAGACGATGGGATGATTTATAGCGTATGAATGCCAAGCCCTGGCCGGGAATCGAACCCGAGTCCTCGGGGTGAAAGCCTAGTACGCTATCAACTAGGCCACCGAGGCGGCTCAACCTGATAGGTATGAACCACGGAAAAACCGAGTGTAGGTTATGCAGTAAAAGAGGAGGAAACTGTAGAACACATAATTTATGATTGTGAGGCTCTTTTGCTAGCAGGACTCTAAGTGTTTTTTGTTTCCCTAGGGTCCTTCAGTAGGAAATTGTCTAATAACTCAAAATCGGTCCGATAGGTTTTGTCAAAATTTTAATCACTTATAACGAATTTAATAAAAGGAACTTACGAATCCAGAGGAAACCCAGGAAAAACAAAACGAACCCGGCGGTGGTCAGGGATTTTTTTAATTTACTACCTAACCTTAAAATTTCAAATTTGCTAGTGACGTTGGTTGTGAATCTTTACAGTGACAAAAACTGAGCAAAATCTGTAAAACCAATTTTGATGAATAAGGACGATTTTTCACATTTCTTTTCGATAGATCATGACTCGGATTTTGGGGGATTTTATTTTTTACAAAGTACATTTTTTACGGCTTTAGAAAAAAAGGGCTTTAAAAGCCTTTTTTGGAAAACGTAAGACTGGTCGCGCGATATAAGCAAAACAAATCTACTTGCCAAATTTCATACAAATCGGTTATTTGTTATTAGTTAATTAGTTATTTATTCTCCAGCTATGTATGCTAGTTGGAACGCGCGCGCATACACACACACACAAACACAATGTAATAACGTTATTATATAATTATATAACTTTTTATGTATATGTACTAGTAAAAACTACTTTTTGGACTCAAAGGACGCCTTAACTATAGCTTCATTTAAATATTTAGCGTATATAATTGTTTTCAATTGCTTTTTACTTCGTATAGTGAGGACGTATTGTTAAGAAAAACTGCTTTAAGTCTATGTTTTTTAATCGGGTTGAAGTCCAACGCTAGGTGTAACTTCGAGTGTTTTCTTTATTTATTTTTTTAACGTCCGACTATTGTGCACACTTGGGCTAATGCAGACGATGGGATGATTTATAGCGTATGAAAATGCCAAGCCCTGGCCGGGAATCGAACCCGGGTCCTCGGGGGGAAAGCCTAGTACGCTATCGACTAGGCCACCGAGGCTGTTTTCTTTCAAACAGGCAATTAATCTGTGTAATTAAAATTACAAACTAAACAAAATTCTATGAAAATGGTTTTTAAAATTCAAATCACCTAGTTTGCCAACTTTGACAATATTTAGGACTTTTTGGCATCCAAACTAATTTTTTTAAGGGATATAGACACTAATAGCCTACGTATACCTTATTGTTACAGAATTATTTTGTTTGGAAATTAAAGCTGTTTATTATTTAATTTAAATATAACAATTTAAATTTGATAATACTTTCTAACAAAAAAGAAGTACTAACCTAACAACCCGTTTTGAAATTAATACTTTTTAGCGGAGAAAATAAAACGTGCAAGCTAACAAATTTATCCTAATAGATAAAAAAAATATAATAGGTAACAGAATTATCCAGAAATACCTTAGCAGCCTAATAGATAAAAATATTATCCTAATATTTAAAAAAATATCCTATTAGTACAAAAAATTATAATAATAAAAATAATGAAATATCAGGATAATACTAATAGACAAAAAAAACAGGTAATAAACTGTTTGATAAAAATAAATAACAAAATTATTCTAATAAATAACAGAATGACCCTAACAGATTGCAAAATTGTCCTAATTGATAGTAAAAATTGTTATAATATATACGAAAAATGTCATCATAATAGATAACAAATTACCTCAGTAGATAACAGAATTATCTTAATATATAAGAAATATTGTTACAATCGGAAAAGAATACAATAAAATACAAAATATCGGAACAGGTAACAACATTACCCTGTTGTTACAACATCTCGACAATGTTGTAAGAAGGTACCCTGAAAATTTCAAGTCTCTAGCTATAATAGTATTAGCTGTACGTTGATTATTAAATTTGGACTGGGTTAGTAGTTTAATGGAGTTAAAAACAAAATTTTACAAAATCCTTTATTAGTACACCTTAATATTGTTGTAAGAATGTACCTTGAAAATTTCAAGTCTCTAGCTATAATAGTATTGGCTGTACGTTGATTATTAAATTTGGACTGGGTTAGTAGTTTAATGTCTCAAAATCATATTTTTGCAAAATCCTTTATTAGTGCACCTTGACATTGTTGTAAGAATGTATCTTGAAAATTTCAAGTCTCTAGCTATAATAGTATTGGCTGTACGTTGATTATTAAATTTGGACTGGGTTAGTAGTTTAATGGCGTCAAAATTATATTTTTGCAAAATCGTTTATTAGTGCACCTTGACATTGTTGTAAGAATGTACCTTGAAAATTTAAAGTCTCTAGCTATAATAGTATTGGCTGTACGTTGTTTATTAAATTTGGACTGGGTAAGTAGTTTAATGGAGTTAAAATCAATTTTTTGCAAAATCCTTTCTTAGTACGCGCTTACATATTAAAACGAAGGTATCCTCAAAATTTCAAGTCTCTAGGTTTTATAGTTTGGGCTGTACGTTGATCAGTCAGTCAGGACATTGCCTTTTATATATATATATATATATATATATATATATATATATATATATATATATATATATATATATATATAGATAGATAGATATAGATAGATAGATATAGATAGATATATATATAGAGAGAGAGATATATAGATAGATATAGATAGATAGATATAGATAGATAGATAGATAGATAGATAGATAGATAGATAAATGAAAAAATTGTATTTAATATTTTTGAACTATTTATTGCAGATTTTAAGCCTTCAAAACGTAACTGTCACTAAACCGTTAAATTAAACCTTCACGTCAGCGTACAAGTTATAATTAACAAAGCCCGTTAATACTAATGACAAACTGAACCTAATAATTATTTTGAATTTTTTTTATCTACCAGTAGCCGTTCAAAGCAATTAATTAACGATAAACAGTCAACAAAAAACTGTTAGCAAAAACATAAATTCTTCAATGAACTGTTTCATCTTTGCTCCCTTACTTCATATCAGCTGTTCATTTTCATCGTAGTACATAGTAGTTTTGTTATCAGATTGCGCAGTAAATATGCGCAATGACAAAACCGCGTGTAACCGTCACAAGTGAGCCTGACAATTTATGAATGTTTACAGTGTTAAATAGTGCTTCGGTAGTGACGAGTGTTCACTTGGTAATTCACAGTTATTTCTCCATTCACGTCCAGTTTGTTCCACTCGGAACAGTTCTAAATTTAGATTCTAACAAAAGGTGTTAAACTAATTTTAGGTTACTAGATCTGTGTTTAGTGCAGGCAGGCAGGTTAAGTTTTAGAGTAGATTTTGTGTTTTGTAGTTACGTGTTTGTAATGTACGATGGGACAAGTGTTACGTGTACATAAGCAAATAATATTAGCTAAGTTTACTTTGTAACATGATAAACATAGATGCGTTAGTATTTAAACTAAAAACGAGTAATTACAAATTGTAAACAACAATGTTGTATTGTTCACTTTACAAATTAGGCTTATTTTAAGTATGAAGAATTATTGTGATGGGCTGATCCGTTTACCCCTGAGTAAGAGAAAGTGGTTTAGTACTAAGATTTCTGTTCAATTGTAATTGCAAATCGAAGGAGCCTAAATCAATTAACACATATCAGTGAAATTTCACAATGAGGATTGCAAATACGACTACACATTCTTTTCATTTTCTAACGTGTAAATCCTCAAGCCCTTCATTGATCAGAAAACTCTTAAAAACTAACCGAAATAGGCTTTTCTTAAAATCAGCTCTATCGATTTTCATCAAGTTTTTTTTCAAATGTAGTTCTTAAGTATTCAAATAGAAGCAAATAATCTAAGAAATCGATTTTCATTACAGTTTTTTCAAACGTAGTCCTTAAGTGCCTGAACAAAATGATCAATTATATTCCGAGAAATCATGTTCGAAAGATAGCAACATGTTCAGAAATAGATTTTTGGAAAACATTTTAAATTAAAATATGTTCCATAGACATAAAAAAAGAGACAAACATAAAAATGTCAACCAATTAGTTGAGTATCCAGAGAAGTGCACAAAAATAATCGCTGAATGCAGTTGTGTCGCTAATGTGATAGAAGTAAATTTCCAAAAGTATTTTACTATAACCTACCCTTCTTTAAATTCGGCTCTCAACATTATAATCGGTATAAAAATCTGTGTATTTTAAAATTTCAAACTACATCGAAAATACGAAAACAAACCCTGACCGCCGTCAACAGAATTTAAAGGATTTTTAAATTTCAAAAAGCCAATTTATGCAGTTTTTAACGCTGATTAGGACTTTTTAATCGTATTTTAAAAAATGCAAAAAGTTATAAATGTTAAAGCTCCTAAATGACCGCTATTTTGAAATCATTGAACGAATTTTACTGGTTAACAAACTTATCAAGTTATTACAATAATGGTTTTTTGTGCCATGTTTGATTCAAATCGAACCATAATTGCGATACACACATACAGTCACACGTCAAAAAGTGATCTAGAGTTCAGGATCGGTGCTCATTTTAAGGTCCTGGGTCTTGGTCTTACGGTTGATGACTACTCCAATAACTCATTTTTCCAATGGAAATACACTAAAAACATGCGGGCGAACGTCGTACAGATATACAGGTAAAAATTATGTTTGTAACTCAGAGAATACGCGCGCGCGCACGCGCGCACACACACACACACACACACACACACACACACACACACACACACACACACACACACACACACACACACACACACACACACACACACACACACACACACACACACACACACACACACACACACACACACACACACACACACACACACACACACACACACACACACACACACACACACACACACACACACACACACACACACACACACACACACACACACACACACACACACACAGTTGTAACGTAAATGACTTTAACGATTTTTGTGAAATTTAGAATGTAATTTACAATTTCAAAATTTTCGTTTTTGTATTGGGTATGGAAATAATTACAGTAATTGTCACATTCACAATAATGGAATGAATTAAAAGAAATTACAATAATTTTTCAGTATGAATTTTTCTGAAAGTCTCTGTTGGTATACCTATAAACATTTCAAAGATACAGAATTGCATTTCTGGGTCTACTTAAGATGGTCTGTTTTTCCAATACCTCGTTTTCCAATGTAAATCCCCCGAATAATTATTTCTCAATTTCGTTTAAAACTACCAGTACAATCAAAGCACAAAATGTCGAAGATTGCAATCAGTCGTTTTTTTAAAGATTATAAAAACCACTGAAGTATTAATTTATAGCATCAGCTGATGTTGACCTTGTCATAAATGTTCAACTTTACCACTAAACTAACTTTCCACTAAAGATCTGTTTATCAATAGAAACAAGCACCTTCTTCTTCTTCTTACTTGTTAGCGAATACTTTTTTTTTTTTTTTTTTTTGATGCCATATGTAACTTTTTGCACAAAGTTCGGCGACTTTTGAAATTAATTTAGTTTTTTAGTAAATTGGTGATAATTTAAAGTTAGTGATACAACAATAATTAAGAGTAATTAATGAATTGAAAATACAGCTGATCAATAAAGTTTTTTCTGAGTTTCATAAAAGTCGTTATTATTTTGCTAGGGCAATCGACGGTTTTACCAGCTGGTTTTTAAACGGTAAGTTCGATAGTATTTATATTTGACTCTTTTTTTTAATAGATCACAAATAAAGAAAGGAATGGCTGTCATTAAAATTTTTTAAATCGTAACTTTATCTAATGCTTTTTACCATCTGATTCACCATTGTAATCAGCGTTAAAATCTGCAAAAATTAGCATTTCAAGTATTAAAATTCTCTTGAAAATATGAAAATGAACCTGAATGTAATTTTTGAATGATTGCCTTTTAGCGATACGTATACAACAAATAACAGAACCGATTTTATTCAAAACTGTGCTAGCATATTTTTTTATATATTTCATTTTATTCGTTTAATGAAAAAAATAATGTATTTTCGACGTGCTTGGTGTTATTGTTTTGAAATACTCAAGTATTGTGTATGGATCGTACCGCTTCTAAGTACGACAACAATCGTAAAACAAAACAAACAAAAAGAGGGAATTAACTCGAAAGTAAGCAAAGTTTATATCTCTTTGTCATTTACTCTTGAATCGTTAAGTGTTGCATTTGGTAGTCCGGCGTTTACGACTGAAATGTCACAACAACGCTTAAGTTAACCGTTCAACAGTTTCGAAATGGCGGTAATTCCAAATCTTAAAAAATGTATAACGTTTTTTATCTCATACTCTACTGGAAACCAGATTCCACCAACAACGTTAAAATTTTTCAGAAAGTATATTTTTAAATTCCGTTATAAATGAATGATTTGTATTAACAATACTGCTTGTTAATTTTTCATGTTTCTTTAAAATTTCACTTAAGAAGAAGAAATCCAAAAGCAGGAAAGATTTTGCCAACTGCAAAATATTTAAGTAAAGCAATATTACAAATAAAATTTAAAACAGCTTGAATTCAAAATACTGATAAACACAGCTGACAATTGCTACTCATTTGTTACAGAATAAAGAATTAATTTCTAAAGAATTACCGTCTTCTTTCTAAAGAATATCAGCATTTATTATTTAAAGCAATTTATCTTAAAAAAATATCATATATTAATAAAAAATAAATGAATATTCAAGCAACTTTGAAAATCACTATACCTGGAAAAAGATTGCCAAAACGTTTCAACCGTGCTTAGTGTTTAATTGAAATAATACAATTATCGTAATAACTATTGTATTTTTTTTCGTCCACGTAAACTGATTACGTATTTCCGAGCATGGACTTTCTAAAAACTGACTTAGATTTAAGGTTGCTTCAAAAACGTTTTAAAAACCCGTAAAAATAACACAGTATATCATGTGAGACTTATTTTTAAAGTCTACACTAGTGTAACCAATCCAATCGAGGATTACAGGTTTCATGTTTACTAAGTGTCAATAGATGTACAAACTATAATAAAATGTTCGTTGCAAGTACAGTAATTAGTTGACTTAATTGCAATTAATTGGCTAATTTTTAAAATAATTACTAGCTTAAAACACTGTAATTTCCTATCAAAACAGTTTATATACTTCGGCATAAGATAAGAAAATATTTTTACCACTGTATCTCGTTACATTTATCTAAATAATTACAGCCTCTAGAGAATTAATCTTAAACTTGTACTTCATGCAATAAACGCATTAAACTGTAACAATATTGAATAATATTGCGTAAAAATTCTGTTTTGGTAATAACTTGATCGATTTCTTTATCCAGCAAAACCTACTTATAAAATTAAAAGATGGCGGCAATTCAAAAATCTTAAAAAATCGCAACTTTTTATCACATAACTTTTTTAAACTGATTTCACTATCGTAAACGACGTTTAAACCTATATAAATTAATAGGTTTTTGTGTGTTATGTTAAGGCGAAAAGCACATTGAGGCTTTTCCTAAATGTAAGTGTGAGTGTAAAGTGTTAAAGTCGTAAGTGTAGTGTTGTAAGTGTAAGTATGTGTTAGACTCGGGTACCGCGAGGGAAATCACCTCCACAGGTGCAGCTAGTCTCTGCACCCTCCTGCGGCAATATATTAATATAAATTAACAGAACAACATCCCTTACTCAATCATAGTTTGAGAAATACCATGATCAGTAATACTCAACGATTACTATAAATGTTTAAACCTAATTATAATTAGAACTAAATGTATTTAGTTCTAAACTACTGATTGTCTTCTATTTAAAATTTTGTACAATGACTAAGTTATAAATCTTCATACCTGATTAAAATTTTAGCGAAATCCAATGAACGTATTTGATAATATCACTAAAGTTCATATTTTCAAAATATACAGCTCTAGCACTGTATTTTTTAAATTATTTTGAGAGTAGTTATTTACACTTTTTTATTTAAGGACTACATTTGAGAAACATTTGATAAAGAACTTACAGCCATTTCGAGGAAAACTTTTTTAAATTCCGAAAAGATTTTTAACTATAAATGGTTTTAGGAAACATATTTTTTTTTACTATAGGCTACGTGACCTTACCGACAAATTAACGGAAACTTAAGTTTTTGGAAAATCGTTTCCTTCACATCAACGAATCAAATGCATGCGGAAATTATTTAATTAATCTATACAAATAAAAATGTAAATGTTATTTTGTTCAAAATCGTAAATCTCGAAAACTTCTTCACCGATTGCTTTGAACTTTTTACGCATTACATTCGAATAAGTACATGTTTTATGTTATTTATATCTATATAAATAAAAATGTAAATGTTCGTTTCTTAAAAACCTTAAATGTCCGAAAATTCTTCACCGATTGTTTTGAAAAGTGTTCCTAATGCTGCATTCGAATACGTGTTTTTATCTATCTATCTGTATCTATATAAATAAAAATTTTAATGTTCGTATGTTCAAAATCTTAACTCTCCGGAAATTCTTCACCGATTTGCTTTTGACACAACGTTGCATTCGAATACGCGCTTGTTTTTATATATCTACTATTATATAGAAGTCGCCGCCTCGGTGGCCTAGTTGGTAGCGTAGGCTTTCACCCCGAGGACCCGGGTTCGATTCCCGGTCAGGGCTTGGCATTTTCATACGCTATAAATCATCCCATCGTCTGCATTAGCCCAAGTGTGCACAATAGTCGGACGTTAAACACAAAAAATATATATAGAAGTCACACTTGTAACAGGTAATTTTTTTTTTTTTTAACAGCGCCATCTGTTGGACGTAAAAGCAACACACGCTGTACTCAATATTTTACGAATCTATTTCAATGTTTCCGAACGCATTGTTAAACTGTACCAAACTGGCCGGGTACAGCTATTTAAAATATAGGCCTAATTCAAACTGGCTTCTACACAATGACTAAATTAAGTAACCCGAAATAGGTTTCATTACATATTGCGCTAGTAAAACATTTAGTGGCGTAAAATAATTACGTATCTTGAGTAATGGATGTTGCCATAAAATTATGGAAAACTAATTATTACGTGGAACTAACAGATTCGTCGTTTCCCAGGAAGGTTATTCAGAGCACAAGTAATAAATCTTTACGAGTTCTTTCGTTTTAGTTACGTGCTTAAAAAGATGTTTCTTGATAATTAAGACACCCTGGTTATAAGGAAAACATATGACTTAATATCTAGCGAAACGATTTAATATCTATCTCCGTTCTGAAAATGACTGGTTAGTAAAAACAAATTTAACCTATGCTTAGGTTAAAATAACCTATTTTTTACAGATTTGAAAAATCCCCTAATTAACACCGATATACCATCAATGTATATTACCATTAATGTATATTACCATCAATGATATTACCATCAATGTGTACTTTTACGTATGTGTACAATACGTAATTTTACCGTGACAGATAAGCAATTTTCCCTAATTAACAATACTAATTTCCAAAATTTTAGTAGTATTAAAAATAGCCTACGTATTTTTTGATAGGTAACGAAGTGTCCCCTAGTTAACAATTACATCAGTTTACAATTACCATCAGTTTAATAATGTTGTAATTACGATTTTTGACAGATAAGGAAATACCCCTAATTAACAATAACAATTTCACATTACCATCAATTTAATAATATTATAATTACGTACTTTTTGACAGATAAGGAAGTGTCCCTAATTAACAATAACAATTTCACATTACCATCAATTTAATAATATTATAATTACGTACTTTTTGACATATAAGGAAGTGTCCCTAATTAACAATAACAATTTCATATTACCATCAATTTAATAATATTATAATTACGTACTTTTTGACATATAAGGAAGTGTCCCTAATTAACAATGATAATTACACATTACCATCAATTTAATAATATTATAATTACGTACTTTTTGACATATAAGGAAGTGTCCCTAATTAACAATAACAATTTCACATTACCATCAATTTAATAATATTATAATTACGTACTTTTTGACAGATAAGGAAGTGTCCCTAATTAACAATAACAATTTCACATTACCATCAATTTAATAATATTATAATTACGTACTTTTTGACAGATAAGGAAGTGTTCCTAATTAACAATAACAATTTCACATTACCATCAATTTAATAATATTATAATTACGTACTTTTTGACAGATAAGGAAGTGTCCCTAATTAACAATGATAATTACACATTACCATCGATTTAATAATATTATAATTACGTACTTTTTGACAGATAAGGAAGTGTCCCTAATTAACAATAACAATTTCACATTACCATCAATTTAATAATATTATAATTACGTACTTTTTGACAGATAAGGAAGTGTCCCTAATTAACAATAACAATTTCACATTACCATCGATTTAATAATATTATAATTACGTACTTTTTGACAGATAAGGAAGTTACACATTACCTATATTTAACAACAGATAAGGAAGTGTCCCTAATTAACAATTACACATTACCATCAGATTTAATAATATTATAATTACGTACTTTTTGACAGATAAGGAAGTGTCCTCCTAACAATTAACAAATAATATTATACACATTACCATCAATTTAATAATCACATTACCATAATTAATACTTTTTGACAGTTAAGGAAGTGTTCCTAATTAACAATGATAAATACACAATACCATCAATTTAATAATATTATAATTACGAACTTTTTGACAGATAAGAAGTGTCCTCCCGTACCATCGATTTACGTACAGATTTTTGACAGATAAGGAAGTGTCCCTAATTAACAATAACAATTTCACATTACCATCAATTTAATAATATTATAATTACGTACTTTTTGACAGATAAGGAAGTGTCCCTAATTAACAATAACAATTTCACACTACCATCAATTTAATAATATTATAATTACGTACTTTTTGACATATAAGGAAGTGTCCCTAATTAACAATATCAATTTCACATTACCATCAATTTAATAATATTATAATTACGTACTTTTTGACAAATAAGGAAGTGTCCCTAATTAACAATAACAATTACACATTACCATCGATTTAATAATATTATAATTACGAATTTTTTGACAGATAAGGAAGTGCCCCTAATTAACAATGATAATTACACATTACCATAGATTTAATAATATTATAATTACGTACTTTTTGACAGATAAGGAAGTGTCCCTAGTTAACAATGATAATTACACATTACCATAGATTTAATAATATTATAATTACGAACTATTTGACAGATAAGGAAGTGCTCCTAGTTAACAATGATAATTACACATTACCATAGATTTAATAATATTATAATTACGAACTTTTTGACAGATAAGGAAGTGCCCCTAGTTAACAATGATAATTACACATTACCATAGATTTAATAATATTATAATTACGAACTTTTTGACAGATAAGGAAGTGCCCCTAGTTAACAATGATAATTACACATTACCATAGATTTAATAATATTATAATTACGAACTATTTGACAGATAAGGAAGTGCTCCTAGTTAACAATGATAATTACACATTACCATAGATTTAATAATATTATAATTACGAACTATTTGACAGATAAGGAAGTGCCCCTAGTTAACAATGATAATTACACATTACCATAGATTTAATAATATTATAATTACGTACTTTTTGACAGATAAGGAAGTGCCCCTAGTTAACAATGATAATTACACATTACCATAGATTTAATAATATTATAATTACGAACTATTTGACAGATAAGGAAGTGCCCCTAGTTAACAATGATAATTACACATTACCATAGATTTAATAATATTATAATTACGGACTATTTGACAGATAAGGAAGTGCCCCTAGTTAACAATGATAATTACACATTACCATAGATTTAATAATATTATAATTACGAACTATTTGACAGATAAGGAAGTGCTCTAGTTAAGTGCCCTAGTTAACAATGATAATTACACATTACCATAGATTTAATAATATTATAATTACGAACTATTTGACAGATAAGGAAGTGCCCCTAGTTAACAATGATAATTACACATTACCATAGATTTAATAATATTATAATTACGAACTATTTGACAGATAAGGAAGTGCCCCTAATTAACAATAAGAATTACACATTACCATCGATAATAATATTATAATTACGAATTTTTTGACAGATAAGGAAGTGCACCTAGTTAACAATGATAATTACACATTACCATCAATTTAATAATATTATAATTTTAATAGTTAACAATATTATAATATTATAATTACGAACTATTTTACAGATAAGGAAGTGCCCCTAGTTAACAATGATAATTACACATTACCATCAATATTATAAATATGAACTTTTTTACAGTTAAGCAGATGCCACTTATTAACAATACTACAAAAGTCAAGTGTGTAAGTGCTCCAAAACTGCAAGTCAGTCTTGTATGTTTATTAACGTATGTTATATACAAGACTGACTCGCAATTTTTTGGCACTTTTACACATGACTTTGGTGATAATGTAGTATTGTTAATTAGGGGTATCAGTATCAATTTAATCACTTCATAATTACGTACTTTTAGACAGATAAGCAAGTGCCCCAGAACTGTAAGTCGTACTTTATATAATTTAAATACATTGATGTAAACTAATACTAATTACAAACACTGGTGGGTGTAGTTCGTAGCAAGGCACCCCTGAACTGCTTGACCAGACGTATGTTTTACTCATCCTATCTTATTTACATTATTCGTTTTCAGTTTAATAATGTTATAATTACTTAATTTTTGACAGATAATTGGGTGCCCCTATTTAACAATTATAATTACATATTACCATCAATGTAGTAATATTATAAATACTTATTTTTGACAGATAATTAGGTGCCCCTATTTAACAATTATAATTACATATTACCATCAATGTAGTAATATTATAACTTATTTTTGACAGATAATTAGGTGCCCCTATTTAACAATTATAATTACATATTACCATCAATGTAGTAATATTATAAATACTTATTTTTGACAGATAATTAGGTGCCCCTATTTAACAATTATAATTACATATTACCATCAATGTAGTAATATTATAATTACTTAATTTTTGACAGATAATTAGGTGCCCCTATTTAACAATTATAATTACATATTACCATCAATGTAGTAATATTATAAATACTTATTTTTGACAGATAATTAGGTGCCCCTATTTAACAATTATAATTACATATTACCATCAATGTAGTAATATTATAACTTATTTTTGACAGATAATTAGATGCTCCTATTTAACAATTATAATTACATATTACCATCAATGTAGTAATATTATAACTTATTTTTTACAGATAATTAGGTGCCCCTAATTAACAATTATAATTACATATTACCATCAATGTAGTAATATTATATTTACGTATTTTTTGACAGATAATTAGGTGCCCCAGAACTGCAAGTCGGTCTTTACTTTTCCTGCATACATCATTGTCAATTAACTGATAAACGGGTATCCTTCATTACTGTTATCACCAAGGTCAAGGGTCAGTATTCCCTAAGTAACCCTTAACTGCTCCCCGCCGTCAAATTATATTTCTTAATTTCAACAGACTTTGAAATTTCAAAGTGCTAATGCATGCAGTTACTAACGCTGATTACGATGGTGAAATAAAAATTGTCAATTAAATTGGATGGATTTTTTTAAGTTTAACGTCCGACTATTGTGCACACTTGGGCTAATACAGACGATGGGATGATTTATAGCGTATGAAAATGCCAAGCTCTGGCCGGGAATCGAACCCGGGTCCTCGGGGTGAAAGCCCAGTACGCTATCAACTAGGCCACCGAAGCGGTTATTTTGAATGGAAATGTATGAAAAAGAAGTTATAAATTTTTAAAGATTTAAAATGACTGTCTTTTGAAACAGTTGAACTGATTTTTCTGGATAAAGAACTTGCCAAGCTACTGCATTACCAAAATCGATTTTCGTGGTATCATAATTTCGAATATATAAATATATCCCTTCAAAACGTTATTTAGATATCAGGATAGGCACTCATTTCAAGGTCCCGGTGTCTAAATTTTGCCATTGTGGCCGCCCCAATAGATTATTTTCCAATTAATATATGCTAATAATTATTATGGGTATAATTTATTGGTGGTTTTATTTCTATTTTGGGGAATTTAGGTTTTCGATTTTGGGAGAGTTTTCGATATTTGAAGGAAGAAAATGGCACAATTATTTTTCAAGGGTGAATTTCGTTCTTGCATACAAAGTGAATAAGACAAAAGTAAGGTTATCTACGCAACTTAAAATAAGGGCCAAATTTTTCCGAAAAATTTTCGCCTATCGCAAGAGTTAAGAAAAATTCTTTTATACGTAAAAATCTAATTTTTAATATACGAGATGTGTTCAGAAAGTAAAGAGAACTTTAATTTTTTGGAACAAAATATTTATTTATTCTTCTACATTGATGTTGTCACCTTCAAAATAGTTTCCATTGGAGATTATGCACTTGTGCCAGCGCTTCTTCCAATCCTCGAAACACTTCTCAAACTCGATCTTTGAGATAGCCTTTAGTTCTTTCAGCGATGCGCTTTTAATGTCATCTACGGCTGTAAAACTCCTGACATTTTAAGTAGTGACTCCTGAGCAACTTTCATTCGCCGCTGTTTTTGTTCAAAATTCAACTATTTTGGAACGAATTTTGCTGCCACGCGTTTCATACATAAAACACTGGAAACAATGTCATGGCATGATCCAATCGATATTCCAACATCATCAGCGACCTCTCTAATTGTGATTCGGCGATTGTTCATAACCATTTTTTACACTTTTTCCACGTTTTCATCGGTTGTTGATGTGCTGGGGCGTCCAGAGCGTTCGTCATCTTCAACGTCTTCACAGCCTTCTTGGAAACGCTTATACCACTCGTAAACTCTTGCTTTACTCATAGCAGACTCACCATAGGCCTTTGTTAACATTTCACACACTTTATTCCATTTTTTACGCAAAATTTGACACAATTCTTTGACCCATTTCTTTTAACAAACGAAAATCGCCGAGCTCATAAAAACACGTCTAACCTTAGTGGCTATCACAGACGAAGTCAACAATGAAAACATCTGAAAGTTTTATCATACTTCAAAGAGCATGTATACCAACATAAAAAAAAAATGTTTTACAATCGGACTCTCCAAGCCCGCGAAATTTAAAAATTCTCGTTACTTTCTGAACACACCTTGTACATCGAGGAAAATGTTACGGTGGAGTGAGGAGGTAATGTTTACCTTAACAGCTGATTTTGCACTACAGCTGTTCCTTCGATGTTAGTAAATAGTATTTCAACTAAGGTTTACAATGGATATAAAAAATGACAAGTAAATCATTATTAATTATAAATATTGATTTATTTATATTTGTTTATGAGGAATACAAACAATAAAATTGAGTTTTAAATAATTACATGTTCGATTAATTACGTTGCATGAGCTTTTAAGACAAGCTGTTTACAGCGCTATGATTTTTTAAGAGAAAACGCTAAATTTAACTGAAATGACTGCAGACAGAAATGTTTAGATAGCGGGAACGGAGGGGTTGTCACCGAAGATAATATAATGTAAGTTTAGTAATACATTTTCAGAATTGTTATATAAAAGGTTTGCTTATACATGTGTGTAATATTTTTTTAAAATTTAAAATATAGAAACTATCCTAAGCTTAGTATTTCATTCATTTACAAAACATTTACAATTATTTTTAACTTTACAAAATATAGTTTTAGTAATTATACGCAAAAAGGCTTTATATTTAAGTGACTGTCATAACCTCAAATAATGTCAGCTGATTATGCCGGTGTTTCGGGACAAAAAACAGAAAACGAAACAGTAATACCAACCCATCAATTCACAGAGTGCAAAGTGTACAAGAAAAGATGGCTGATGCTGGCAACATTTACCTTATATTCGATGTCGAATGCTTTCCAATGGATCCAGTACTCCATAATTGCCAACATCGTCCAGAAATATTACGACGTACCCAGCACCTACGTCGACTGGACCTCCATGATCTACATGGCCGTGTATATCCCGCTCATCTTTCCAGCCTCTTGGTTCCTTGACAAAATGGTGAGTTTTACATTATTTTATTATCAGTAGTTACTAAACTAACAATTGTAATTTATGTGTTTGTAGAATCTTTAGACGTTAAGACTTCCTGGGCACTCTCCAAAATGTTTATCAACACTGGATAAGATGTGAGAGTGTTTTATCAGAAGAAGAATCAAAAACATGCTGTTTTACATTTCTATCAATTTAAAAAGAATTTGTAACTGTGTTAAACGTAGTACAGAAATAACAATATCTTACTATAGTGTAGACCTAAATAAATGGTGCACAGGCATTTCAAAAACTTTTTCATTTTTAATTAAATTGTTTAAAACAGGCTAAACTGTAACAATTCAGAACACAAACAGAACTCATTGTTAACAAATTGTATGCAGTTTAGAAGCGATTAATGAAATCCGGAAAATCTGCCTAATTTTTAAAAATCAGTTTATCCAAATTTGCACAAATTTTGGTTACGGTCTATATGAAGAGTCATAACTCAAGAAGTCAGTATACCAAATTTGAAATAAAAGTCGTTTGCGGATTATGAATAATCTTTTTAATTTTTCATAACCATAAGTTTACGTTCTTTTTTCTTAAAATCTTTTCAAAATCGGTTCTATCGATTTCGATAACATTTTGTTGAAATGTTAGTTCACAAATACTGAAAAATAACGTATGAGCTCTCTTTAAAAATCCGTTCTGAAAATGTGTTTACAACAAACAAACAAAAAATTTGCACAATTTCTACAAATCCGTTTATCAGGTTTTGTTAAAATTAAGTAATTGAAGCAAATTTTAAATAAAAGAAATTTAACTTTTGAAAGCAAATCGTAAATACGGAAAAAACCCTTACCGCCTCTGCGTTTTTGTCGACAGGTATCGAATTAAGAAAAAAACATTTATTGTGAAAAAGTTTTTATAATGTTTTTGCACCATTATTTTTTTATAGTGTTTTGTAAAGCGAGTTTATTGATACATGAAGCTATTCTGTTTGAAACTATAGCTAAATGTGAAAAGTAAACTAAATTCATTTTGTATAAACGCTAGAACAATAGCACGAACTGTGCAAACAAGCCTTTGAAATGTAGTTTAATATCAACGAATACCGAAGAGTATTTTTGTAAGGTATTTTAATAAAACCTGAAATGTACACTACGTATAAAAAACATGTCATTTTTACCTAACCTAACCTGAACAATTGGCAGTTTTGAGATCTCATTGAGGACAAGGTTTCTTACAATAACACAAGTAAAATAAGGAAAATGAACCGATTGCATTGGGACTCGTATATTCTAAGTACTTTAAGTACGTGTCGGTCGATGCCTCATGAACCGACAATTTTGGGTGCTAGCAACCCAACGGTTTTGCCTGAATGTTAAAAGTCTTTTTTGTATGAACTGTTGGAGTGAATATCACGGTAAGACCAAGACCAGGAACCATGAAATGAATACGGATCATGACATCAGAATCACTGACGGATTAATGCGATTTCGTGGGCGGGGGCGGTTGGTTGGATAATACAACTTACAAGAGAACATCACTGGGGGGATGAAAATTTTTGAAATACCTTCAAAAGCTCTATTAAGCTGTTTTGAGGGTTAAAACAGACATAAAATAAATGCAAAAATTTTTAGATTTTAGACAAGAAAATCACTTTTTTTAGATTCCTATTTTACAATTCCTATTATTATTTACAATGCCACTTATTTTGAAACAAAAGTTCTACTAAAGAAAACCAATTTTCTCCTTCCCTTATTTTTAATAATCATATCCACAATTTTCTATATATAGCCGCAGTTACTCCAGTTGCTATACCCTTACCGTTAACCCTGATCCCTCGTCCTCATTTGCCTAAGGAAGTCCAGTTAAGCGCTACAACAGTTCCTCAACCACGTGTTGATCAATGGTTGCTGATGCGGTTAACACATGAAGAGAAGAAAGAACCAACATAAAATATCTAACTGATTAACTCCATCCTTACCCTCAGTATAAGCGTTACAAACGTAGGCCTACATATGTACATACAAAGCAGAGATCGGGATAATGTGTCGGGTTTCGATCCCCCGGATGTTTTCTTGACCATTTTTCTCGAAGCTACAGTACATCTATTTTAAAGAAGTAGAATACGATCTTTTATTTTCTTTTGTCTCAGAAGGGGCGATTGCCCCTTCACTTCTCCCCTTTAATCCATCCTTGAACGGAACACGTTTTGAAAGGTCATTAAAAGTTTTATATAATAGCGCCCTAGCGTTCACAATTTTGGTCCGATTTGATTTAAACTTTGGCAGAGTTCATTTTCTTATTTTCAGTTAAATTTAATACTAATTAAGACAGGTATAAATGATTGTTACGATGATGGAATCCGATTTCCAATAGCCGCTATTTAGAAATGGATAAACCGATTTTCATTCGTACTAATAATTTCTGTATCAGGTTTGATTTTCGCGTAACGGAACGTTCGTTTATATAATGTAATTCAATATCGTTAGAGTTTGGAAATTCCATTACGTCAGCGTAACTGTTGCCGCGTTTATTTATAACGTAAACATTAATAGGCCTAATGAGAAAGTTTGTGCAATGTTTTTAAAGGAAATTCGGATTTAAAATAACAGGAATTACTAATATTTTTGAGAACGAAACACTTTTAATCAATAGCTAGAATTGTAGGGATGAAATTGTAAATGACAAGTTGTGTTCATTGAATTGACGCGCAAAACTTTGGTTGTTCTATTCGGATGAAAGAATTATTTAACCTTCTTACAGATCGCTGAAAGAATATCAACTACTTTATTTGACAATCACGAAATGACGATCATTAGCGACCGGAAGTGTGTCTAAACAATCGCGGCACGCATATGTCTCGCTGATCTGGTGGAAGCGAATTTCCAACAGCATTTTATCTTACATTTTTTCCAAAAATTACCATTATAATCAAAATTAAAATACCCTGACAGTCGCACAAGTTCGTTTTGTATTTTCAAAGGAATTTGAAAATTTTAATTGTCAATTTACAGTTATTACGATGGTAAAATTAGATTCTCTAAAAAAAGTTTAAAAAAGTTCTGATTTTTTTAATAAGTATTAGAAACGGCTGTCATTTTGAAACTGTTGATCGAATTTGCCTGGATAACGAACTTATTCACAATACTATTAAAATCGATTTTTCTGCCACGTTTCAAATTGGCTATCGGACAAAATTTGCGGAAGCGGAAGTACTAATGTACATATATATTTTAACAAACCCTCAAATAGTGTCCTTGAGATTAGGATGAGCGCTCGTTTCAAGGTCCTCGGGTCTGGGTATTACCATGACGGCCGCTTCCATAGCTAACAAGAACTGTGGGGACAAAACTGTAAATGGCAGCAAAATGACGTGCAAACTTCTGCCAAGCTTAAGAAGAAAGACTTGTTGAAGAAAGACTTGTTGCATCTTGCAATTCACGAAAGAATACTAACTATTTGATATTGCCGAAATGACTATTCATGGACGACCGGAAATGTAAATGAAACTCCTCCATAAATTTCTTCGACGACATCGCCTACTCAACAAAACGAGTTATTGCATAAGATGGGCTTTCTATTATTAAGCAGGCATTGTTATTAAAAAGATCTATACTTTTTTTTACCTTCTAGCAGTACTATTTTATGAATACATGATACTAAAACATTACAGAAACTTTTTATTTCCCTGAAAAATCCAGTTCAAAAACTATCGACAAAAAATGGTTAACGGGATAATTACTGAAAGTAACATTTTCTGATATTTTCGATGGTGGTCTTTGTTTTACTCCCAAAACCAAATTTTAAAATGAAAACGTCCATAGGGGTAGACCCTGACTACCCCTAAATTTAATTTTTTTAATGAAAACGTGCTGACGTGTAAGGGTTTGACCGTCACGGTTACGCGGTATGTTTTCCACTTTAAATATTCATTTGTTTAAAAAGATATAAATGAAAAATAAATATTTTAATTATATTTAACGCCATTATATTACATACCCAACCCATCCAGAATAAAATCTTTTAATGGGTTTACGATTAAATATATCTTGCATATTTACATTTAATATTTTAAGACAATAATAATGTAATTTAAATAAGTTCAATAATAAATTCAAATTACAGTTAACGCCATTATATTACGAATTTCCGCCTATCAAACACAAAATTTTTAGAGAATTTGTAATTAAATATATGTATTGTACAATAGGCCCTATATAAATGTATATATTGTACTTTAATTTATATAAATAAGGTTAAAAATACATTTAAATTATGATTAACGCCCTTATACTATATACCAGCCCTGCTAGCACAAAATGTTAGAACGTTAACAGTTAAATCTATGATTATTTTTTATTTATTTATTTTTGTTACACCGAGCAAAGATTACCAGAATTTTAAACTGCAACTCTCGTTGATAGCTCCCATATGTTTTGTTTGTGTACTTGTGAACTTTTTTTGGCCAAACAAGATCTTGAAAAAAACATTTTTTTTATTGGTGAACTACAAATAAAGTCCAAATCACATCGAAATTGGTTGTTCGTAGCTATGTTTACTGGACACAGAGATAGCCAATGATTTCAAAAGCACTTTTTTCACTGAGGGGATATGAAAAACTGATATATCTAATGAAATATATCTAACCTTTATGCGAGAGAATAACAATATACACATAACCATCTTATGACCACTGTATTGTGAAACTAAACTGTATAGATTGTCATCGAATAGACAAAATTTAACGCAGTGTTAACTTTAGAATTGTTACTGCAAATTACTGCATTTATTGTGCTTATCAGCGGTTTTGAATAATTTCAACCACATAGACAAAAAAACCTTAACCTCTGATTTTGTTAAAATTTATGACTCATTATGACGCATAATAATATTATGAATGAGAAGTTTATATTATAACAGTATATAGCCAGTAAAATGTTTATAAATTTGCATTCTAAATATTTGAAATATATACGTTTCCAAATTACATTCCAAAATTATGAGTTTAAAGTTTTATTTTTTCATTGTATGTATTCAGAACGTACAGTACTTCTATTGTGGAAAAAAATCTATTTTGATATTTTGAATGGCGTAGGGCCTATACATTTGCAGGAAAACCGATGTGAAAACTAAATAATTACATTACACAGCTGTTTCGCTGTGACAGAATTGAATGCCCAAAAAATAATTGTATTATATTAATTTTATCTTACAGTTTTTTTGAAAGTTTATTTCACGATCATAATCACGTCAAAGTTTCAGATTATACTGAAAATACGAAAGCCTAACCGCCTCCTTTTAAATTTGAAATTTTAGAAGATAATTTATACAGGCTTTGTTTACAATTTTGAAACAGATTTTAGGAATTGTAACTTGTACAAACCATTATTACAATTAATTTTTGATTTAATATTTGAATCGAACAAAATTGTGAATGCTGGAATGCTAACATAATGCTTTAACGACTCTTACCGAATGATTACTACAATAACAATGGGAGCCTAGTCTGATGCGATAGTTTGGCTCAAAGACAAAGGTTGTAATCATATACAACACACCTAGTTTAATTCTGTATCTGCCTATCATAGGTCACTGAATATAAACTAGAAGTACAGCCACCATCGATACAGCGGCTAAAGTTCAAGTAATTGGACTACCTGCCGCTACGAACGCTGTAAGGACAGAGGGAGACGTTTGAGAAAATGGCAGTAATAATTAACTGTAATTGAACACTCTGCCGCAAGAGGCCACCAGCAACGAGAACTCACACTCTAATAAGTGTTATTATTCTAGTACGTTCATATTTTATGGTTTACACACCGTTGTGAGCGTTCTCTACAACTCATGCAAACAGATTTGAGACAATAAAACGACACTTTGAACAATAAATGCTTACATCAGGTATTTTGGTAATCAGCTGTTTTAAAACTAACAAAATATTCCTTTTTAGTGAGTCTGCACTAAAACAATAAAACTTATCGTGTTTGACATCATTGTTCCATAAGGTTTATAACAAAAAACAATTTTTTTTTAGAATATTTTGTAAACTTTTTTGATTTTATGTTATTTTAATTTAAAAATATTAGACGGCCGTCATTTCAAAAACAGAACTATTTTTTAACTTTTTTCGTAATATTGTTTTGCTTAAGTAAACAAATGTATGAAATTTCATTTGTGTTTTTTAATCAGTTACAAATTAATATTTTTTAAAAAGCACTTACAGACAGACAGTTGGAAAACTATGCATTTTAAGACATACCTGCATAGGAATGTTTTTCTTTACTTTTGCATGTACAGTCATATCAGTAATTTTTTGACGATTTTTTATTATTTTACCACACACACACACACACACACACACACACACACACACACACACACACACACACACACACACACACACACACACACACACACACATATATATATATATATATATATATATATATATATATATATATATATATATATATATATATCATCAAAAAAGCTAAATTTTCTGGCGAATCAAGCTTGCTTATAAAAGTTCTCACTTCAAAAATTTAAACAAATTTCTTGAGATATGAGGATCCAAAATCTATATCCAGAATTTCATCAAAATCTGCCCATTATAATTCTCCAGTCACGCACATAGTATCTGTTACATAAGCGGACAAACATTATAGTCAAAACCACTCTTATTACTGAAGGTGGTCGGGAAACGAATAGAACAACCAAAATCATTGTTTTCAAGATTACCAAAATTTCGTAAAGTAAAAGAGCAACGTACTAGAAAAAAACCTTCGTCAAAAATATTTTCATTCAAATTCTAAAATGCTAATTTATACAGATTATAACGCTGATTACTATGGTGGAATCGATTTTTCGAACAGTGTAAAAAAGTTGATTTTTTTTGGATTAGTAATCCACTGGAAAAAAGCAGTTTTGTTGGGTAGCTAGCCTACATACGTATGTTCTCGATTTACAATCGGTGTTCATTTCATGGTCCTGGGTCTTACCATGATAGCCACTTCAACAGCACATTTTCTGAAACGATATTATCTGACAAGCTTTTTACTTTTTAAGGTCGGTAAGTCTAACCTTCGATTAAAGTTCGTTATTATTGGCTGCTAGACTGTAACCTATTATTATAGCCTCGTCTTCAAATAGTAGGGCCGCACACCTATGCAAGGTCAAGGTGTTTTGCGTACGTTTTATTGTTCCAAGAAGAGACGACCCAGGTTGTTGCTCTGCCTACATCCATTCTGTTTTGTCTAAGGTTTTTGTTACACAACCGCGCTGCGTGTGTCTGTGGTTCATCTTTTGTCTGGATCCGTCGTATAGCGATGGCTAAAATGTTTACGTGATTAATTTTTTTTTTTTTGTAAATTCTTTATGAATTTTTTCTGCTTGTGGTCATTAATGCATATTAGATTTTCTGCGGCATACAAATTTTCGGTTTTCTCCTTATTAGCGTACGTAGCTGTTCCCGGCGTACTACTGTGTCTTAGCATGGTTCAACTGTATACTTAAATCGGTCAAACTTCTTCGTAGTTTCAGTAGGGCAGTGGTTAACAAGTGCGTCTCACACGCGCAGAGTGTCCGGTTCGATCAACAATGCATCCGGAAACATTAAAATAGAACAGTAAATTTTCGTAAGTCGAAACACATTGAAATAGAGTCGTAAAATATTTCCATTTCATGCTCATAGTACATAGTGGGTTGGTTTTTACGCCCAATAGACGGCGCTGATTTTTAAGAAAAAAGACATATTTTTACTCGTCACTGGTGTGACATTTATACAATAGTAGGTATATAAAAACATGCGCGTATTCGAATACAACATGTGCCAAAATTTCAAGCAATCGGTGAAGAACTTTCGGAGATATAAATTTTGAACAAACGAACATTTACATTTTTATGTATATAGATTATCTCTTTTTTCCGGCTTAAAACGTTCTCCGACTACTTCCGGTTCCTAGCTTCCATTTTCCTCTGTCGTTCCGTTGATCTTGATCTAACCCTCTCTCTCTCTCTCTCTCACTTCCTTCTTCGGTTTTCCTTTTTTTTTTTTTTGCAACCATGTGGTTTCCATTTTAGAGTCTTTTTTGGAAGTCGATTTTCGTCCATCCTTTGGACATGGCCAAACCATCAAAGTTGTTTACCTTGTGTGCTTCGCATCCATGTTACGGATTCTTAAAATTTTTATTTTTTCCCGTTTCGACCGACCTGCGGCTCTTCGCCAATAGTCCACTTCTGTAGCTTCAAGACATTTTTCGGTTTTTTGTTTCAGTGGCCACACTTCGCTTCCATATGAGATTATACTTTTTATAATTGTATTATATATTCTATGTTTACTTCAATATCTGTGCATCCCGTATGATGTTCAGTATTCTTATTGCTCTTCTTCCCGAGGTGTTTCGCTTTTATTGCTGTGTCTAAGAGTCCATCACTAGTAATTTATATAAATTATAACTTTCATATTATAATGCTGGAACTTTATAATAAGACTATAAGCTCTAGACAAATTTATAGTTTTGGCATTTTTGGTCCAATTTTGATTCAAAACTTAGCATCAATTTTTTAATCGATTTTTGTATTAGTTTGGACAAATGTGTTACCCAGGAAAATCCGTTCAAACGTTTTTAAATGGCGGCCATTCCAAATTTTAAAAAAACACATTTTTATGCAAAACTTTTAAAATCATATTTAAGTTGTAAGCGTTAAAATCTGCATAAATTAGTTTTTTTAATTTTCAAATTCCATTTTAAATACAAAAGTTAACCTGACGGCGGTCAGGGTTCATGTTTTTATATTTTCAATGTAATTTCGTTTTTTAAAACTCGTTTGAAATGCTAATTTATGCATATTTTAACGCTGATTGTGATGTTCAAATCGGATTTTCAAAAAAAATATGAAATTAAATTGTATCGCTAAAATTAATTATTCTTACACACATCTGCAGCTACATGTCATGTTTACTTTTATTCGTGACAAAAAAAAACGATTAATCGTTATCTCATATCGATTTTTCAACGATCACGGTACTTAACGCAATTTCTAATATATTGGTAAAATTAATGTACTGAAGCATTTTCTGCCTGTTTCAAAGCTTATCATTATACATTATTATTATTATTATTATTATTATTATTATAACTATTAAATACACACATGCTGATTCATTTTATTGCATTAACAGCCATAAAAATTTTATTGTTCTAAAACTTTTATTTTGTCAATTACGACGAAATATTGCGAATGGAAAAGGAAATTAAAAAATGCATAATATAAATTAAAAAATATTCATTTACTTTTACATAAATAAAAGACTTGATTTAATTTTGCTTTAAGGTAAAATACTGTACATATTTTGATTTTTATTCAAGTTTCTTACTAAATTATGTTTAGTTGTTGATGTACAACCTGGTATTTAACATTAAACTTACTTTTCTTGTCATTTACAAACTCTGTACTATCCGTGCTTTTCCTTATCTGAGGTAGTCTTGGTCACAATTACCTCGGATTACACAAGTCTACTGTACAAAGAAAGTTTGGTATTCGTGAAGATAATCAATATTTTTTAATGGATATATCCGTTTTCAAATCCCACTGAGTCCAAAAAAGTAGTTTTTGCTTAACTGTAAAAGAAACATTTTTCTCAAAAAAGTACTCTGCACGTTAAACTCAAACAAAATCGCAATATAAAATACACAAAAAATTCTGATCAGGGGCAATCAGAAAATACTAGAAACTGGCCTAATTTTTCAAAACTGATTTCTCAAACTATGCTTGTCAAGCCAGAATACAAAATTTGGAATAAATGAAATTTACGGTTCAAGAACAAAAATTCTGAGTGCTGTTTGCTGTCGGTTTATTACTTTTTTTTGTCATTTTACTGTTGAACCATATTTTTTTTAATTTCAAATATGTGCAACTGCCAATATAGTTATGTATTTCACATGTGGTCAAAACATGATCAACGATTTTGAGCAATTAAACAGATTTCCTAGCTTTCGAATCAGATTTTTTCTGGAATTTAATGTGTTAATTTATTTTAAATGTTGTCACAGTAGTAATGAAATCATTATATTTTACCAGAACAGTACTGCTAGGTACAAATAACACGAGAAGATGTTCTCAATACGCAACACATCAATACATACTCAATACATATCATTTTCATATTATAATGGGGTTTTATACAACAATTGAATAATGTGTGACCATTTTTAATTCATTTTCCAGGGTTTGAGAGTAGCTCTTATAGTTGGTGCTTTAGGGAACTGTGTCGGAGCTTGGATCAAGATTGCTTCCGTTTCCCCAGAACTGTTTTACGTTACATTTGTGGGACAAACGATAGCTGCTATATCGCAAATATTTATTCTGAATGTTCCGGCACCTTTAGCAGCAGTGTGGTTTGGTCCAGATGAAGTATCTTTAGCTTGTTCTATTGGTGTTTTTGGAAATCAGGTATTATTGGCCCTAATCTACACATTAAGATTATGAAACTAACTATTAATTAAAATTAATTGTAAATATAACATCTGAATATGTACAAACATTTTTAAATCATAACTTGATTTAAGAGTTCAGCTTCATGAATAAAGAAGGTTGCCTAAGCTAACAAAGATTGCTGAAACTGAAAGCAAAACCAGGAGTCAGGAAGTTGGTTTACCAAAAACGCATTTTTATTAAACAGCTTCCCAATGGAAACACATTAGCCCATTGTTTTTTATTAATATGGTCCACCTGAAGAAACAAATTAACCCATAATCTTTGACTTTTAAGCTTTGGACAAGAAAAGATTTGAACCCTTGGTCATTCTACAGAGTGGACAAATGAAGAAACATTATGACATCATCTAAAGCAACTTATGGTTTTCTAAATACCTGGGCTTGGAAAACTCTGGCCCTCCTAATAATAAAAAAGACCAAATGAATGAATGAATTTTTATGGTTACTATTGCACTGCGACTTTTGCAGATCTCTTATGCCTCATTTCTATATTCCTAGTTTCAATACCTTCTACAACACTAGTCTCTACATAAATTCTAGGATTTGAAAAGGATTCTCAGGGTGGGCAACTCCTCCAGTTCTAATTGGTGACTTTCCAATTTGTTATTGCAGTTATTGTTATTGTGTTGAATCAAACACACAATGAGTTGCTTGCTCTGCTAATTCTCTTTCAATTCCCCCCCCCTTACTCTTGATCCTTATCACAGAAGTTGTGCCCCATTCGGCCAGCTTTTTATTGTGCAGTGAGTTCCCACTAATTCTATTTACATTCTTACTCATATTGTTCCCATGACTAGCTACAGAAATGATGCCCACTCAAACAAAGCCTCGCATGCATGGGTAAGGCTAATGTGCACCGGGGAGGTTACTAGGTATCACAGGGTCTGTTTGATACACCATTAGGCCAGTGTAATTCACTCCATCAGTATGGGTCGCTTTACACTTTAGAGTTACCCAAGCTAGGTAGAGTGGTGTGTGTGTGTGTGTGTGGGCGTGTCTTAAGTAGATGAATGAGGGTAGAATGAACTCTACGCATAGAGTGGTGTGTGTGTGTGTGTATGGGCGTGTCTTAAGTAGATGAATGAGGGTAGAATGAACTCTAGGCATGGTAGGATCGCTGCTCACTTCAGCTGTCTCCAACAGAAAAAAAGACCAAAAACTGCCCCACTACATTGGTTAGTTGAAAATAAAAGAGATAGCAACAATTAGCACAGTAAAATTGATTGAAAGAATTAAACAATTTATTAATCTACTTTGTTTAAAACCATTTTAAAAATATTTTTAATTCAACAACAATTTTTATAATAGAAAAACTACATGACAAAATATTTCCTAATTATAACTTCTTCAATGATCATTTGCCACTAAATCTTCTCCTCTGTATCACTAACCCAAGCAACTTTCAAACTGGAAAACAAGTTTTGTACTAGGCTTATGTTTGCTTTTACATTTGCTTTCTGATAAAGATAAAAAAGTTGTAACATACTTGCCTTAGACTATCAGTAAAAGAAACAAAAATCATTACTACTTTTTTCCACAGGGCAATTTTTTTCAGAAGGTAAAATACAAGTATTTAATTTTTTTTAATAGTTTACATCCTCATTGGAGCACTTTAATCAGTCCATACATCTCCAAGTCCAACATCGCTATTGATAGACTAGTGTTTCAGCCTCTTCGTCCGTTCCCAAAATTTCTTCATCCTGTTCGACCTGGCTGCCCTTTGTTCATCAGTTATGGTATAGGTCTTTCGTTCAAATGTTGTTAGCTTGAATCACAGATATTTATTCCTTAGAATCCTCTTCTCTGCTCTACCTTCAATTTGAGGTACCATCAAATTTAACTCTTCTAAACCGCTCTGGATCTCTTTGAACAAATCACTCTGCGGTTTAATCTTCCAAAAATAGCTAAATAGCCGTTTTACCAATCTGATTTCTGGAAGGCGCACTATATGGCAAGAAAAAAGCAATTCTCCTTTTCCGCATTGTGTCTATTATTGACTCACTTTCTCGATATACCATTTCATTCGGTAGTAATCTCTATTGGCCATTCACTTGGTGTTTCTTGTTAATGATTGTTCTGATGATTCTTCTATCTGCTCTCTGCAGTTTATCAGTTGTTGATTTAATCTTCAACTTGAAGAGTGTTTCACTAGCATAAGTTGCCTCAGGTTTAACAACGGAATTATAATGTCGAAATTTGGCATTCATTGAGTGATTTTTTTTTTGCAGGTTGGCCAGGCGAGTCGTTGCACTTGTTTCAGTTTGTATGTTCTGCTATCGATGAAATATTTAATTTAATTTAAAACAATATTTTGAATCAAGCTGAGCCAATAAAACTTAAGCTCATCTACTAAAATGAGCTCATTTATTATAGTATTTTTTCATTTCTAAATACCCAGGCTGTCAGTATGATCCTCCTGCTCTGGTCTCTTTCCCCTGCGTCTGCTGTTATTTTATATGTTTTTGCCATTTAATAAAGAATGAAACATTCTAAAATGTTGTCCTATAAAAATCAATATTTCACTAGTTAGAAGTGTAATACAAAATTTACTCATGGTAGGTCATTTTACAGCCTAAAACAATACTGTATTACCACTAACATGAATAATAAATTGATTACATTATGACTCTCATGAGACGACCTAGACATGATTACAGGATATCCTTCATTGAATAAAAACATCCTGCTTTGCCCCTCTTGTGTATAAATCATAAGAGTCAATAATAAAAGTTACCTTGAAAATGTTCTGATTCTTGTTGATTAATGTAAATTTATTTATAAAAAGTTATAAAATTTAATATCATTTCCTAAAACAATTGCAGTATGCACCTGACAACCATTTCAATATAGAATATGTATTAATACTCTACTATATAAAAGTATCAAAATAAACCCTCACAGCTGTAAAATTAATATTTTCGTAAATGTAATTTAACCATTATAAATAACGTTAAATTTCTTAAAGCACATAGAATTTGCATTTTAAATTTTCGAATTTTAAATGAAAATTTGAAATACTAATTTATGTTAATTTTAACCCTGATTACAACACTGAAATAGATTCTGAAGAGTGTACAAAAAGTTATTATTGTTTTATGATTTTAAGTAGCCACAAGTGGATTTTGCTGGATTACAAATTTTTGTTTGTTTGCCGTTTGATTCTCATAAATGCAGTTAGATTCTTTATGTAATGTTGTTTGATGTTTGTGTTTGGGAATGTGCTTTCATCACGTCAAGCTGTATGCCAGAATTATATTATTTGAATTAGTATATTTTTTTAACCAAACTTTCTTTACTTACAACCTTCAGTTGGTTTTAATAGTTCCCATTCTTGCCAGTTAGTAATAAGTAAGTGGTCCTATTTTATGTATGGGTAGTGATAATTATTTTTGTAATTAGAAACTCTGACGTTCAACACAGATGGTTAAAAATTATATTGAAGGAAAGATTGACTGTAGCTTTACAAAATCAATTGTTATCACCTTAGATAAAAAAAGCTATTGATTCTTTTCAAATAAAAAATAAGTATATTTTGTAATATAAATCTTCATAGTTGTAAACATGTATGAATTAAGTATGAATAATGTTAACAATTATAACACTTTTCTATTTATATAAATTTAAAAATTTTCAGTTAGGAATTGCCCTTGGATTTTTGGTGCCACCGATTATTGTCAAAAATAGTGATAACTTTGATGTAATTGCAAGTGGATTAAGTTTTCTTTTCTATGGAGTTGCAATTACTACAACAGTGATCTTCTTATTTATAATACTCTGTAAGTATTGATAAACTGACATTATCATTTACATAAGAAAGTTACTACTTATGCATTACAATATTTTCTGATCAATCAAGTGGAACTGTAAAGTGATAGTAATACCATATTTTCAGTCTATACACATTAGATTAAATCATAATAATTATTGATTATTTCGCAAACATGTCTTTCAATATCTTTGTTCATACAGATATTAACTTGAAGATTGTTAAGGCATTTTTTGCTGAAATAAAGAATTTTATCCAAGAGATTGGATATTGATGGATTTATCTCTTGCATTCTTGGATTTTATCTCTTGGATAAAACAGTTTCAATTGTGTCTCAGTTTATTTTTTTTGTACATAATTTTATTGATACTTTGCTTCACAAGATAACGCTAAACTTTAATAGATCTTTTGCCTTGTTGCTAAATTCTTGTAGTATTAAGTCTTGAAATAGTTTAAATTTAAATACAATCTAAAATTTGAAGTGAAAGGTTATATATAGTGGAACAACAAAAAATTCAACATTTGCAACTAGACTAACTATAAATAAATACAGAATGATTGAAAAGTAACACAACCCATTACTTTAACATGTTAACAACCCGTGGTTCACTTGGGAAATTTTAAAATGCGAACTAAAGGTGGAGCACTGCATTTCTTACTAGTGCATCATTATGCACTACCAGTGATGCAACGGTACTGCCTTATTGTAGAGGCTCTATAACAAAGACAGCTTAATTGAAAGCCATGGTAATTGAGTTACAGAATTTTAAATCCATTAGATCAATCAGTGTGCCACCAATGGTACACTTGTCGTCTATTTTTTGGTTTCAAAATTAATATACTTTTGAAACACAATTTTTATTATAATAAATAAAACAGTACAAAAACCCCTTGAACCAGCTTAGTGTTTTTTTAAAAAAACATCCAAACACATTATAATCTCATTTGGACAGTGTTTATAACAATGAAAGCCGCCCGCGTACTGGGCTTTCACCCCGAGGACCCGGGTTCTATTCCCGGCCAGGGCTTGGAATTTTCTGCATTAGCCCAAGTGTGCACAATAGTCAGATGTTAAACACAACAACAACAAAAAATATATAACAATTAACTACAAATATAAACATATGTGATAGCACCAACTCAAGTGATCCGTCATAGAGCTGACATGGTACAAGTCATGTCATTATCAGACGAATGCTGCATGTTCCATTTTATGTCATGTATTACTAACATGTTAGTTTGTGAAATAGTGTTTAGAACCTTCAAGATTCAAAGAGTATCCATAATGAAATATAAACAATGAAAGACAACCCAAATCATTACACCTTTCTGATTATAACAATAGAAATATTTAGGGTCAGGCTTGGGCAAAAATTGTTAAAGGACTAAAACACTGTTGTTTTTAACACTTGCTTTCCAAAGCATGTAGTTACCTGTGGAGTATTCTTTCACACACTGTTTAAAACTTAAAAAAAGCTATTTAGAAGCTAAGATAATTTCACAAAACATATAAAAATTTGATATTTTGTGAGTTAAACATTTACAAAAATGATTTAAAACAATAAATCGTTTCGTAAGTCTTCAATTAAACATGACATTGTATTTTTTTTAAATAAAAGCTGTTCATTAACAAAATAATTAACTTTACTAAAATGCTGTGTTTAGGAAAACTCCATTGATTGTGTTATTTTTCAATTACCCTGTATTTAAATAATAATATAATAAAAGTGAAATTGTCTTAGTTTTCCAGGGTGCTCCTGAACTACCGCCTAGTCCAGCTCAAGCTGTCCAACGAGTAACGGAATCAAAAGGATTTATCAATTCAGTTAAACAGTTAATGTTTAACCCAGGCTTCAGACTTCTTCTCTTCTCTTATGGTATCAACGGTGGAGTATTTTATGCTATTTCTACGCTCCTCAACCAAGTTGTGCTGTTTTATTTCCCAGTGAGTTTTTTTAATACTGCATTTTAAATTAACAAATTTAATTTGTTGTCCATTTCATGGCAAATGGCCTGTACAAAAATATCTCAGTGACCATAAAAGCTAAGAAGTTGAAATTTTGTATGTAAGTCTTTAGTAAGTAGCTCGAAATATATTCAATATTTTGAAATGTATTCAAAAAGGGGACCAATTTGAAACGCTCAACACAGAAATGTGTTATTCAACATAAAAGCTATAAAGCTGAAATTTGATATACAGGTAGACTGTAATTCAGAATATGCACAAATATATATTTGATGCAAAACCTTGATTTGGAGACACAAAATATTGCTGCTTTGAAAAGTAAAAAAAAAATATCTTAGTTACTGAAACAACTAAGAAGTTGATATTCAGTGCACAGGTAGATCACATGTTTTTATAAATTAATTACATCTGAGTCGATCTAGAGAAATATACAAATACATTTAGTATGAATGATAAAAGCAGTCAATATTTTCAGACAATTTGTTACGTGGACTTTTTTAAATACCAATTTATTATCTTCGAACTTTCTTTAATTGGCCATATTAATTTTGTGTATGCCATTCTCTGTATACTGGCTTAGCATGTCAGGAAGTTTTGTTTTTGTGTGTACATCACTGTTAAATGGATTATAGTGTTGTCACACCTATCATTTGGTGGATAGATAAAAAACAATATTAGAATTGTTAGCAAGATACGCTCAGAATAAAGATAATTGTCCTAGCAATAACATATTTATTTATAAAAATTGAATTATATGTGGTATGTCTCAAAAGTAAGTTCTAATATTATTTTTTTTAATCTGTGTGCACTGATCTGTGACCAATGCACAGATTTTTTAAATCTAGAAAAAATCTGGGAGTCATAGGGAACTTTCATTTGGGTGTATGGCAGCACTCAAAGTGTTTCATACTTCTATTTTCACTGCTCAGACAGTCACGCACCAACAACCATGAAGGAGACTCCGCTTGCTCCTACCACCAATTGTGAAGTTCATGCTGTTTTTTTTTTATGGCAAAAAGTAAAAGTGCAACTGAAATTCATTTTGAATTGTGCAGTGCGTATAGTGAAAACGTTATGTCAAGGCTAATGGTAATTTCTATTCAGCATGAATGATTATTCACTGAAGAGAGAACAATCGTTATACAATGAACAACGAAGTGGACAACCCTCTATTTCCTGTGCCTCAAATGTTGTTGGCAAGGTCTGATGGGTTGTGGACACTGAAGGGCACCCTACATTCAATGAATTTCTTTTCCAACTTCTTTCGAATATTAAAATAAGACATACAACAATTCACAGGATCATTTCTGAGGATCTGTGTCTATCAAAAGTGTGTGCAAGGTGGGTTACACGCCTGCTTTCAGAACAACACACAAAGCAGAGAGTAGATGCTGCATTGCAATTTGTGCAGTTTTTTAAGGATGAAGGGAGATATAGTTATTCGACTGAATAGTGACTGGAGATGAGACATAGATCTCCATCACTGGACGCCTGACTACAAAAAACAGAATATGGTGTGAAAAGGAAATGATGAGTCAACACCAAAAAAGGCAAAAGTTGTGGAATCTGCTGGCATGGTTTTGGCAACAGTCTTTTGGAATTCCAAGGGAGAGATACTGATCCCCCCCTAATAATAATCTGCCCCATGAAACCTCGATCACAATTGCTCGCTATTGTGAAGTGTTGAAAAACCTCAGAAAGGCGATTCAAAACAAAAAGTCAGGAAAACTGAGCAAAACAAGTTTTTTTGTTCCATAACGCTCACCCACATGCTGCTCATAACACTGAAGCTCTGCTTTAGCAGTTTTAATGGGAAGTTTTTTTGTTCACCTTATTCTCCTAACTTCGCACCAAGTGACTTCTATCTATTCTGAAGCTGAAGTAACTGCTTGGGAGAAGATGCTTCGCAAGTGAGAATGAATTGAAACAAGAAATGGAAAATGGCTAGTCAGTTTGGCACACAAGTGGTGACACTGGATTAAAAAAACTGTTATCACAGTACCAAAAATGTATTGAGATTAATAGCGGTTATACAGAAAAATATCGATCAAATGTACTTTTCAAAATATACCTTTTTTAAAAATTTCAACTTTTTCTATTAAAAAAAATTATGTAACTTACTTTTGAGATGCTCCTCGTAGTTATAGTTTTTTTGAAATAAGGTTTTCTATTATTTTATGTGGCTTAATGTTTTTTACTTTATGACAGTTAAAGATGAATCAATATAACACACAGAGAAAGCCAGTGGTAGGAACTAGATCCAAACTTGTGAACAGTCACACTTGTAGCAAACTGACCGCTATCCTACCAACTGAGCTATGGTGTTCCACTTTTCTATTATTAGTTACCTATTCATCTTTATTAACAGTTTTATTTCATTGCAGGGAAGTGAAGAAGACGCAGGCCGTATAGGCCTTACAATAG
The DNA here is from genome assembly GCA_022606455.1 of Callitettix versicolor. Classification (NCBI taxonomy): domain Eukaryota; kingdom Metazoa; phylum Arthropoda; class Insecta; order Hemiptera; family Cercopidae; genus Callitettix; species Callitettix versicolor. The sequence goes on from CM040191.1 coordinate 47,589,653, forward strand.
TTGTAGCTGGAATGATAGGATCTTTAGTTTGCGGCGTTGTGCTTGATAAGACACATAAATTCAAGTGAGTTAATTACAAAAAAAAATTCAATTATTTGTGTTAAATAATGCTATAATGTTTAGATGCTATCAAAAAGATTCATTTACGAAAGGTCCACTTCTTAAAATATATTTATTTAGATTTTTCCTAAGTTTCTTGTGTTATACATACATTTAAAATTAGGTATCGCCCAGCAGTCGTGAAACTATATTTAAAAGAACTCTTAAGTAATTCAAATAGCCAATTTATCTTGTTATTTCAGAATTAAAAAAAACAACGATGATCATATATATTTCTTTTTTCTAGACCATAATTTTTATTTTATTTTAAATTTGATACACACATTTAAGTTATAAATTCATTTCAGCCCAAAATCTGATGATTTTCTCTTTTTTATATAGCTTTTGAACCATATTTTTGGCAGCTAGTAAATCATATTTTGTTTAAATAAATAATTTAAATATATTATTATCACTAAATTAATGTATGAATTCTTAATATATCGGTAAAAAATAATTATATTTTTTTTAATAAAAAACTTTTTAAACTTGTGAGAAAATAGTGTAGTACAAAGTTTTATAATTCTGTTTTATGACTACTTAGTTTATCTAGGATGCTTGTGTCAAAGTGATCCCTAAGTTGTATGAGCGCCCTGCTATACAACTACTTGCTTATTGGCTGAACCAATTGATAAAAGCTAACAGCAGAACCAACTTAACCTTTAATGAAATATTGCCACAGCTTCATCCAAGTGAATCTGCATGACGCCAGATGCCAACCCAACAATTTGACTTTTTCTGTGTACACAATACACCAGACAAAATTCAAGGCACTTAGCTGGCAAAAACTTATTTGTAGCCAAGATCTTTAGTAGATCTTATTTATTGACAATTTCTTAAGTAGAAACTTGACATTTCAGGGGGAAATAGTGCATTGGATTGAATTTTTTTCTTGAGTTCAGTCACAGTAGAGAATTGGCTTGATTGTGAGTATTCATTTGTCAATCTGTAAACAAAATACATTTACGAACTGAAGCTTCATAAAGTTACCATTATTGATAACTCTTTTTTGATAGGGCAAACTCTACTATTTTTGATAGGGCAAACTCTTTTTGCATTTAAAACCAAATCAAACTACAAACTTTGTACTTGTATGGATCACAGGTTGTATTACACATCCCAGATGCACAGATAACAACCAAAACATTTGCAGCAGCTCGCTGTTTGGGTCAGACTGAAGTAGGTAAAAGTAAAGATCACTGACCATACAACAGCAGTAGTGATTAACTATTTTTGTGTCTGAAAAGTTTTTTACTCTTTGGTTAACCCTTGTAACTTACAGGGTAGCAAATTTTGTTTAAGATATTCATTCCTGTATATTATCATTGTACTTAACATAATGAAAGGTACATTTCTTTAATTGCTAACTTTATAGCTATTATTCTTAATGTAAAAGTTTAATTAATTATGTTTCAGACAGACCGCACTTACAGTTTATGTCTCTGCGTTGGTGGGAATGATCATCTATACAGTGACATTAAGTAGTAATTTTATCTTACTTGTTTACCTAGTTGCTGGAGTACTAGGGTAAGTACATACAATTTAAAACATTTTTAACTTTCTATTTGAAACACAGTATAATATATCCATCTTCAATAATGTTATATGTAGGTAAAATTATAACATCAAATGTACCATCTCCATTGTGTGTAATACATTTTTAAAGCAGACCTGTGGTAATTAAAACAAGTAATCATTGATACAGTTACAAAGTGGTCAGCATTTTTTTCAAAATTCTATATGTTTAAGAAAACTTTTAACTTTGTCTATATTTATCAAATTTGCTTAAAAATTTAGCCTGTTTTCAAACAATTATCTTTGTAAGTGATAAATATTATTTATCAATTGGTTAGTATAATTAAATACTATCTATAGACTAATTCACATTAAAAATACCAACCCTACCTGGTATATTATTTACCTTTAATATTAACAAACAATAGTGTTATTTGTGATTATTGAAAATAAATTGCATCTTAAGCCTTTTCTTGGTTTATCTGAACATGAAAGTCATAACAACAATTAAAAATTTTCCTTTTAACAGGTTCTTCATGACAGGATACTTATCAGTAGGGTTTGAATTTGCTGCTGAACTAACATATCCAGAACCTGAAGGTACTTCTGCAGGTCTTCTAAACGCATCGGTTCAAGTATTTGGTACTTTCGGTACAATGTTCTACAGCTGGATGTTCTACAAGTACGGAGATCTTTGGGCCAATGTGATGTTATGTAGTGCACTGACTGTCGGAACGTTAATGACAGCTTTTATTAAATCAGACTTACGGCGGCAAGCGGCCCACAATAAGTCACAACTAGCAAAACCTTGACAATATAATATTTTCTGCATAATTTAATTTCTGACTAGGATTTAACATCCTTACAACATAGTGATATATTGAATTTTGAATGTCTGTACAGTATTTAATTATATTAAATCTACATTGTTAGTTTTTAAGAACAAAATTTTCCTATTTATATGTTTACATGTATTATTTTTTAATAATAACAACTTTTAATTCTAGTATTGTTTCAGCTGTTGAAAAAACAATAAAATATGTATGTTTAATAACCAGTGGTGGCTAGTATTGGCACTGTAGAACTTCCGCACTCCCAAAGAAAAATAAATAAATTTTAACATTTTATACTGTTATATACAATACAAGGCAATATGACAAGTTTTAAAAATAATTAGACAGTTTTTTTAATGAGATTGTTGAGATACACAGTTGTAACTTCAAGAAAGACACTGTGTTCAACGCAGTGCATTAATCATTGCATTCAGTTAGACTCGGCAAAACATGTCAGCATTCGGCTGTCTTGGGGTGTGGGCAGTAAAGAGGCAAAGCAGCTCTAAGAGTTCTGCAATTCCTTTTATTATTTGTGTAAGAAAGTAATATAACTTAATTTGCCAGTTTACTCCAGAAATGAATTTCACAACTCTAACTATGTAATTTCATTGTTAAGTGCATTTAATTGCATGTGTATTTAGTGAAATCGTTAAACTTCCAATGAAAATATTAGCTTCATTAGCGAAAATATTAGTAAAAATGACAACGGCAGAACCAAAACAACGCTGTCTACACTAAAAAAGACTGAAATCACATTTATAGAATGCAATGAAACAAGAAAAGTTAATAGGACTGAGTAGGATATCAATTGAAAAAAATATGATTTCACAAATAACAAACTTTAATGAAAATGTTACTGCAAATTTATGTCAAATTTTTTTATTTTTAAATAACATGTTGTATAATATTCTGTCAAATTTTTTATTTGCACAAAGATGTAAATTGTATAATACATTGGGTACTTGGTGTGAAAAAATACATTTTTACACACAAAGGTCTACAAAGAACCCTTTGTTAAAATACTCATCAGCTGCCACTGGCTATAATTAAAAACGTATAGTAAAAATTGCAAATAATCTTTATGTTTAAAAGTTAGGAAACAAGGCTTTAATTTTATAATTGGGAAAATCCCGTAAATGTATATTTTCCTAAACGAATGGCAAAAACATACAAATTTAAACCATTATTTTAAAAAAATAGTCTAGCAGGAGCTATTTATTTTTTATGTAGCTTTTACTTTACAAAATGCATTTAAATATGGTAATTCAAAGGACTGATTTACTTGTATCATCTTGTAATCATTCTGTTGCATTTCTCTTAGATATGAGTCCTATAATATACCAATCCACAAAACATTATTAGTACAAAAATAGTTTATAAATAGACTGTAATATTTTATTAGTAAAAAAATAATTTTAGTATCTTCATGTCTAGAATTGTAGACATAGCATAAAATTGTAATTATATAAATATATTAGATAAAAGCTGTGATGAATAATTTACAAGAAATGAACTGTGTTAGCCTATAATAGAAATTAATTCACATTGTTCAGTCCAATTTACAAATAATATCTATTCAATTATAATAATGTCTATTCAATAACATAACAGAAATTTGAGTGAATGCTTATTAAACGGTTTCTTTAATAAATTTAATTTATTTCAAATTTACTCTGAGTTATTAGTTTTCACAGTGTAAATTGTGCTTTTATTACCAATGTGGTGCTGAAATTGTAATTAAATAATAATACGTTTTTTTTTTAAATGAAACAATTGTTTTCAATTTAATTATTCCAATATTGTTTAGTTTTTATGTAGCAAATAGAACAGTATCAAAGGGACACAAACTTATATATATATATATATATATATATATATATATATACATATATTAGCTATTATATCATAATTTTAATAAGTAAGTAACAAAAATGTAGAGAAAAGTTTTTACTAAATTATATTTTTTAAATGTTTGATATTTTAATATTATGGAGATTATAAGCGTAAAGAATATTGATGAGAATATTATGATAAAAACTAAATATTAAAGTCTATAGGCAATATTTTATAAGTCAATGGCCTTGAAAGTCTTCCACTAGCTTAAAGTGTTACAGTTTGGTGAAGCAGAATATAAAATTTTAATACATACCTGTAATAATATGTATAACGTAATACATAAATGTATTAAATAAAGTTACTGATGAACCAGATTTTTATTATTTTAATTTTGGTACAGTAACTTGAATTATGAATCCACTAATATACCAAATGTTTAATAAAATCTGTAACAACTTCGAGTAATTGCTAATCTTAAATTTCCACAATACAGTTTTACTGAATTTGGTATTTATATAGTGTAGGTTGTTTTTTTTTTCAAATCGTGATTTTTTAATATTTCTTGTTTTATTTTATACCTTATTATCTAATTAACACATATTCACCTGTGGAAAATAATTTTTTTGAAGATTTCGTATGATTTTATGCTGTTTTTTATGGAACTACAATGTGACGTCATTGCTGTTAACATTGCATTGAATATACCATATTTCATACTTGGATTTACCGATCAAGCACGTTATTATTAATTACATGTACTTACTGCACATGTGCGCGTTACACATTCTGACAGCCATTACTGAAAACATTGTTAAGATGGCCTTCGTTAATTGTGACCTCTACATTTACCTCTTTTGTGTCTTTGTATTGGAATTTGTTAGTAGGTTCACCACCCAACAACTGTGTCATTTAGGTCATTGAGTACTTTTTTTAAAAAAAATAAAGATTTTTCATTGTTTTAGCAATCGAAAACATGTTACCTGTAACTATGTCAACCAACAACTATGTCAGTTGTCAATGAGTATTTCTTTTTTTTTAATAAAGGTCTTTTTGTCATTTTAGCAATCAAAAGCATGTTTCTTACTTTTATGCAGTAGCAGTTTTAAAATTTTACAGGTCACTTTTATTTTTTATTTTTATCATACTTTCACTGCTTTCCGCTCTTTTACATTTTGTATTATTGCTTTTGTAAATGTAATAAAGCATTTTAGTGAAAAAAATTAAGAACCTACAGTGCATATTTAATCTGAATTTAAATGCCATTAAACCACTTGTGTATCGTTAAGAAATAAATACCAAACTTCCCTCCTCCAAAAAAGTATAAAATTAAAGGTATTGCCTAGACTTTAATGGTTTGCAGTAAATAAGTATAAAAGAAAAGTTATATTTCAAAACATTTAGAAACAATTACCACTATTATAAGTTGTTATTCCCAATGAAAGCTTTATAGAATAAAGTATTATATTTATTTTTTGTAATAATATTTAGTAAATTAAATTAGTTATGACTGTGATATAATACATTCTAATAGCCATAAGCTTCCAAACAGAATTGTATACACAAGTTGTTCAAATAAAATAATTTTGTATTACGTTTCTCTTTCTTTTTGACACCTTTTAAATAAGAAGAAAAAATATGGTAAAAACATTTGGAAATGTACGTATGACTACGGTAATTAACAGAAACATGATAATAATAAACATAATGAGGTGGATTTAAAAAAATAAATATCAAAAATTAAATATCACCCCTTAAACAAACAATTATAAATGATCACTTGTTGTCTTACTCAATAAAAAAAGAAAAAGAAACATGAACAACATAAAATTTAAAAAAATTCCTTACATTTTTTCAAAAAATCTATTTTTGCCATCATTGTAACCAGTGTCAAAAATGGATAAATTAATAATTTAAATTATATTGAATAACCACTCTGACCACTACTAGGTTTATTTTTGTATTTAGAATGAAATTTGAAATATTTAAATGTTCGTTCATACCGAATTGAATATAATTACAATGGTGAAATCAGATTTTTTTTTAATTATAAGATAAAAAAGTTACTGATTTATTAGACTTTGCATTACAATTTACTGAATCAGTTGAACAGATTTTGCTGGGTAATGAACTTATCCCAGCAATTACCAAAATCAATCAATTTTATCCCACGTTTGGATCTAAAATATTACAAACCTTATAGTACTCACGTGTGCTCCCCCCCCCCACACACACAAATTTTAAAAGCACTCTCAAGGCATTTTTTAACTGCATTTCATGCAGCAGGCAATGATGACCACTACAAATGATCATTTTCCAATGGAAATTCATCACTAGGTCCAATGTTATGGCACAAAAGTTAGGACAGTTAAAAAAACTGTTTGGCATACGAATATTCCTATGTATTTTTAAATAATAAGAAAGTATTTAGTAATAAGTATTTAAATATTGTATTTAAATAAAGAAAGTATAAGAAAGTATCCATGTGTGTGTGTGTGTGTGTGTGTGTGTGTGTGTGTGTGTGTGTGTGTGTGTGTGTATATATATATATATATATATATATATATATATATATATATATAAGCAAAACATGGTTATGTGCTTGGAATTTCTAACCATTTACACAAGTAGTGACGGTTAGTACAACTATACAAATAACAAAACTTAACTTAATAATATGGGTGGTTCATTGCAGATCTTGCCCTTATAAACTAAAAAAAAACATGTTTGTTTTATTTTATTGCTATTATTTATTTTTTTAAATATAAATTACATTATAACCAAAATATAAGTCTTCTTTTCAGTCATTATCAAGTTTTCATATTTGTTTATTATTATATTATTTACTAAAAAAGTAACAAACAATAAAAGTTATGTAATAACAAATGAGTGCAGAACCTAAGCTTAGTCGAAACAATAATTTACTTGCAAGATCTGAATCAAATGTTTGTTTATAAGCAAGCATGTACAGTAGAGGCCTGTTAATTTGAAACCAAAAATCAGCAAAATATATTTTTAAAGAAAAATTAATACTGGAACAAAAACTGTTTTTATATTCAAACATTTTTGAAGTCCATTGCCAAAATTTCCTTTGTTGACATTTTCTTCAGTGCTATTAGTTATCATTATGAGCTGCACTGATTCCCCTTGTGTTTTTGTTATTTCAATCTTGAAAATATTGTAATATGTCAACATAACAAATATGTGTTGGAATATTTTTTTATACTTGGCTATAATCCAGTAAAATAAATAATTAAAATAGAAAGTAACGAGAATTTTAATTTTTTGAACAAAATATTTATTTATTCTTCTACATTGATGTTGTCACCTTCAAAGTAGTTCCCATTGGAGATTATGCACTTGTGCCAGCGCTTCTTCCAATCCTCGAAACACTTCTCAAACTCGATCTTTGAGATAGCCTTTAGTTCTTTCAGCGATGCGCTTTTAATGTCATCTACGGCTGTAAAACGACGGCCCTTTAAGTTCTCTTTATTTTTAGAAATAGGAAAAAGTCATACGGAGCCATGTTTGGCGAATATGGAGGCTGGGGCATTACAGTACTATTTTTGGCCAAAATTCACAAACAAGCAATGAAGTGTGAGCTAGTGCATTATCATGGTGCAAAAGCCATGAATTGTTTTTCCACAGATCCGTGGCGCTTTTTTCGGATTGCTTCATGCAAACGGCGTTAACTTTTAGGTAATACTCTTTATTGACCGTTTCACCTGGTGGCAGGAATTCATGATGCACTATGCCATTAATATCGAAGAACACAGTGAGCATAACCTTCACGTTCGACCGCACTTGTCGAATTACATTTCAGTAATTTTTCATCGTCATTGACTTCATTTAGTGACTCCTGAGCAACAACCATTCGTCGCTGTTTTTGTTCAAAATTCAACAATTTTGGAACGAATTTTGCTGCCACACGTTTCATACACAAAACACTGGAAACAATGTCATGACATGATCCAATCGATATGTCAACATCATCAGCGACCTCTGTAACTGTGATTCGGCGATTGTTCTTAACAATTTCTTTCACTTTTTCCACGTTTTCATAGGTTGTTGATGTTTTGGGGCGTCCAGGGCATTCGTCATCTTCAACGTCTTGACGGCCTTCTTGGAAATGCTTATACCACTCATAAACTCTTTCTTTACTCATAGCAGACTCACTATAGGCCTTTGATAACATTTCACACACTTTGTTACACTTTATTCTATTTTTTACACAAAATTTGATACAAATTCTTTGATCCATTTCTTTTAACAAACGAAAATCGCCGAGCTCATAAAAACACGTCTAACCTTAGTGGCTGTCACAGACAAAGTCAACAATGAAAACAGCTGAAAGTTTTATCATACTTCAAGGTCATGTATACCAACATAATAAAAAAAAATGTTTGACAATCGGACTCTCCAAGCCCGCGAAATTTAAAAATTCTCGTTACTTTCTGAACACACCCGTACTAACATGTATGTGCCATATGTGTTAGTACTTGCTATATAATTGATGCTACAAATTGGTGTATACAAAGGTCACTTAATCAGCCAATTGAAAAAGTTTCCATTTATTTTGGATTAATGGAACTGTATTACATGAGATTATTCATATATTCTTAACAAATAATCAATTTCATTTTTGTTAAAAAGCCATAGTTTAAATTTACTCTGAAATATTTTTACATGTTAATACATCATTTTATTAATGCTAAGTAAATTATTTAACATTATTGGTCCTAAAAATAAAAATAATTTTCTAAAAATAGTATTATTAGGCCTTACAAAAATTTCCTGTAAAGCATCCTGTATATCAATACTGAATTGCTTTTTTTTTACTACCATTACCATTGTTCATACTTTCGAAACTTTTTACTCTTTAAATAACAAAATATCTTAAAGGAAGAATTTTATATGTTTTGAAAAATTTCTGTTCCTTGTTAAAATCTAGTTTTTTAAAATTTTGTTTGCATTTTTTTCAACTTTAAGACTACATTGCTAACCCAAACCCACTGTTCTGTTCCATACACTAGCACTAGTGAATTAAAGCAAAATACAGTACACACATCAAATAAGAAGATTTCTCAAAAAGAAAAATTTCTTATGCTTTTTCACAGCTCTTTTTGCAGTTTCATTATATGCTGCCTCCATGACAAAGTTCTGTCAATACTCGATCTTTGTTCCAGCTCACAACGTACTTCATATGACTCACTTGTTCAATACATAGACAATCACAGTTATCATAGGTTTACCACAGATCTACGAAGTGAGAAATTAAAAATTTCTTCGAAAGAGTATTTGTGTAAATCAAAGTAATTGAATGTTAGTTTTTTCTGAGTTTACTAATATATTATTCAAACACCAAGATCTAAGAAGTTGCAGACCCAATTTCATACAACTCCAAATATTTTTCCCAATCTGAATCCACATAATGATGAGCAATATTATTGGCAAAAACAATATTTTTTCCGTTAAATGAAGCACCTAACACACCATAAATATTAGAAAGAAAGCTGACCCTTTAGGGAAACTCTTTTAAGAATTAATTTTAGCTTATTAGTGTTTAGAATTTTTACTTGTTGCTACTCTCAATCAACAATTTTTTTAAACCAATTTAAAGCACCTAAAGTTTTTAATTTCCTCAGAAGTGCCTGATGATTAACTAGGTAAAAACCTACAGAAAAGTCAATGAAGATTCCAGATCTTTTTTTTAGACTTATGTAAAACTTGATTTATAAAAATCATTATAGCAACTTCAGTACCTTCAGTAAACCAAACAGGTTCGACAAACGTTATACTACTTTAAGAACAGAAACCAACTTTAAGTTCACTGTCACTTTTTTAAAAAATCAGAACAACTATGGTTTGTTTTAATTTTGATGGAAATTTGCCAAAACAAAAACTTGAATTAAATTATTTATACTTAACACCATTGATACTTGGTGGAAATTCATTATATTAATGAAATATAATATAGTGGACTTCAAAAACTTCAATAAAAATTGACGCAAAGATACCTGAGACTGAAGACGCTATACAATTTATAACTGAAAAGAAATGTTATCACATCTGGCAGACTTTCTATTTTTCAGCCTTTTTATTTTTACATTTTAAATTTCAAAATGTGTTAAAGGATGCAAGAAGATTGATAGTTGATGGTGTCAGTAGTAAAGGAGGGTGACTAGGGGGACCGGTTGCTAATTGTAGCTGAACAGATTCAAAATAATTTAAAAGAAAAAATTCGGTCATCATTTCCAGATTTTCCTCTACTCAGCCTTATCTTACTGACTGCATTCTTATCAATTTTGTCAATTAATCTGTTAAACACTTTCCATTGCTGCAAGGAGTTTCCAGCGTGATTTGTGATAGTATGTTTTTGAGTTAGTAGTTTCAATTTCAAGCTTTTTTATAAATTTATTACAATAGTTAAAAAGTTTAAATCATATGGTCATTTTTAAAATTATTAAATAGTTTCTTTCTTTTTTTCAATGTTTTTAGTAACTGCTTCATTAATCCATAAACTTTTTATTTTTATATGTATGTATTCATTTTTCTATACATTTTACCTTTCCTAGCTTTGTCAGTTTTATATTCACTGATGCATTTCAGATTACCTCATTCTCACAATTTATTGTTGATTAAGTTAGTCAGTACTTGACATAATGATGACATTCCTGCAGAAATAAAGGTTATTCTAATAATTTCATCGTTATTTAATATGAAAAACATGATTGTAATTACAAATATGCATATAATACACAAAACATAATGGAAGAACTCTACTTCAGAAATCCATATCTTTGGCGTCTCTCTCCAAGTTTTTCTTCCTCCAGAAGGGCTTTGCAAAGTTCTTGGTTTAAAGTTAATCCAATCGACAAACCCACCTGAGTATAAAATATTATGCATCATAAAATGAAGAAACACCCTAACTTACTGCAACACTTAGAATCAAGAACACTACCAATTCCATCTGGTTAGGTAGAAATTATATCAGGAAGCAAGGATTAAATGATGATAATAATAAGGTAAGGTAATAACCACCAATTTGTGACATAAGACATAATGGAACCTTTCTTTATTCCCAAATGCTAATGACACTACTTTTTTAAGATTTATGGCTTTGAGACAAGACAAAAATTACATATACATATACACACACACACACACACACACACACACACACACACACACACACACACACACACACACACACACACACACACACACACACACACACACACACACACACACACACACACACACACACACACACACACACACACACACACACACACACACACACACACACACACACACACACACACACACACACAAAGCTTTTCACAACAAATTCTAAAAATGGAGAAAACTTTCATAAAATATTTTAATTTTTTTCCAAAAAATGCTTCACACAAGTATGTATCTTTAAAAAGGTCTACAGGTCACATTCCCATTATAGATAATCTTTATAAAATGATCAAATTTATTATTATTATCAATTTGATATTTTAAAAATGAATTGTTAATACAACATAGAAAATAAAGAATCAAAAAAGAAATTTTAAATTAAAATATAAATCCATTTAAGAATGATTTTAGATGTAGAAAAACCTCAGCTAAATTTTTTTAACAATTATAAGCAATATTCTAAATGAACTGTTAAAACTGTTAAACCAATGTCCATTTGAAGTGAATGAATAAGAGTTTTAAAAAATCAAATTATGCTCTTTTAATAGAAAATTTATGTAATATTTGTATTTTTACGGTAAATTTTTTTTTTTTTTTTTTAATATATCTTCATAATTGGCTAAACGTACAAAACAGCCATCACAGACCAAACTGTTTATTTTACTCTTCTAGGCTAATCTATGAACAATTAATGCTTGGTTAGTTAATATTTCAGCAAATTCCACATTCCTTAAATAATAAAAAAATAGTGCCGATGGTTCCTGGCTGGGTGACCACTCTACCTTATTCTAAGGTCTGTGCAGAGGGCCAAAATATGCTTTATTGAAGAATAGGCATTGTATGTTTTTTTTTTAATGAAATGGTTCTGTGGTCTGGACTGTAGGAAGAGAGAAGCACTGCAATACAAAGATTCTATAATATAAAACTTCTATAATATAATATAAAGTGGTGGGAAATTATAAACTTCAGCACAAACTTGCATGCATTAAACTAATTAATGTAACAAAAGATAAAATAATAAGAAGGCCAAATAAGCACATAAATAAAACAAAAAAAGGCTTAGATTTACAAAAGTCTGTTCATTAGACTCTGCTCAAGTTAATGAATCAAATCATACTAAAGTTATCAAACTCATGTTATTGAATTCAAGTCAAATTTGACCAAATTTTAAACTTTAAAATTTACAGTTCAAGAATACATTAAAAAAATGAAGGCAAATCCCAAAGGTAACCAGGATAAATATTATTTTTTATAGCATTTTCACAAACTGTAATTTTCAATTTAAAAATTTATTAAGCTTACTGAAATAATAATATCAATAATCTTATTCAAAAATCAAAAATGAAATAAAAGTGTTTCAGCTAATTTAAGGTTTTATTGTATTTTGTATTTTACATAGTGAGAACATAAAAACAATTCCAGTAAAATCTTTTTGTTACATCTATTAATAATAAGTAATAAATTTCAGTTACCACCATATTTTCTTAAATTTACCTTCAATGTATCTTTTAGTGTCTGGAGGTGAAAACTGCCAACTCCAGTTTTGAACACAGCAGTAATCTTAGAGTTTTCTGTTACGGCCACCACCATACTGGCAGCACTGCACATTTCTTCTTCAGCTGTTGGATCTACGACACATTGGTTTCCAATCTTCAAAAAAAATTACAAAAATTATGAATGATTTTTATTGATTGACATTAATATAATTATTACAATTGAAACTTACTAATTTAAACAAATAAATAACAATTTTTTATTTTATAATTTACCTACATGCAACAAATTTAAATACTTGCATTTAGCCAATTGCTATTAAAAAGCAAACATATTAAGACGTTTATCACAAATGGGAAATTATTATAACATGAAAACATAAAACTAATAAAAAACATCCATATTTCACATCATTTCAAAAACCTCTCTCTATTACAAAAACAATTGTAATAAAAATTTAACATTTTAAAAGTTGATATTTTAACAATTTTTAAAAGTTATCTGTCACAAGACGAAATTTTTTTCTAATTTTATTTTTACTTTCTCGGATAATATATTTATAAATAAATCATAGGTTTTGGGCTTTTATAAAAATGAATTATATAAATTAGTGTAACCTAAAAACCAAAGTAAATAAGTTTTAGAATTAACGATTGTATTGTGCATTGTCGTTTTCTAAAGTTTACAGTTTTGACAGTTTACTACTGCTTCTACATAATTACATAAATTTAAACAGAAAATTTTTATGATTTAAGACTGTATGTATATACATACGTATAGTCAAGCAACTCAAAGTATCTTGGTTATTACTGGTCAATATCATTCAGCGTTATTGGCCATTACCTGATGAGCAAATGTTGTCTGGCTACACTCCAGTTAGGCCTGTCTGTGTTGGATAATCTGTTTGTTTCTTTTCTTGTGTGGATTATGAATTTACTTAACAAAATTCTTATTTTACTAGACAATGAAGAACCTTTGAATGACTTTTTGTATGATCATTAAGTAATTCCACAGTTGAAAAGGTGTCCAGATTGTAATAATTTTATGACATTGAAGGAAAAATGTTACTTTTGATGCAATAGAATTGAATTTTTAGATTTTTTCCCTTTGGGTATTAACAGAGGCTCTGTGGCCGCTGACATATCAGCTGTTGGCTTTTTGTGTATCCCTAATCACCTTACGCCGACTCCAGTTCCCTTGACAAGCTCAAGAATCTTGTATAAGGTGTCCTGGTTGAACTCCTGATTTGGATGCTGAGGCTTAAAGAGTCTTCTTCTTTTGGCCTCCAAGACCTCACACTCAAGGAGTATTAAGAAGTTTTTGATGTGCACAAAAGGAAAGTGAAAAAACCGTGTAAAAAATTGTGTCTCAACTTAAAGGCACATTTTATTGAAAATCACTTAACAAGACAACAAATACGCAAATAAAAAAATTGCAGATTAGGTTTATTGGTTAACATTTAAACCTCCTAACTGTAGGCTGATATTCATATCTTCATGAATTAATCCTTTTTGCCGTTCAACAAATGTCAGTTGAACAACATTTGGAACTGAGAAAATAGTCAAATAGATGGAGTAAAGATTGGTTTGCAGAAAATATTGGAAGCTGAATAACCTGAAGAATTTTTAAAGGAATTGAGAGGGAATCTTGTTGTTCTTCTTCTAATTGGTGTCAAATAGGGGGAAAAAATGTTGTTAGCCACTATACAACTTTTTTAACACTTTTTACATCATTATAACTTCATATTACAACACTCTGAATATTACATTTTGATAGCAAAAAAACATTGGATGTCTAGCAATACACAATTGTTGGGGATGGTAGATATATAGAATTACCAGAAGTAATAATGAATTAAAAAATAAATAGGATCCAACAAAAACTACGAGGGCTATTTTTTTTCAAGGTCCGATTGGTCGCAAAATAAAAACTCCCGTAAAAATCGGATGAACCTGTGCGCAGATGTGTTGCGCAGCGTCTCTAGTATGGCTGTCAATTGCGTCACGTCACTTCTGTTTAGTTGTGTTCACGTAGGTGGACGTAAACATGTCTACAACAATAGCATCTCCCGCCAAGTGTGAAGTTCGTGCGGTAATTTGATTTCTTCAGGCTGAGGGGTGTAATGCAGCCGAAATTCATCGACGAATAAGCACATTGTACGGTGAAACTTCAATGAGTGACAGCAAAGTGCGACAATGGTGCAGAAACTTTAAAGCAGGACGTACAGATGTTCATGATACAGGCGGTCAGGGAAGGAAGTCAGTGTCAACCAATGATCTCGTTCAGCGAAATGGATGAGGCAATTCGAGAAAATTGTCGGTTCACAATTTCTGAATTGAGCGATTCATTTCCTGAAATTTCAAGGTCAGCTCTCTACACCATTGTGAGCGAGAAACTTCAGTACCACAAACTCTGCACGAGATGGGTTCCCAAGATGCTGTCCGACCATCACAAAACATAGAGAATGGAAGCCTCCCTAACGTTTCTCCAGCGTTACTACAATGAAGGAGAAACTTTCTTGAACAAAATTGTCACAGGGGACGAGACATGGGTCCATTACGAAACTGAAGAAACAAAAGAACAATCCAAACAATGGATGCATTCTCACTCTCCTAGTAAACCAAAGAAGTTCAAGCGAACCTTCTCCAACAGAAAGTGCATGGCTACTGTGTTCTGGGACCGAAATGGAGTTCTCTTGGTGGAATTCATGGAATGTGGCACAACCATTACAGCAGCCTCATACAGCGTGACTCTTCAACGTCTACGAAGGGCAATTCAGAATAAGCGGAGAGGAATGTTGTCAACAGGCATTGTCCTTCTCCACGACAACGCTCGGCCGCACACTGCAGCTTCAACAAAGACGCTCCTACAGTTTTTTCAATGGGAAGTGTTTGGTCATCCACCATACAGCCCGGACTTGGCTCCATCCGATTTTCACCTGTTTGCTCACATGAAACGCTGGTTAGGAGGACAACATTTTGGCACAGACATGGCGTACAAACATGGCTGAAAAAAAGGCGGCTACGTTCTACAATGAGGATATTGGGAAGTTGGTATCACGCTACGATAAATGTCTAAATCTGAGTGGCAACTATGTAGAAAAATAGCGTAATTATGTAAGTACTTGTTACAAATAAATAATTTTTGATTTTTACTGTGGTTTTTATTTTGCGACCGATCGGACCTTGAAAAAAAAATAGCCCTATGTAAATTTAAGATAATGATGTAAGATTTCTTAAGTCTTTAATGTGAAAATAAATCAAATTATTATACCTTGCATAATGTGACCAAAACAGGAGCAGCTTTGATATCTAAAGTCCAACAGTCAAATGGGTCATCAGATAATGTCAAATCAACTTGTCCACCATCTTGTTCAGCAGCTATGACGCTAGGGACACGAGTGTTGTTTAAGGCTGCTTTTACTGCTAATGATACAGCATCAAATAAATTACCTCCACATTCCAAGACTAGAATATCTGCATATAATTTCCAGCACTGCAGGCCTCTAAGTATACATAAAGGTTCCAAGGGAAACGATGAATATGCTTTAGATAAGAAACTGCTAATCTCAGTTGCTAAGTCTTCTCCACCACGGCCTTCAAAAGCTGGTGTCGCATTGGCTGAGCTACATAACAGATCATTATTACATCAAAGTGTATTACTATATGAGGTGCTACCCAAAAGTTTGGGAAATTTTCCCATAAAAATAAAATTCCTTACCATATTTTCTAGTTTCCACTGTTTCCTTCAAAATAGCCCCTTAAGCATGGATATAGCCATCTCGCATGATTCCATGCATCCCTGGAAGTCTGAAAGTATAAGTGTTTGAAGCATGTTCTGCAATTCTGCTGGATCTCCTCAATTGTGTCAAAACAACAGCCTTTCAACTTTACTTTTGAGAAGAGAAAAAAGACCATATGGGGCAAGGTCAGATGAATAGGATGGGTGGGAATCACTACCGTGTTTTTAGAAGCCCAAAAATTCTGAAGGACTAGCGATGTGTGCGCAGGCGGTGAAGAACCCAGCTCTTGTTCTCCCACTGTTCTAAAAACTTGTACCTAATGCTCTCACGTAGCCGCTTCAACACGTTACGATAAAACTTCCCATTGACAGTTTAATCGGAGGGGACAAATTCCTTGTGGATGTTGTGGATAATGCCTTTGATGTAAAATAACATGGACTTTATATTGCTATTGTGCTATCATTGCTTTACGTCGCCTGATGTGCCTTTTTGGCTATAGTGAAAATAGCTACTCCATCTCATCACTGGTTATAATATTGAAGATGAAGTTGCGGTCATTTCTTGCTGCAGTTTTTAACTGATGATCTTTTTGGTTGCTGCTCAGTAGTCAGTACAAATTTTGCAGCAATGCATCTCATACCCAAACTGTCTGATAAAATGTGTTGCACGAACACATACGATATTCCTACGATTTCGCAAACATCATAGATTGTTTGCCAACGATCTGCAACAATAGGTTCTCACACTTTTACGATGTTTTCTAGTGTTGTGCTATCGATGGTCATCCTGAATGCTCATATTGTTGGCAGACGTTCATTCATTTGTTTTTATACTTGAAAAGAATGATACACTTGTATTTTGATTAATTTACTCTTTATTTATCACAGAAAAATAACTTCTTTTTTAACAAAATGAGCTTTTACAAAATATTTTTTCTGTTACTATGATTCTCTCATACATTTAATTTTACTTAGGAAATCATTTTCTTTAAGAGGTGTTTTCAACATATGAGGATCATTTCAAAAATAATGCACACTATTTTATTGTACAAACGAAAAAACATAATTTATGCAATATAACATTACAGCGCTTCAACATGGTCCTGCTGTTTCTCAATCACTGATTTCCAATGTGTTTGAAGGTTTGACGTGCCAATCAGCTCATTATCTCCATTCAACTACTGCATGCACACTGGGTAATGGCATTAGAAAAGCATGTTTATAGAGGGAAAACGCAGACCTCACATTGGCCCCTTTATCACTGGGAACAAGTAGTGATGGACTCATACCTGGGCTATAACGAAGTGTGAAGTAGTTTTACAAATTTGTGGCCATATATATTCTTCAAAAGTATCTGTTATCAAATTTACACTAATTATTTGAACTAGTTACAGTAGAGTCTGGCTAATCCGACCTAAACTAGCCACGGCCAGGTTGAATTAGGAGGAAAGTTTGATTACACGGAGAACTATTAGAAAATGTTTAACAGTGTTGAATTGAATGTATTACATTAAAAAACTTATTACAAATCTACAATTTTACAATGAATTACATATATTATTACTAAATGCATTGCACCAAAAAAATAACTTCTTTTTTTAATAAAATGAGATTTTACAAAATATTTTTTTCTGTTACTATGATTCTCTCATACATTTAATTTTACTTAGGAAATCATTTCTTCAAAAGGTATTTTCAACATACGAGGATTACTTCAAAAATAATTCACACTATTTTATTATACAAACGAAAAAACATAATTTATGCAATATAATATTACAGCGCTTCAACATGGTCCTCCTGTTTCTCAGTCACTGATTTCCAATGTGTTTGAAGGTTTGATACACAGAATCTCACTACAGTAATAAAAAGCAGTACATCAAATCATCAAACTTGATGGAAAAAGTTTGTATTTGTTTTTTGTTTATCAAATATTTGACATTTTCTTGCCGCTACTTCTCTCAATCTCATGAGAAGTAAAATATCTTTTACGCTTTACAAAACAGCAAAAAAATACTTTAAACATTATGAAACACACACAAGCAGAATGCATACTAAACATCAACTCTTCCACGAATCTGAATTGATACTAAAAGACGGAAATGAACGAACAGAGGAGGTATAAGTGTGATCAACATCCTCTTTCTTTTTAAGAGAATATAGGTCATCTGCTGAGCATGTAAGTGACACGTAGGCGTAAAGGCCTGACACTAAAGTGGTGCGTGGGCATTGTATATTTGGTTCCGCTACAAATCTTGAAATATTGTTCTTTGAGGCTAGGTCGTATTAGCAGGACTCTACTGTATGTACCTTTTTGTAACCTTATAATAAATGTGACATAAGATATTAATATTTATAGTTTCTAAACAGTTTAATACATAGTTTTTAAACAGTTTAATTTTTGTCAAACACATTTTCTGAATAAATTTGTTTTTACTATTTTATAACAAATTCATATTTTTAATGCTTTAATAATAATCAATCAACAACTTTTTAATTAAAAATATTTAAGAAAAATTAAATTTTTAATTTTCTTTTTACAATGCTTTTTCTATCTGAAAACGTCTTTGTCACAACTTTTTTATGTCAATTTAAAATGTCTACATCTGAATTTCGTTGTCCTACACTATTCGAGTTGAAAACATTATAAGTTTTATGACATGTCAATTCACCTCTTGGCAAGTAAAATTTTGCTAGCTAATTGCCTTTGCCATGTATGTTCCACATAACCATAGTTTTCTTTCAACTAGTTAATATTAAACTATTTTTAATAGTTTTAAATGATCACATTTAATAAAAATTTACGATTTATAACTTTTACTTCAGTTTTGCTCTAAGTAAGACTAAATATATGATAAATCTTTGATTTCTGAAAATTATCTAAAAGATAATAACAGTATTGAAAAGCAAATATAAAATTCTGAAGCTGTCACAGTCACTTGCAGTCAAATAACATCGGTGCAGAGTGGGTGGTGCAATCAAAACCATTCTTTCCATTGACTACCATCTCAAAAAGATTGTGATTAAACCACCCACAAGAGAATATTTAAAACTTGAGTGATTTAGCTTTATCTTTTCCTACTTCCTCACTAATGTAAAAATGAAAAACTTCCTCACTTAATGCTTTTTTAAAGTCAAGTGGCTAGTAAAATTCCTATCATGTATTATTGATTATGAATTTTAAGCCAATTGTATGTGTGTCTACAATCAATTGTATTTGTTTATCACTTTGTATTAATTTTTTGAAGATTTTCAAGTGTGATACAACAACAACAAATAATAACAACAATAATAACAATAATAATACAAACTAGTTCACTAGTCAAAAAATAAATCAAAAAGGTCCAGTAAACCTTTTAGTTAACCAACAAAAGGAAGTTCCTACTTACCAATCTACAAAAAATTCCAATTTTCCTTGTCCTGGTGTTTCTGCATGAGGAACATCAATTTCTGTTTTCACACCTACCAAGATGTCTGTATTTGCTAATCGGAGGCGAGCAGATCCACTTGCATTATTCACAACATCAGTTTCTAATTCCATTGGTCTATAATCAGTCCTAGTTCTCCCATCACTTCTGAAATTTTCCTGCAAATTTAAATAACTTATTAGATATACTCATAACAAAATAATTTTCAGCATATAAGTTATATTCACAAAAAAGTTCTCATAACCTATATGTTAGGGACAAAGAAAACAATTCAATATTTTGCCATTTTCACATCCTTAAATTATTGTTACCTGTATTTAAAAATTACTTTACTTCTCTTATAAAAAAATTAAAACTAGGTGTTATTTCTAAAAACAGGGCATTGTAGAAAAAGTGAACAATTTCTGACATTTTAAACTTTCCTTGAAACTTACTCTTTCCTGAGTAAACAGTTGATACACTATCATGTTTATGTTTTGTTGGCATTATCAAAAACTGATGGTGTAGCAAGTTATAAAAAAACATGTTTTGCACAATAACACATGTATTGTAACAAACTATGTTTGACTTACAATGATGCAGTAATTTTTTTATTTCAAGTTAAATTTTGTAACCCAATTCCAATTTTCTTATAGCGTGAATACTTTCATTACAAGCAACGCACTTTTGCTACAAATATTTAAAAAAAAACACTATTAACCTTTTTATACTTTCAGGAGAACAGTTTTTTTGTACCACCATTTTTACCTACATATCTAGTGTATCTAGACTAACAGATTTTTTTTAATCTAAAAAAATATCAATGGTTAAGATTATTCTTCCAATTAAAAAAAAATCTGAAATAAATGTGTAGGTATACTTACAGTGTAAACAAAATAGCAATAAATGTGTATTACATGTATCAGTGGCAGCTTGTCAAAGAAAGTAACAGAGACCTCGCCTTAAAAATAATTAAAAAGTATATAAATAATAAAGTAATTTAATTTATCTTTGCAAAATGGCATTACAAGTGCATACATTGTCTTATAAAAAACGTATAAAGAGTATAGGCTAACATGCACTCTTTAGCACAGCCCAATGAAAACGTGTCAGAAAAGGAATATTCATTATGCAACCCTCCCCCATAAATATGCAATGCCATATAATCTTGGTTAGACATACATGGAAGAGGAGCCATGAAGTATTTTTTACAGTGCTTGAGACCAGTGCATAGTTGGCCTCTGACATTCATGCATTAAAGGATTGTACTGCATAAGTTTAGCTTCATAACTGTTTTGATTATGAGTGTATAAATGTGTTTGTGTCCTATATTTGTACAACTCCTTTGATGTAGAAATTATATTTTCACGCCTTTTATGTAGGTTTAAAAGTTTCAGTAGTAGCAAGCTTAAATTGATTATACAATTGCTTATTTGATTAACAATAAACAATACAAGGAAAAATATGCATTGTTTGCTCCTTAACTAATGATAACATTTTAATATCTTTACTTAATGTTCCATTTTCAAGTTGAAGGAATATTAAAAGAATTGAAATATTGAAATGTAGACTATTACAGGCCTACCATTAGAAGTAAAGTCTCAATTAGTGTTACTACCAATATATAAAAATTATATTTTTTCCCTTAAAAAGTGAATTTTACAAAATAAAAAAATTAAAAATTTCTTAGGCTCTCAAATCTGACACCATATTTGTTTTTTGAAAGGGTATTTCCCTTGCTGACAGTGTTATCAGGAAGTGTTTACTATTAAATATTCCCTTTATTTAACTAGTAGAAATTTAAAAAGTGATGCCATTATAGTAAACAATTATCATTCAGGGGAAGGGAATTTTCTTTTGTTGAACTGATATTGTTGTGGCCTCTCCTTTCCTACGATTCACAAGATGCCACTAACGTATAATAAAAGTGTAATAATGTTATAAAACAATTTTGTAACTAATTCTTACTAATTCAACCCAACATAAATTTTTACAGAAATAGATTTTGGTTTTTAATCAGTTTTTGATGTATGTAAATGTGTAATTATTATGCACCACAAATTTTTCAATTTTTTCCCTACATGTTTTATTTTAATGCTCATAAGAAATAATCTCGTGTGAAATCACTGTGAATAAAATTGTGAAATCACTGGAAGACCGTAAAAAGGAGAAAACTATCTGCATAAGCTTACTAAAATACTATTTTCTACAATTTACAAACACTGTAACTTTCTTAGAATGTGAAATTACTTACAAGTAATAACTCACAGTAAAAAAATGAAATTACCAGAAGACTGTAAAAACAGGAAAAAACTTCGGTAGACCTGTCTGTATATCCTAACAAAGTGAAAATTAAAAACGCTATAAATTATTGTAGTCATTTTGTAAACCAGTAAAAATGTACTTTGTTTTGGCTTTTTTCATAAAATTTGTACCAAAACTCTTTATTACATGTCCAACAGTAACAATAAGATAAAACTGAGTTTTCCAGACTTCTGTCAATTTTGGTAAAATTTGCAACAAAACGTTTTATTATACGCCCAATATTAATAATCCAAAATAAGTTTTTTTTTGTATTTAAAATAAGTACCGCTAAACATTAGGAAACATGTTTTTAATCACAAAAATGATTAATTAAATGCACATTATTAATAATGAAAAGAATACAATTTTAAAAAAAAGAATTTAGGAATTAACTCGACTAGGTTGTTGGGTGTTCATTTCAGGACCTAACTCGATTCGGATGTTGGGTGTTTAATTCAGTTGTAGGAAACATGTTTTTCATCATGAAAACGATTAATGAAATGTATGTTACTCATACTAAAAAAAAAAACTTTTTGTTATAAAAAAATTCAGACCTAACTCGACTGAGTTGGTGGTTACATAAGAATTACACCTCTGGTATTTCGTAAAAACTACTAACCATTACAACTAGTATAATTGTGGCGAATATAATGCTGCCACTACTTTATAAAAATGGATATCAGAATACAGTTCCATAATAAATAGCTTAAAAATAGTAATTCATTATAATAAATTTAACCTTCTGTGGGTTAATATTTCTCAATGAAATAACATAGCACATAATAAAACCAAAAAATTGTTATAATCATCACTTTTGTAAAAGACCCAAAATACCAATAATACAAAATACAAAAAACAGAAACTGTGGCAAGTTTGAGAAAATTGAAAATTCAAGTTATCCACATAACCTCAAAATTACTACTGCACATTAACAAATGTTTTTCATCTCAAAAATTTTAATGAATTAAAAGACAAAACAAATGTTATTGTTCTTCTTCCAATGGCTCCTTCGGCTAATACCATTTGGATCTAGCCTCCCAATAAAGTCCTTTTGCCAAAAGAAATTAAAGTGCACATTTACCAACAAATCAAGCTGACAACGTTGACGATAACTTACAATTTAATTGGCATAAATAATCAGAATTTATTGTTTTCACTTTCCTGCATAATGTATTTACCTGCATATTATTATTAATTTTAACAATAATAATTTTTAATAATTAATTTACTATTACAAATTAAGTAATTTTTAATTCATTTTTAAAAAGTAATTAATAACAATTAACACTAGGCTATTTTTTATGGAAAGTAAACTAACCTCAACACCAAGTAAAATATATGTTTTTTCAGAGTCACTTAAAAGAACACCAGCCATTTTGAAATATTTATATTTTAATATTATACGAATAATTAAAGAAATTAATTACAAACGATTCAATTTAACAAAAACTTAGATTTTTACGTTTTCGTCATTGATAACAACAACGTTTACTACTTTAGTTGTCAAAAAGTACGAAATGGAGCAATCAAACATAAACCATTTCGAGTATATTTGTCACAGTTTGAGAATTGTTCTGTTCACAGATAATTGAGCTAACAGAAACAATCCATTCATAGATAAAATCTTTGTGAATCACTTCAGAAATGACAGATTTTTAATTATTGCTCATCAAAATAAAAATAAAAATACAGA
This sequence comes from Callitettix versicolor, assembly GCA_022606455.1. NCBI lineage: Eukaryota > Metazoa > Arthropoda > Insecta > Hemiptera > Cercopidae > Callitettix > Callitettix versicolor. The sequence goes on from CM040191.1 coordinate 47,613,760, forward strand.
AAAACTATATTATCACAATGGAAAAGGGGAATTTAGCATTCTAGAAAATCTTTTATTTGGTCTCAAAGCTGAAATAATTATCTTAAAGTTAATCAATTTTTTTTTAATTTTTGATATTCGATATTATCCTTAATAATCAGGTTGAGGTAATACATGTTACACTATTTAAAAACCAAATATAGGCTACAAACACAATTTTATTCACGAGTCTTAGAAAGTTACTAGGAGTCTAAAAGGTACTTTAACGCAATGCTTTTCCTGCTAGCTTTACATAAACAATCATTTTTTTAATTCATTTCAAATCAGTTTCTTTTCATTTTGTGGCAAAAGGAAAAATCAGATAATGAAAAAAAGAATAATGATCTTTTGTTACTGTAAGTTAAAAATAAAGTTAGTAGTATAATTCTCTTCTTGTTTCCAATTAAAATGTTTTTTAAAGCTATTTTCAGGACATTATTTAATTTAAAAAATTGTAATTAAAAAATTGTATATACGTGTTTGGGTCTTGTTTAGCCTTCTTTTGTCCATCTACCTTAAAATTTTCAAAACTGTACATGTCTCAGATTTCACTGTACATTGCACAAATATTTTCTTTTTCCATTAATATAAGTATAATACCTACTTTGGTTACGCAGATAGATATAATCAGAGTTAAGTGCTTCTAGCACTAGTGACTCAGATATCTACAAAGAAAATCATCTAAATCTAGGAAAGATTATTAGAAGTATTCATTCAGATGTAGCTCAAATTTAGTTACTTTTAGTAGAAGTGAATCACATTTTTTTCTAATTTACTCAGAGATTTAGATGCTCCTAGTAGTATTCTCTCAGATTTACCCAAACATTTAGAAGCTTCTGATAGTATTCACTCAGATGTTCCTAGAGATTTAGATGCATCTAGTATTGTAATACAGATTGATATATCCAGAGATTCAGTTAGTTTTAGTAGTTGTCCCTCAGATATACCCAGAGATTCAGTTAGTTTTAGAAGTAGTTACTCAAATGTACCCATAAATTTATTCCCTTCTAGTATTCACTCAGATGTATCCAGAGATTCAGCTACTTTTAGTACTCATATCTCAGATATACCTAGAGATTCAGCTGTTTTTAGTAGGAGACACTCCAATGTATACAGAGATTTAGATGCTTCTAGTATTAAAGAGATACATCCAAAGTCACTACATGAGCCTCTACTACTAGAAGTATTCATTCAAATGTTCCCAGGTTCAGTTGCTTTTAGTAGTAATCACTCAAATGTACGCAGGGATTCAGATTCTTCTGTCAGATTTCTCTCAGATGTACCAGAGATTTAGATGCTTCTAGTATAAGTGATTTAGATAAAGTGCTTCAAATAGTATTGACTCTTGTACACATAGGATTAAATACTTTTAGTAGTATTCACTCAAATGTACTTGTGAGTCATTTCACTGCTTCTAGTAGTAGTCACTCTGTTCAGTACAAATATCGTATTATTTAGTTATTATACAGCCACAGGAATCAAATTATTAAATATAACTGTTATTAATCTGAACATTTGGTCTAGAAGGTACCAAAATATTTTGTAAATAAATTTAATTAATTAGAAAATTTGGCTTGGTTTGACACATTTGTTTTGTAAAGTTATGGACTAATTGTTAATAAAAATTGTTTTGTTTGAACAATTTAAATTAAATAATTTGAACATACAGTCTGGATGGAACCAAAAAATGTTACATTCAGAAATGTTAAAATTGTTATTGTTAATATGGTGACAAATGAAATGGCAAAATTTGAGCTACATTGTCAGTTGACGATTTAATATATTTAGTAATTTTAAAGATGGAATGTTATATATTGTAATTAATTAATTTAAGAATTTTAGTCCTATTGTAAATTAATTAAATATTAACCAGAGGACAATTATATAAGCAATACAATCAAAATCATAACCATAAGTAAACTTACCCCTTTTGGTAAGGTGTATAAAGAGTCCAAGGTAGACGAAGCAGTATTGAATTTGGTAGATTACTATACAGTAATTAACAAAAGTAATGGAACAAAGTGTATAACAAAAGTTCACTTATTATGGGTTTTGATTGTTATAATTGTTCACAATTATATTCACACTGGATTCAAAGATTGAAAAAAAAGATTTAGTATATTAATCTGGTTAGTTACAAAGTATGATTTACTAAGTTAATGTCTCACTATAGGAGAACTAATATGTTAAGACACTAGTAAGGTTATGGAAGTATTGAAATACAATCCTGTAGGGAAACGTGACTATCGCATCAAAAAATTGAGTTAATGCTCAATAAAAAAAAAAGATTAATTTTTACTTATGAATTTTTTATGGAGAAATATTAGTAGTAGTAATAATCTTATAGTAATGGAATTGGAAACACATGGTTAATAGTAGCACATGGACTTGAACACACTCGCTCAGGTGAGAGTTGGAAACAAAGTGAGACTTGGAGCACTAGTAAGAGGATGCTATGGACTTGACCTTACCGTTGTATTCTGGGTATCCACCTCAAGCATGGGTTTTTGTATTGTTTCTTTTCTGACAGACTCATGAAATTTAGTCAACTTATTAATCAAGCTTGTGTTTGGTGCGAAGTATGTTGCTTATGGTAAAAAGGCTTAAACAAAATCTTCAGCTAGTGCCGTTTCATCCTATGTGGCATGAAGTCATGCAACTCTTTGACTGTTTGAAGAAGTGATTGTTATTGTATTGCATGTCAAATTTAGCATGTTTTGTTTACCATGGAAATCATGGGCTAATGGCCTTAAACACTCAAATGTACTTTTAGTAATAGTGATCCAAAAATGTCCAAATGACCTTAATCTCTGGTCATAGCTGAGTCACTATTATTAGAAGTATCCACTAGATGTACCCAAAGATTTAGATGCTTCTAGTAGTAGTCACTTTGATGTAACAAGAAATTCAGATGTTTTTAATAGCAGTGGTTACACTAGATGTATCTAGAGATTTGAATATTTGTAGTAGTATTCACTAGGGGTGGGCGTTTCTGCTATTTTTACAAAATATCAACAATCTTTTTGTTGAGGAAAAAAAACTGCTTTTTAAAACAGTTGGAAAAAAACAGGTTTAGAAAACTGAAAGTCGAAGTTGTTTTCAACTTAGTTGCTTTATTAGCAAACGTTCAGTTTTCTAAGAGTACTTTTTCATTCCCATTACCACCATGTCGTAACTGTTTTTGGGTGTAAAGCATTTAGAAAAAAATAATCCTTATAAGTGTAGTAATAATTAAATATTAAATTACATTCTCAAAACGTGATATATATGTATGCAATTTTATATTTACAAAATGCAATAAATTTCTAATAGAAGCATTCCTTTTTTTTTTTTACTTAAACATTAAATAGTCCTTTGCATATTTACTGAAATGCAAACAATTTAGACTATTTTTAGTTGATTAAAAAATATTGATGATTGATAATAAATATAAAAAATATGTTTAAATAAAATTAGGTTATGTATTTACAAAATGTGAGATGTTACTGTCATATTTTTATTTGGGAGAAAGTAAGTTTTCACTTTTCAACACTGAAAAAAGTAACCTTAATAAGTACAATATAGTAATAATAACATAGGCCAAATGTGTTTAAATAAAATTAGCTCTATATTGTAGTTACAACATTATAGGTTATTAACATTAGGTTATTATAAATGTCCTTTCAAATTAGTCACACTGGATTTATAAGATAAGGCTTGTTTACATATATTGCAAAAAGCCTTTTCATTCTCAGCCTTAAAAAAATAGTTCCAAATTATACTTCTTTGATGGTTAGCTATAATTTTAAAACATTTATAACACTAATAGATTTGATTATGTTCAGATGTAGCCTATATTTCGCAAAATTTTAGAAAAAGTACTAAAATAACCTAAAATTATTCAAGATATATACAACAGTAGATATTGTGAATTTTAAAAAGTTCACACATCCAATAAATAATTAAAAACTATGCACTTAATTCTAAAAACATAAAAAAAGTAAAAGAAAACTTTCAAAATTGTCCACTAAATATTTTAAAATTTTTAAACACAAAGTAAACTACGGAGAAAAAACTAATATAAACTACAATTATGGCTGATTTTACAGTTTAAAAAAATGTTTGAACAACAAATTTTACATTTGAAACTTTCAAACAACTTGCAACAAAATAGAGATAAACGTTGACAACGCCCAAAGAGTTCTTACTTCACTACAAGCAACAAGAAACTTTGAAATAAAGGGAAAAAGCATAAAAGCAGGTTGAAGAAAAGCAGGAAAACAGTTGGCAGGAAAAAAGTTTTAGCGCTTGCAGCAACGTTCGAATAGAACGTGGGTGTTGGGGAAGTCCCAACAGCTGTTCCTTGTTTAACCAATCCAAATCAAACTGCTTGTTTCCGTTTGGAAAAGCAGTTTGTTTTTCGTTTATTGAATATCAGTTTTTTTTAACAGTTTGGTGTTTTCTTACCCACCTCTAGTATTCACTCAGATGTAAATAGAGATTAAGCTGTTTCTTGTGTATTGGCACTGCTATGTTCTGTATATCTTACCACCTAGAATGGCAACAGCCCAGTTTCAGTAACAGTGGAATTACTCAAAAAGAATTCACACTTTCATTCTTAGGTTTCTTTTGATTTCAAGTGATTGTTAGTTAGGATGATATAATGATTACCACAACTACTATCTAATAGTGGAATTTAATAGCCAACAGCATCAAATTCTATTTTGGAAGATCGCCATATAACATTTCCAAAGATAGCTTTAAAACATTAAAGGATCTGTTCTACCAGGTTACAACAGCTACACCCATGATCAAGTTATGGACGCTAGAAATAATTTTGTAAAATCATCAATACAATATAGTAGCAAACACGTTGCACTGTTGCCTAAGAGCATCACATAATACTTCTCATATTAAATTTTTATCCTTTTGAAGTATCTACACGCTAGTCTGCAAAAGTTACATTCAATGATAAGCATAAGATATTGAATTTTGTCAGCACGAAGCATATGATTTTGTATTTTTAGGTGCATTACTTGCTTTAAGCAAACTTGCCATTTTAAAATTTTTACAAATTCAGAAATTTTTAGCGACAACTTATTTGAAGCAATTTATTGCAATTGTAATTTTTTAATCCTTTATTAACAGTGGTCAACAAAGAAACATGTGAAAAATAATATAATATAGACTATATTGTTTTAAAATAGGCAAATACTATTTTTTGACAGTCACCATGTGTAAGCTATGCCAAAAATAAAAAAATGATATTTTTTTAATCATACTTAAAATTGTATCAACATTTTTAAATTGCATCAAATGGACTGTTGTTGTTGTAGGCAAGAATGCAGAACACATACCATTTCACAATTTACTTTTTCCAATGTTTCTTCTCTCTTTATTTGTTTCACCCAACTTTGGGGTACACTAAACCAATCACTTTTTAATGTTCTGTGCCTTCCTCGTAGCCCAGTATTGCTTCATTCGTTGTGATCTTGCTTTTCTTTCTTCGTTAGAGATTTGGATCGTTCGCTTGGAACATTTGACTTTGCCTTGGAACCATTGCTTCTTGTCCTTGGTTATTGTTTTGGCTATTCTGTCCATGAGCATAATGTCAGTGATTTGTAGTTCTGTTTTGTCCTTCTCCGTTTCTCTAAACCAAAGTGGTTTGGCTCTTCTATTGCGAAAGTAGTCAAATATTTTTTTGGTTAATCTATTTTTGTCCATTCGGAGGATGTGCCCATAAAAATCAATTCTCCTTTTTCTTATTTTGTCTGATAGTGTTTCAGTTTTTTGTTAGTTTCATTAGTGATGTGGAGTAATTGGTTGTTATGGAATTTGGGGCCTAAGATTTTTCATAATATATTTCTTTCTTTGATCTCCAGCCTTTCAAGTGGGTCCTGGGTTATGAGAGATAATGTTTCAGCTGCATATAAGGCTTCTGGTTTAATTACCGTATGATAATGCCTTATCTTTGTATTCCAGGAGAGGGATTTCTTGTTGTATGTGTCTTTGGTAAGTTGGAAGGCTAATTCAACTTTATTTCTCCTAGATTCCATAGCTTTTTTCTCTAGGGCATTCCAGCTGATCCATTCCCCAAGATATTTTAATTCTTTGACTATCTCAATGTATTGTTCTCCCACTTGAAGCTTTTTTGGTGGTTTTTTAGTCAACATCTGGTGGTTTTCCAATGTTTAATGTACAGTATTTGAATTATTACTATTGTACTGTAAAATAACAATATAATAAAATAGATGGTGTGATGGGGAGACACTCAAAACCAATTCAATAAAATAGGGAAGGTTTTGGGAAATTTGTTTACTATATTTCAACACAATAATGACTATCACAAAGTATTTAACGTTATATACAATTAATTTAAGAAGTAATATTCTTCACAAAATCGTCGATCCTCTCTTTTTCTTCAGTTTCTAAAATTTGTTTGATAAGTTCATGCAATGGCTCTTCGCCTTGTAAGAATACCAAAAGGTTATGTGCGTTAGAACTCAACCTGTGATCTGTAATGCGATCTTGATTAAAATTGTATGTTCTGATTTTCTCAGATCTACCACTTGTTCCAACCTAATCAAAAAACAAATACATCATCATAAAAACCATAATGACCAACATAATTAAAAATACATTAATTTAACATAAGACAAATTACACACTCAAATGACAGATTATAATTTCAAATTTTCTTGTCAGGAAAAGTTTCCACATGTCTAACACTGTACTACCTACTTGCAATAACAGTATTATTTACATGCAAGTAGGTTATACAAGTAAAAGTTGAACAAGATTTTGTCAGCCCTTTTATTATTAGTACACATCTAATAAGATGTGTGGCTTTAAAAACCCTGTGTATTTATTTAAAAAAATATATTTATAATAATAATTTCTGCAATAATTTAAATGCCTTCCTCTCAACACTTTGTAAGCATCAGATAAAGAAGGAAGATGTTGAAGCAATATCAGTTGAGTATGGTAGTACAATATTTGTTTCTTGGTGAAAAACCCCTGTACAGGTTATGCAGTGTGTGCAGGTGCTATGTCATGATGTAATTCCATCATTTGTGTGTTTCATTTTTCTATACAACAATTCTAAAAAAGAGACATGCTTAATTGTTTATCATGTTGGGAGAAAAGCATAATGAATAGTCCTTTTAATATAAAAAGTTAATGTAGAATATTACAAAACATTGTTAGTCATAGAAAACTGATATTTTCATTGAGCACACAATTGCTTTTTTCAATGTCACATGCAACAACCCAGGTTCTTTCACAATAAAAGACTTGCCTAGAAAGTATTCGATCTTTGGCTAAAACAAATATATACATGACAGATTTGTGACCCTACTCTCCTTTAAACAGACTCCTTATGCTTGCACCCACTTAGCCCATTGATCCTTTAACTAACAAAGTACTTCTGGAAGTGTACATTTTCGATATCACACTTCATATTACCTCTTCCATATTTTCAAAACGGAATCCTTTCAATGGCATCTTCAATTTTGGAAACAACCAGTATTTGCTAAAAGCTACGTCTAGAGAATATGTAGGTTGATGAACAACTGAAATTCTATGTTTCACTAAAAAATTCTGGATCAAGTTCAATTAATGAGGTTAAGCATTGTCATCTTTGCTCACTCAGTCGTACTGAAGAAAATCAAAAATCCAGTGAGTACATTCTACAGCACCTCATTCAGATGCTAACAGGCAGCAACTGACACACTCGAAGGTGGAAACAAAATTCAAGCATATACATTAAGCTATGGGTAATGACACTGTCCTAGCGGCACTATTTTCAGTGGGAAAATTCAAGGTCAGATACTTTTTAGACAGGCCTTGTATACATCCCAAATATTGTATTTCCTCTACAAATCTGATATTTGCTTGTTGTACTAATTCTAGCCCAGTATGATAGTGAATAAGATGTAAAGGCACAAAATAATGTATGCCACCACTAATCTCTTATATAGCATAAACATAACTTAGTCAATGACATATTCTTATTGAAAAAGCGCTGCCCTCAGTTTCAAATGATGGTATTTGCAAACTTGCTGCAACATAATATTGTCAGACCTAATACATTCATGATAACTTCTTTTCTTTCACCCATTTAAACGGATTTACAGATAAAACTTACTCTAGGCTCTACATAGACGAAAATTTAGTTAAATCACAATTTAAATATTTACCTGAAATTTCCTACTAGAATTTATTTGTAACTGCTGTTCATTAATTTGTATCTCATAAAGTTTAGCTCTTAATTTCTGCATTGCAATCTGTTTGTTCTTTAGTTGTGAACGTTCTTTTTGACACTCGACCGCAATTCCTGTAAAATATAATTTAGTTTCAACTACAAAAAAAAATAATAGTACTAAGTTAAAATGTGAATAGAGAATGATAGCTAAAAAGTATAAATGTGCGTTTTTTCATTCAACCTCTACAACAATTTCAAAAAAAAATTACTTCATAACAAAATGAACAAAATTCTATTTCTTCAAAATAATTATGCCAAATATCCTCATTTTTGGGCAATATAGTGACTTTTGTGTTGAGTACTATGAGCAAAAACAGTTAGAACCTATTTTCAGAAAATCTGATTACTGATAGTTTTAAAGTTTTTGAACAAAAAAGAGCGTAGACTGTTGAAAAATTAAAAACTGTAGCTATATAAAACTGTAACTAAACCTACTTGCCAAATTTCATCAAAATCTGTCAATTAATTTATTAAGTATCTAGCGAAATGCGCAGACATCAAAATAATAATCACTTCTGTAATTCAGTTGACTAAAAACAGATATATTCATCATACATCAAATCATTTTTTATTACAGTCACATTTCTTTTATACTTCATATAGCGATAAAGTAAAATGTCTATAGTACACATGAAATGTATAACCATAAACTGAATTTTTCCATAGAATTTCTTTACTGTAGCTATATTTATACTAAATGACTGGTTATTGTCATCTAGATTTCATAAATTAATCTACAATGAATTTCATGAACAATTTTACTTATATAAGTTTTTAACTTAAAAAAAACAAACTAAATATTACCTGACGGTAAATGAACTATACGGATGGCACTGTCGGTAGTGTTGACATGTTGTCCACCAGCTCCACTTGCTCTCTTTGCTTCTATTTTTAGATCTTTATCATTTAAAACAACATCAACCTGAAAAATATGTACAATATGTTTTAGTCAAACACAAAAGTAATTTATTCACTTTGATTCAATTAAAAGCTCCATTTACCTTAAGGGATCAAGTAGCCACAGCTACTCTATGATTGAACATAGACTATACACCAGGATTTGGCCTTCCAAAACTATCAAACTACTAGATTTGATATTAAAAAATTGAAATCTGATTATACAAAATAAATAATTCAACTTAAACAAGCTGTATATGCAGCTTTACAAATGCAGATTGTGCAAATGGTACAATGAAACAGCAGAACATCTACTTCTGAACTGCAAAGCCGTGAAGCGTAAAAACTGATGATCTTCAGCCGTACAGAAGATGGAAATCTAGCAAAGTAAGTTCTAAGGCTCACAAAAAAGCGCAGATATAAACCAGACAGTTTACACATTGGGAAGTGCAGAAAAAACCTAAAGGCTTCAACACTTTACCAAAAGAATAACACCTGCTGTGATTATGATTTAAAAAATCTGACAGACTATTTCCACCTTTTTTAACTATTTTATCCAACTTACTTCTTCTGGCTGAGGAAACACAGCCACTGTAATTGTACTTGTATGTATACGTCCAGATTTCTCAGTCATTGGTATTCTTTGGACACGATGAACTCCGCCTTCATTATGTAAATACTTGTATGCTTCCCTTCCATAGACCAATAAACTGGCATGCCGAATTCCACCTAAAATATTTTTTTTTCACTAGATAAAATTCTTAGAGCACTTACAATAATATTCCTGTTTTTGTAGTTAACCAAAAAATGAATATCCTGTGTTTTTATTCAGAGCAAGATGACTGGTTCACATACCCAAAAGAAAAACCAGACCACAAACAAACATGTCTATAAGATAACATTTCTTAACAAGCCTTAGGTAACAAGTAATGGATGAAAAATAATAACACAATCAGTTCTATTTCTTACCTAAATCAGATGAATCATAATCGGCCAACTCCATTGTCCAGCCCCTGAAATTTATGTATCCACAATACATTGTATACAGATCCTTAGCAAAGAGCATAGCTTCTTGGCCTCCTACGCCAGCTGATATTTCCATAACTACACCATTGCAATTTTCTAATGGTTGTTTCGGAATTAAGGATTTCAGAATCTAAACAAAAAGCTATAAGAATGTAAGTTGCATTGGGTTTTCCTACGTGAAAATAAAAATTAAAACATACTTTTTTAAAACCATAAATTATATTGTTGTTTCTTTTGTTGACACAGTGCTAAAGCACAATATGATATATATTCAGACCCGTATTTAGCAATGTACCATTCTGTGCTCGAGTAAAGCGTGACAGAGTTTTGGAATTTTAAACAGTATAAATTCAAATACAGGCTTATAAACTAATTCACTTATAATAATAATAACAACTTTTTTTTAATAAAAATTGTATGTGTTTAGTACCAAATCAATATAGTCATAAAAAATCATAAGCAAATACCATAGCATTACCATAAGTATAAAATCAATAATTTTCAAAAAATTGCAATAAGTAAATATAGCCTAATCTAATGAATTACAATGGTCACCAGTTATAATATGAATTTTTGGAGACAAATCAGATTCATGTTAAAGTGCTAACCACAGTATATTAGATGAAGAAAAATTCTATAGATAACTTGTAGTGTTATATAGGCTAAATTAAAATGTGTCAGCCACAGCTAAAACAAATGCTATAGGACATTTGTTTTTCTAGTCTTCCGAAGTCATAATGTAGAATAAAGTAGTAATACGAAATGAGGTAGTAATATGGAATGAAGAATAGAAATGCTGTTATAAAACAATAGATGCATATACAATGTTTATGAGATATATTAGGTAACAGAGAGACTAATATGACTTGTGTGTTCACGTTATATGAGAACGGGACATACATCTTCTGTTTTAAGAGGTAATATTACTTTGGAAACAACATTTTTTAAAGTACCAGTCATCTAAGTGTGTTGTATTCTCCCTTACCTCTCTCAAATCATAAATGTAAACTTTTAACTTAACCTTAATCCTTTTTCCTACCAACACAACCCATTCTCTTTTTTTTAAACATTAATGTTTCACACACAAACATCTTCACTTAAACTGTTCAGTTTTTTTAATGGATCAATGGATTTTAATGATGCAAACCAATATTTTTATATTGATGATCATCCTTATTTATAAAACAGTTGAGGAATGAACAAAGATATTGTTATGAAATTATGTTTGTCAATCAGCTGCTTATATAAAGTTGGATAATTATCTCATAGCTAAGATGTATGTAAACAAATAGTTGATTGAACCAAGGTTCACAATAAACTATTTAAAAATAAAACAGGACTAGCATTACAAAATAATATTTTCTTCCACAAATGAGATTTTCATTTTGATGATATAAATTTAAATATAATAAGGGGACAATATTCAAAATAAGAGCCGCCTCGGTGGTCTAGTGGATAGCATACTGGGCTTTCACCCCGAGGACCCGGGTTCGATTCCCGGCCAGGGCTTGGCATTTTCATACGCTATAAATCATCCCATCGTCTGCATTAGCCCAAGTGTGCACAATAGTCGGACGTTAAAAAAAAAAAAAAAAAAAAAAAAAAAACTATTCAAAATAAAATAATAAAAAGTAATACATTAAAAATAAATTACAGCATTTTCAAATAATATTTACCTCCACATTTATACATTTTAATTTGTTTTCATATTGCTTTTTCTCATCTTCAACAAGCTGTGTCAATTCATCATCTCCCTTTGAATCTTTATTTCCTATATATAAAGTACAAAATTAAAATTAGTTTACTTTTTTTTAAATCCTAGTAAAGACAAAAAAATCAACAGTGTAAAATAAAAATCTAGCCTAAGAGTATCATACCATGCCAAACCAACCAACGACTCAACCTGGCCATTTCAGATTTCAATAAGTATTAAAATCTTCAGGGATCATTTTCTCTAATGATACATAAATAGAAATATTTTACAAGTTTTTTTTAGTTTTAAAAGTACAAACTATATTTTTATTATAGTTAATAGGTACATCAGTTTTTTTTTTTTTTGCTCTCTAATCAGTAATACAAGGGCAGTCAGAGGAAGAGCGCAATGTTGAGCAAGACGCCTAAATAAATTAGTTATCATTCAAATTAGTGATACGGCGATGATAACCTGAACGGTTTTTCGCCGGGAAAAAAAAAACAAATTAGTGATATTTCTTTAAACTTAGCCAACCAAATCCACATAATCTAAATGTACTTAACACTAAAAAAAGAGGTGGGAGTTAATATTCGAGTTGCAGCATAAAATGCTATTCTTGTTACTCCAAGAGATATGTTGAGGGTTATGACATAATTACCTCATAGCAGTAAAAGATGTTTATGCTCTAGTGAGACTTTTATAAAATTAATGATTTTTATAAACACTTTTTTCTTTTATTGTGTACTTTATTATTCAAATAAGATATATTCATTCATGGAAGATTAAATTACTTATAAGCCACAATTTTTGCAATTTTTGCTGGAACTATTTTGTAATGTCAAAATACTTACATGTAATAAATTTTTTACATGTAAGTAAAACATTGCCATCTAATAGCATGGAGCTGTTGAGTATGCATAATTTCATATACCAACAACAGCCAGTGGTGTAATAGTACTTACAAAATTAGTAACTTTCACACAATAGTACTGGTTAGGTTATGTTAGGAATTAAAACACCGGTTTGCACCGGTGGTTCAGTGGTAGAATGCTTGCCTACCACAAGGGCGGCTTGAGTTTGTTTCCTGGCTGACACACCACTTGTTAAGAATTTGGGATCTCTCCTAACTCCGGTCCTCTAAAGAATCTGTGGTTCAACAAAATCCTTTAATAGTTATTGTTATTAAGGTAATTTTTTTATTATTTATTATGTAGTTATTATTATTATTAGTTAAATTATTTAGTTACTAATACTGTTTAAATACTTATATGCATTAAATAAAGCGTTTTCATGGGAAAAACATGTTAGTAGCTTTTACACAAAAGTAATGGTTTGGTTAATTTTTTTAATTTTCCTCACTTTTATTTGATCTTCTGTTATTTTTCTCACATTTATAATTTGTGTTGTTACAAATGGGCATGATATTAAGCACTTTCATTAAAAGAAAAAACAAAATTGTTACAAGTTTCCTAATTATCAATTACCTGATGAAGCTAATTCTTCTAATGAAGCTATATTCTCTTCAAGTTTAGCTTTACTTTCTAATAGCTGAGAAGTATTTAAAAAGTGTGGCATCTTGGCTGATAACACTGTTAAGTCATTTTTTACACAAAGTTTGTATTCTAACATTAAATTTTCCATAAGTTTTTTAACTTTTGGATTGTTAACCACATTTTCTAGATAAAAAGTTTGATTACAATATCTTTTCACAATGTAAGATAAATCAACATGTTTACATTGCAAATGGTTTGAAAGAATGTGATAATACAGAAACCTACATCTAAAGTTTTTCTCATTTAACACTGAAAGGAAGTACTTGCAATTAGAAGTACAAATTTTAAGGTTAGGTGTAATACGAAAATTTGCACGTTGACTAGGGATATTAGGTTTTGGACAAAACACATGAGTAATTATTACTCGAGACATGAATTATTATATTAATTCTAAAGTAAATTCCCAAGAATAGTTTAGGTGCTTGAAATTAAAAATAATAAAATTATTTAGCAACAAATCCATAAAATACATGAACAAAATTTGTTCAAGTATAGCACACTAAAAAAATTACATTAGAAAACCAAAATTAAGTCAAGTTAAACAACGAAACTAAAATTATTCAGAGTGAGCTAGTGATCAAACCCACAAATTAGTAATTATAGATGTTTTTAATTTACTGTTAGTACAGTTACAGTACAGTACAGTACATTACTGTTACAGTATGTACGTTGTACATACATATCTAAAGTCCTAAAATCTTTATGTGTAAAACATATAAGAAAAAATGTTTATATATAATATAAAATGATTTTATATATATATATATATATATATGTGTGTGTATATATATAATATATAGTATATATATATATATATATATATATATATATATATATATATATATATATATTATAATACTGTAATAAATCAACATAACAAATAATATTAATATATTATAATGTCAAATACATTATTATTTGTATTTAAATGTTCAATCTAATCAGGTATGAGTCAATATATTTAGATTAAGTCCGTAAGAATTATAATTTTCATTACTATCCTTTAATCTATGGTGCGCTATCTGTCAAAAGGCTTAAACCCCGTATCTTGTTTTTAGAACTAAAAATTATTTATATACTGTAACTGTTTTAGCATTAGCCATAGACGGATTAACCTGTGGATTAGCGTATAATATAAAATATAAACTATAGGACCTGTAATGTTTTGTTTAGTTCAATAACAATAATGTTTTACATCTTTTTTATTATATAGCCGTAACAGTATTAAAATTTATGTTTAATATTGTAAATTTAGCATATTTATTAAATTAATTGTTAAATCAATAAAATTAGATGCATTACAGAATTGATCAATTTAAAAAACAATAAGCATATACTTTACCAAGAGTTGTGAATACTGAATTATCACAATCAATAGAATGTGATTTGTGAATTTATTCATTAAGTAAATTACTTTGTTGACTGTTGTGCGAATAATTGTTTTCTGTCATTTCATATTGAATTTTTAGATGTACCAAGTAACTGTAACCACTAACTAAAGTAGCCAGTAGCTTAATTATAAATTGTTCTCAATTAATTGTAAATATCATATTTTCCGCTAATGCAAAATTTCATTGTAATTGTGTAGTTTAAATGCATAAAGAAGTTTTTAGTTCTTTATATAAACTTAGAGAAATGTTTTCATTAAATGTATCAACTTAATGTAACCAGAGTTTAGAAGTTTTCTTTAAACTTGTAATCGTAATACAGTAAGTTATTTAGGAATGTATGTGTACAGTAGTAGTACAGCAGTTCAAAAATTAAGGTAGATGAGCAACTTTTTAAAAAATAACCATGACTTCTTCAGAAAGTGGTAATAATTCTTGCCCTTTAGAAGATCAAGCAGATATATCAGGTAAAATATATAATGGTTTACATAAAAAATTAAGAATGAAACATTTTTTTTATATACAAAAAACCAGAAGTCTAATAATTTTATATTTAATCAGTTTGTACTGTAACATTTTAAGAAATGTTTTTGTTAAATTTTTTTAATTTTTTCAAAACTTTTAAATCACACTAATGGTACACATAATGTGGCAGAATTTATAATTTATTTTTAAATTTCTGTTTATAGGATGATTTAGCATAATATATTACAGTTAACCTATCAATTATTATTTTAAAATATAATTTTAATAAGAAAGAAATACTGACATTTTCTGATTAGGTTATAAAAAAAATTATTTTATTTTGTATTATAACAAACTGAATAATTTTTCAGGATTTTAAGTTCCATAATGCAATATTTATAAATTTGTAGCAAAATGTTGAAAATAAATTTTTTATAGTGATTTTTTGTTTTGTAATCTAAGTAGAAAACTAATAGGCCAATATATATTTTTATCTAATTCAAATAATATTTACATAATCCTGTTTAATAACTAAGACCATTTTTTTATTCTGTATTTTTAAAATTATGTAAATATTGAAAAGAAAATGCAGATTTAAGAAATGTGTTTTGCGTAATTCTAGGTCTCTTTCAGGGTCGCCCTCAGTTACAATTTATCAAGGTGTTGTCAAAATCATTTTGTACTGTCATCAAAACTATTAGCCTAATAATGAATTGAACAGAATAGAATAACTTGTAGGCCTGTTATTTAAAATCCAGTAAATGTTCTACAACAGTAAATAATTACAGAAATAATTTTTGTATTATGGTGTCTGATAAATAGATGTTTTTAGTTCAATCAACATTTCAGTTTTATTTTTAGGATATAAAATGTATCATAACGTTTTGTTCTAGAAGATGACTTTGTTTGGCAAGATTATTTGGAAATTACAAATTCAGAAGAAGTGCCTCAAATTTTGTTCTCTCATGTAAGTACCCTATAATACTGACTGTTTTTCTACATATAGATCTAGGTACACTTGTATTCATTTTGACTAAAAAAATTAAGTAAATGTTGATGTGAGCAGATTGCAGGCTAGACAGCAAATTATCCAGTGAAACAAATGGTTATAATTAACAAAAACCAATGCCATAGTGCATTATCAACCATTTAATTTTCTAACTTACCTCGTTGTACAAAATATTTTAGTAATTTCTTGAATTTTTGTTTTATCTAAAGTTTTGTAGTTATTGATGATTTTGCAACCAGGCATTTATCGCTTTTGTTCAACACCAGGCTAATTAACTATATCTTATTAATTTGCTTTTGTTTAGATTTTGTAATGCTTTTACTTATTGTTTAATTGTTAAAATGTATTTTTTTTCTAGTGCTACTGATATACTATTTATAAAAATTTTTAATCATTTACTTCACTCTATATAAAATATTCAAAAGTTTTAATGAACCTGAAGAAACTTTTAGACAAAGAATAAGAATAAAAAACAAAAAAATTAGAAATATTTTTGTGCATTTTTTTAATGGCTGAAGACATAGATCATTCTCTCCTTTTTTAATTTAATTTTTAAAATTGAGAAATTTATTTTTACAAAACATTGTATCAAATTCAATATGCAGAAAAAGAAATATTTAATATATAGTTTTAAATAATATATTTCTTTTTCTTAAACTTGAAAATAAATTTATTTAATTCACAGTTCTTTTAAATATATACACAGGTGGAACAAAGTTTACAAAGTGCGTTGGAAGAAGGAATGAAACTGGAAGTTCCTCTACCAAGTGAACCAGACAGTTATTGGGTAGCATCCATAGTCATGGCCTGTGGTCCTCTTCTCAGGTAGGCTTAAATCTACATAACTGGTACTGTACTAGTCTAGATAAGTGTGACCATAAATAATACATTAGTGTTTTTTTTTTCTGAAAGTAGGCGCTCTCAAAAACTGAATTAGTAACAGTTTTTTGAAGTAATCACGGTTCTATTATTTATGGTAAATAGAATTGTTTAACTTGCTTGAAATGATAGTTTAATTTGAAATAAAACAATTTTAATCACTCAACTGTATGAACCACACTAGTACTTATATAACCACTATTATTAAACTTTTAAAACAATATCATTACTCCTTATTTTTTTCAATTTTGTTTACATTCGTTTTCAGATAGACTGGTTAATGTAGTAAGCTGAAGCTGCTGTAAACAACCCAGTTAGAAATGTCATTTATTTTGTACAATTAACTATTTTTGACTTAAAATCTATAGTAAATGTGACATTTTTTTTTGAAAAACACTTATTACATGCCTATTAGTAATAATACATAATATATAAGTGCAGAAACTACGGGAATTTTAAACAAATTGAAAATAACAATGACCCGCATAACCTCAAAATCACTCTGGCGCGAAAGCAGGTAATTTGTTTTTCATCAATAAAGCACTTAATTAAATGTGTGTTATTAGTAATGAAAACAATAGAAACTATTAAGAAAAAAGATTCAACAACCTTACACAAAGTTTTGTATAAAAAAAGTATTGCGTTAATAACCTAACAAGGTTTTGTAAGAAAGTGGATGAACACACATAAACACTACTTGGTGACAAACAGCAATGACGTCACACTTTGTGTTGTACATCTAGTATGCTGCATAGAATATAAACAGCAATGTCGTCACAGTATAGTTCCGTGAAAAATAGCATAAAATTGTAAGTTATCGTAAGAAATTTATTCTTCTGCGGATGAACATTTCTTAATTTCATAATAAATTATGTAAAAGGAAAAAGTCATTACTTCAGTAAAACTGGTTTAATGTCACAAATATGAAATCTACATTCCACACAAAACCATGTCAGGTTTTTTTGAAATAAAGCAAGGTTTTATTAATTGTCTACTAATATTTCTTTTTATTTTCACTAATATTTGCTATAATACTTATATTGTCTGAAGTACTAATCAATGCATAAGAATAAGTTTGAGGTCATTGTGGTTGCAAAGCATAACTAGTCTCAGTAATGAGAAGTTAATAAAAAGTTTACTTTTAAATTATTTCGTTTTAGAAATATGGAGAATATTTAATGAATGTTTTGTTTGTGAAGTAAAACATACATACTTAATAAAATATAGTTATTAAACTTAACCTTTTTAGTTGACATTATTTTATCATTGTTATACAACAAAGTGAATATTTAAAGATAAACAAATATTGTGAACATAGAATTCCATTAAAGAAAAAAAAATCAGTGGTATCAATTTTTGAAAGAATCATCATTTTTTTAAACTTTTAATTCAGAAACATTTTATTGAAAAAAACATATTTACAAAAAAAAAATTACAGATATCATTGGTCAAGTTAATTTAGATTTTTATGAGTGGTGCTACTTAATTTTAAAAAAATTTCAAAAAAAAATTGTATAAAACAAAATGGCTTTAATTAATTAATTTAATTAACATGTTTATACATTAAAATAATTTATAACTTTAAACATAAACATAAATGGCAAATAAATTTCTAAAAATTCAAATTAGGGTTAAAATTAATTCTTATACAAATTCAGGAATACATTTATGAAAACAGAACAATATTTCTGAATGAAATAATAATAATCCATATTCTACAATTAATTAAATAACAGTTCAATAAACTTACTTTTTTTTAACATTGATTGATCGGTAGCTAAATTATATTAAATCAGAACCAAAAAAACCCTCTTCAGCTATTATTCTTACTATTCTAATAAATAAATTTTAATTATTAATGAGTTATCCTTATTTATATATACAGTTTATAAAAAAATCACAGATTTAAGTAATATTATTATTTAATCTATTTTTGGGGGCAGGCTGTTTGTGCGGGTGACATTACAAGTTACATTTTTAATTAAAATGTATTTTGATTATGTAAGCAGAAAAAAATTATAATGAAATGTTTTGGATGTTCATTGAACAGAAAATTGTATTGTTATTTTGAAAATTTGAATTTAGTGATAGGCATAATCATTTTCAAAATTTGTGATTTATTTCTTATTTCATGTAAAATAAAATAAATTTGATTTCTTAAAATTTTCAACATTTCAAAGTTTACTTTAAATAATTTAAATTATAGTTTGGTCTCACTAGAATCCTTCAATTATTCAAGGTAAATATCGGCTGATCACTATTATACTCATCACTATTTATTTCACTATTTTTGAACGTATTTCACTTTCACTTTTAAGGAGGTAAGTCAAAAATTATCCGGACTTTTCATAAACACTATATTTACTTTACAAATACCGTTCGATTTACATATTATTTTTCAATATAGTCTCTCTTCTTTGAAATATACTTAGTCCAACGATCCACAAACTTGTGAATTCCTGCCAAAAAGAAGACTTTCAGTTTGTTGCAAAGCCACTGATGCACTGCTTTTTGCACCTCTGTAAATTAGGAAAATCAATGACCTAGCAAAGTGTCTTTCAGTGGCCCAAACAAATGAAAGTCTGATTGAGCAAGATCTGGATTGTAAGGTGACTGTTCCAGCAGCTTGAAACCCAATTTCTGAATGGTTTCAAGAGTGAGGCGAGCTGTGTGAAGACAGATGTTATCATGCAACAGCAACACTTTACGTGACATAAGACCACATCTTTTGCTGTGAATTGCTGGTTTAAGTTTGTTAGTCAACAATGTACAGTAATAGTGTTGGTTAACAGTGTTCCCCTTTTCTATCTTCCAGTATAAGCCCTTTTGCGTCCCAAAACATAGCATAACCTTTCACGCCGATGCCACACACGAAATTTTCTTCATTGGTGATTCAGGGAGCACTCACTCCATACTCTAGCATTTTGATTACGGCTCATAGTGATAATTCCATGTTTCATCATAGGTCACTATTCTTTCCAAAAATGACTCGCCTTCTCTGTTGTAACGGTCGAGTAAGTGTTGGCAGATCTCTAGATATTTGAGTTTATGTTCTTCAGTGAGTTGCGTGGTACCTATCGCGAATAAACTTTATGAAAGCCAAGTTCATCGTAGATGAGGGTATAGGCAGAACCATGACTGATGTTCAATGCAGACACTACACCAATCTGCCTATTCACCAAAACCATCATTCATGCTTGCTCCATTTTGTCGGATGTTGTTGAGCTATCAATGTAATAATTATACATTGACGGGCGCCCTGCTTCCTGTTTTTGCGTCATATTTATCTGGCCACTTTTAAACTTCTCGATCCGCTTGAAAATATTTGACTGACACCAATGCTGCTGACTTGGAATTTTTTCTTTACTGGTGATTCGGGGTGCTTCAACTCCATACTCTGGAGTTTTGATTCTGGCTCATAATAGATTATTTTTGACTTACACTCATATTTAAAGATTGATTTAAAACTCTTATTGTGTAGTAGCCAGACACACCTGCACTGGTTGGAATCTGGTAAGCGACTCTCTAAACATTAGGCATTCCCTCAAAAGATGCCGACTTCCTAATTTTCTAATTTTCACTGCCTTTGAAATCGCTTAAACAGATGTGTCTACACATGGCTTTCAAAGGATGTCATGGTCTTTTAATTTTGTGAAATTAAATTTACATTTATAAACAAGTCTGTTATTAAAATTTATTATGCTAGTAATATTGATTTTTGATAAAATAATTTATTTTCTCTCTTATTCCTTTGTTTGTTTTTAGGCCAAATTACTCTCTTTTGCACCATGCCAAATTTGTTGTGCTATGATAATGATGTGTGTGCTGGCACCGCTTATACGTTTACATGTTGCAATGCAGAATCCAAGATGTCCTATCTTTTACATTTAATTCAACATAACCATTTTCTATTTTTTAATTTTGATACTTGATGTATTTATAAATGTTGTTTTCATTCTTGAAATATTTGTTTTATAAGTACTTTTGTTATTCCCTGTCAGTTAAATCATTACTTCAGGAAAATCCATATTTGCATTATTCTACGTGCCGTGACATCAGCATTCTGGAATATCGTCAGCCATTGTCTTGGCTCCTGCTTTGTGTTTAAAATCTGTCAGTAAACTACTCCTATTTTTCGAATTATGAATTATTACAAAATTATTATAATTGGTTGTGCTGAGGTCATATGACTTGTATATTTGCACACTTAATTATACAATTAAGTTAATTACAATTATACAATTGTAATTAATTATACAATAATCATTAGATTATAATTGTGATCTGTTGTAATTAAAAATAATGGTATTAATTTTAGAAAGTTTTTTTTTTAATGTCCGACTATTGTGAACACTTGGGCTAATGCAGACAATGGGATGATTTATAGCGTTTAAAAATGCCAAGCCCTGGGGCCGGGAATCGAACCCGGGTCCTCGGGGTGAAAGCCTAGTACGCTATCAACTAGGCCACTGAGGCGACTCTTTAGAAAGTTAGTAGACTACTATAAATGTGTAAAATGTTGAACTAATTTTTTTTTTAGTCTTATTTTTTTTTTTTTTTGAAGTAACAAAAACATTAAATATGTTTCATTTGTACAGTAAACTCTGACAATGTCAGTTAAATGTTTTTCAGTTGAGAGTAGTAATTATAAAATTTCATCTTTAACTTGAGTGAAAAAGTCTAGCAAGGTTAAATAATATATAAACTACAAAGGTAAAAACGTCTAAAGTGATTTTTGGTTTAAGAAAATAATTTCTAATTTGTAAATTCTTTCTTCTCGAAATAAATTTTTGGAGTTATAAAAATTTTCATTGTTC
Source organism: Callitettix versicolor (assembly GCA_022606455.1). Lineage (NCBI taxonomy): Eukaryota > Metazoa > Arthropoda > Insecta > Hemiptera > Cercopidae > Callitettix > Callitettix versicolor. The sequence continues at coordinate 47,635,747 of CM040191.1, forward strand.
TTGGAATAAAATGTTATGTTATTTGTAATATATTCAAAATAAGTATGAATAAATATGATTAAAAGGTACACTTTTACTTTTTAGGTTACGGTACTTGGGAGACAAAGATGATCGAAGCAATGATTTTTGGTGCGATTTGACCAAAGTAACAGCTCATCCATTGGGTTGGTGCGAAGTAAACCAAAAAAGTTTATGTCCTCCTTCGTACCTAAAAGATAAAGTTGACTATGAAAAGCTGAAGCTTACACTGAAAGATGGTCTACGAGTACCTGCTGAACTTCTAACGGGAGTATGTTTAAGTTACATTGTTGTAATTGCTTGAGTTTAACAGCCTACATTAGATGAGTTAACTGTGATATAGACAAAATAAATACAGTGAGTCTGATTCTCACAGTTTTCACAAAAAATATTATTTATTTAATTAATAATCTTGTTACAGGAAGGTGTTACTCCTGTTGATCGCATCAAACAAGGCATGAAATTAGAAATTCAAGATAAAAATGATCCTTACAGGATGTGGATTGCCACTGTAAGTATTTAAAAACAATAGGTTTAGCTACTTACAAAGAGGCTATTAGCTACTTTCTATACATGTATCTAGCCGATCTTCTAATTAGTCTTTAATCTTGAAAGTAATGTTGATTATTCTAAAAATGTATAAGAAAATTAAAATTAATAATTTTATTAACAAATAAGTAAAGTTTTATTAAAGGTCATTAATATTTATTTACAAAAAGTTATTATGTCTTAATGTAACTTTTCTGAAGTTAAAAAAAAATACTAAATGCCTATGTAATGGAATAATGCAATTTAATTAAATTTAAACAGTTTAAGCTATGATTAGTAAAAAATAGGCATTAACACTTGAAAATTATGCAAAGGGTTAAAAAACGAATTTTAAGCATTGTTTTTTTAAATTAAATTTATATTGTTAAAACCCATAATTAATTTTAGTTTTTATTTGTGAAATTTGTAGATCATAGAAAATGTCGGTGGAAGACTTTTGCTCCGTTATGACACTCCTGATTCAAATTCACAAGATTTTTGGTTGTTTTATTGTTCTCCTAGAGTTTTCCCCATGGGTTGGACTCAAGAAAGAGGTAAATTTCTTTATAATGACTTCTGTAACGATTTTGTAGGTTAGAATATACAGTTCTAAACTTTTTTCATTTCAAATGGCTTCATTTATTTAAAAGTGCAGTGCAGGCCTTAATAAATAACTATAGTGATAGGGAAGTTCAGGTGTAATGAAAAAGTTTCTAATGAACAAACCAAGAAAAGTAGATTCCTACAGTGATTAATTAATGTTAAACAAAAAACATCAATTTGTTTTTTTCGAGTATTGGTCTGTCGAAAGAAGAATAAATGTTTTTTATAGGAAAATTATAACACTTGCATAGTTTCATAAAAATTATTTTTCGTGACATATGTGTCCTTGTGTAGCATCTTTTAGACATAGTGAAGTTAAAAATTATAAAGTGTGCTTATGTAGTAATACAGTTGATGTTAAAACTGGAAAGGAGAAGGTAAAGAAAAGAAGAATTGACATTGTAATAAGGTCAGTGAGCAGCAGGTTGGATAATCTCATAAATAAAAGGCTTAAGTAGGGTATTTTTTCATTTTCAAAAATTTGTATTACACATTTTCTGGAATTTTCTACAAACACAACCTTTTCAGTCTGAAACTTTACATGCTGAGGCACATTAGTTTGGAAGAAATGAAAGAAGTTAAATAAAACTGAAAGTAGGTGAAGTTTATCATCAGCGTATTACTACTTTCATTCACTGAACTACAGATATTTGAGAAACTAGGAACATCATCACAATATCAATAATTTTCAGTTTAGATTATTTTTTTGGTCACAACATTTCTCTCTAAAACTTTGCCAAAATAGAGATGTAAATATTTTCAGGTGCACCATGGGTATTACGAAGGCCTAGTGATGTAGACTCCAAATATGGAGTAGATGAATGGGATAATGTATTGGAAAGTAGTAAATCAGATGCCCAGAAGATGCCTCTTCCTAAAGATGTTTTGTCAAAGGTAAAGTTTATTGACAAGTGTGTGTCAAAATACTAAGATTTTCTTTTATTTAATTGTTTCTTAATTCAATGGTTAATGTGAATTCAGTACATAGGATACATTCTTGACATTGAGGCACAGTGTACAGGGTAATAAATAAAATGACCTAATATTTAATTAGGTCATTAGTATTTACTAATAATATTAATTAGGTGTTAAAGTATTTATTTCAACTGCAGTTAAAAAAAGTAAAATACAAGTTTACCAATTACATGAATATTCGTTTCTGCCAATTACATGTTACATATGACCTACATCAACTCTAGCAACTTCTTCAATACCAACTCAATATTGTTGGTAATTTGGCACATATTTTCAGTTATCTTCTTGTAAGCATCAATAATTAGCACTTGCCATTATTAGACCAGTTTTTTTTCAGAGCACAGCAGAACCTTATTAATAAAGCACACTAACTTTCATCTTCAAAGTTAGTCAAAAGTAACTAATTAAAATATAAAATGGTCAACAATAAACAGGTAGTTTAAAATAAAACAGTAAGAACTCTGACCACCTGACAACCCATTGCTACCCTTTAGTACTAGCTGTGCACTCCAATTAATCTGTTCCTTTCTCTGCCTTTATAGACAAAGGAGTTCTTCCTTTCTCCTTAAGCGGAAGTGGACTCCAGGAAACTTTTTTCCAACATTTTTTTTTCTCAAGGAGAGGTTATTGTCATTCCAAAATTTTTCTTTATTTAGTTAGGTTTTATTTTAATCGGCCTTCATAAGTTTTGGCTTTCCAGGCCCAAGTTTCTCTGGTTGTTTTAGAAGTTACAACTTCGATGTCAGGGTTAGCATTTTTTCACTCTAGTAAACATAAAATTGACATTATTGTATAGAATTAATGAGCTATAGTGATTGTACAGTGGACTAAACCAATCAGCTGCCTCTACCAGTGAAATTACCATTTTTGGCAGTTAAATGGTAAATACTTTTTTATTTAATTTTTAACTCCAGTTGATCCCCCTGGTTTATACACTGTAGTATAGTCAAGATGCTATTGTAAAACTTATAAAATTACAACATAACCTTACTAATAACTAAAGTGAAATTGGGTTAAAAAACACTACATGAAAGAGTACAAAAAGTTACACAAACAGTATATCCACAATGTAATAATTAGTAAAGCTATGATTTTAATTTTGAAGATCTCTTTGAATTTGTATAATCTTATTTTTCTATTCAGTCAAAATCCAATTCGGAAATCAATTTATTTTTATAATTTTTTTAGGCAAAAACAAATGTCCGTCCACATGATGTAAATGTTGGTATGAAGTTAGAAGCTGTTCATCCAGGAAATATGAAGGAGATCTGTCCTGCCAGTGTCATAAAAGTATTTGATAGTTATTATTTCCTTGTTGGCATTGATGGAACAGAAAATAAATTTACATGGCTTGTGTCTGTCATGCATCCTTATATTTTTCCAGTGGGTAAGTATTCCAAGTTTTTTTTACGTACTCACACTGATGTGATATAAATGAATATCCAAAACCTAACATGTAATGAAACATTATTGTAAACAAAATTAAAAATATGGCAAAACTATTGCTTATATGAAATCTGTCCATCCATTTCAAAAGCTGTAAAAAGATCATTTATTTTTCATCTTACTTTTATGAAAATATGATTTCACCATCGAAGTAATCTTTAATATCTGTATAAATTAGTTTTAAAAATTTTAAAATTTAAATATGAAACCTAATTACTATTCCCAGAAATGGGAAATGGAAGGCAAAAGAGAATTCAGTGAGTGGTTGACAGGTTAGAAGATATGTATTACTTGCAATGACAGAAGGAGACAGAGACTAATTGTAATATTTTAAGTAGTAATTTAAATTGTTTGATTAGGATTATATACCTATTCTTCCCGTCAGTGGTCTATCAACTCACCTCATAAAGGATACTACGGTTTCGAAACTCTATAGTTTTATCTTCAGGCCATACAAAATGTTAAATCCCTCTGTCAAGGTCGTCACAAAGTCAGACAAAACATTAAAAACATACATCACAAATACTAAGCACAATTACACATTTAAAATATTCATCATAAAATTCGGCTTGACCAAGCTACTCACGCGACTTGTACGTCGTTACATTCCGGACATCGTTATATAATCCGGAATGTAACGACGTACGAGTCGTGTGTGTAGCTTGGTCAAGTCGAATTTTATGATGAATATTTTAAATGTGTAATTGTGCTTAGTATTTGTGATGTATGTTTTTAATGTTTTGTCTGACTTTGTGACGACCTTGACAGAGGGATTTAACATTTTGTATGGCCTGAAGATGAAACTATAGAGTTTCGAAACCGCGGTAGCCTTTATGAGGTGAGTTGATAGACCACTGACGGGAAGAATAGGTATATAATCCTATTCATTTGAATATGTGGTCCGGTGTCTATGTTACAATAATGAAATTAAATTGTTTGTTATAATTTGCGGTTTAGTTTTAGTAGGGAATCTGCTATTGTAAGGAATAATAAATAATCATGTCACACAGCTGTTATAACGGAAGAAAATTTTCAGAAGTTAAAACACTTCAATATTATCACATAAAAAGATATTTTGGTTTTTTACAATAAAAACATGAAAGTGAATTCTAACTGCTGTAAATTCATAATTTTTCGTCATCATTTTTTTGAAAATTTTATTTTACCATAGTAATTAGTATTATATTCTCCTTAATTTTTTTAAAATTTTCAAAATTTTGTTAGCCAGTACATGCAATTCAAAATTAGAAATTCTAATTCAGATTTTAAAATACTAATTACAATGAAATGAATAATTTAAAAAAAAATATAAGACCCAAAATTATTAAAATTTTTAAGATTTTCAATGGCTAGTTAAAAAAAATATTTCAGAGTAAATTTCAGGTATGAATTGAAAAAAAAGCCTTGACCACCAATGGGGTTGCCCCTGATTTATTCTCAGCCTATAAATTTCGTTCATTTTGAATATCATACCCCATTAGCTATATAGGTACTCTATAGCTATGAATCTTCATAATATATTTATGAGCAAAACCTTATGAATAGATTTTGAGATATTGCTTACCATCCAGATTTGTTGTGAAGTAATATAAAGTGAAAAATGTATATAATGTTTTTTTATAGTTTGTTTATTTTAGCAGGATTTTATCTAATTTATTATTTTACTGTTTGCCTTGTCATCACCTATTTAAATATTTTAATTTTGTTTGAATTGTAGGATGGGCAAAGGAAAATGAAATTAAGTTAACCAGTCCACGAGACTGGACATCAGAAAAAGAAGAGTTTGATTGGTCAGAATACCTTACGAAAACAAATAGCGTTCCAGCACCACTGCCATCAAAGCCTAAAGTTACAGATGATTTGGGCATTACTCCAGAAATGAAACTAGAAGCTGTCAACCCAGAAAGACAGCATCAAGTGTGTGTATCAACTGTAAAAAAGTTGACTCAACACTTATTGTGGGTGTCTTTGGATTCAGTAGAACAGTAAGTGATATTGACTTTTTAGCTTATATTGAATTTTTACTATGTATATTTAACTATGTATATAAAATGTATGGTAAAAAAAATCAGTCTTGAGATAATTATATCAATTTTCAGGTCACCTAAATAAGAAAAAAGTGGTTTTTACTACTTATCTTCCCATTTTTGTGGCATACACATTGCTGAAGAGTAAAAAAATTGATGATTTCGATGATTTCAGGATATTTTTTTTTAAAGATATGTTAAATGGAAGTGAGCTTCATCAATCATCCGATTGTTATTTTCTAGGACTTATTTTTTATGACCACCTTTTTTTTAGTTTTGGTGACCTACATTTTGATTGCATGGTTTGATAGAACTGATTGATTTTCCAAAATATTCAAGTGAACATAGAATAAGCACTGAGCCCCTATTACAAATTCTCACCATTTTTAATTAAAAAGCCTTGATCGCCGCTGCATTATTACCGAATGGTAATGTTTACAAAATATAAGAGACCAGTTCCATCACTCTTATGCTACAGTAAATCCACCCCACCCTACTTTTCTCTTGTTTCATTGCCTTACTGTTTATTAATCAAGTCCATTTTAACAACTTTATTTTTGTACTAAATAGACAATATTCAACCAACACTTCAATCTCATCTGAAGTCTCAGTAATGGTTGATCGAGTGTTTTCACAAGTATTTGTTTATTGAAGCTTATTTTATTTATTTACAACAGGTGAGCCAAAAAAACTGATGATGTTCAAATAAAATTACTCAAGAACAAAATATTATTTAGTATTAGAAATGCTAATGAAATATCTACATGATTATGTCATCTCTACTTGTGTAGAGATCTACACAAGTATCATCTAATCGATATCACTTGAGTAGAATTCTTCCACATCCCATATGTCTTCTGCATATTTGCTGGCCCTCTTTAACATTGACTATGACTCTGTTGGTTTAGTGGTTAGGCAATAATAGCCTCAATGTGCTTTTTGCCTTAATAAAAAAAAAGGTCTGGAGGGCTTGGAGGTCGATGAGGCTAAAAGCACTGATCAGTCTGCTGCGTCTCTGAACTGCACACCTTAAGGTTCTTAATTCCCCACTTAATTCTGCACTTACTTCCATTGCTTTTCCCTTACCGTTAACTCTGATCACTACTCTAACTGGCATAAAGTATGAACTTTAAAAAAAAAGTGGGGTAGCAGCAACTTTCTTATGTATGCATTGTTTCAGTTCATCAGTATTCAAGGGCTTTGAAACAAAGACTTTAATTTTAAGATAGACCATGGAATATCACCAAACAATGAAATTAGATACTTTGGAAACAATTGGCATAAAACAAATTGATGGTCTTGATGTACAACAAGTTTAATCATCCCATCTTGTTCAAATCATAAATTCTTGGTGTCAATTCATGACACCAAAAAAAAATCTAAGCATAGGTACATAGTGATATGTATTAACAGTGACTGTCATGCCCCTGTCATTTTCAAAAAACGTGATTTACTAAAACTAAACTGCACCAAATCATCACTTTCTCTGAGTGCAGTGGTCTTTGATGTAGTTTCTTTGGATTTTTGGCAGACTAGTACCGAAGTTTTTCTAATTCACTAACCTTGACAACCTAGAATAATCTTCATCGATATGATCAAAACTTGAAGGAGAGTTGCTTTATTTACAAGTTACAGTCTCTAACATAAAGTAAGAAATGATCCGAAGTATCTATTATGAAGTTTCTGTACCATAATTGTTTTATAGGGATGGAAATTTAAGTCTAAATCTAAGATCTATACATATTTAAACTCTGCAGCACACTTACATGAACCATTTAAATGTCATACGGCATTTGAACAAGATCTGTCACTTGGCATAGTTTTCAGTGCTGAAGCATTATTCTGCAAATTATCTATATCTGCACTTTTTAATCATATTTGGACTAGAAAATGCACCATTGAAGTTCAGATGGAAAATAGTTTAAGTAGTTCGGAATGGTGACAAGTATGAAGTTCATATTTTTTTAGTTGGCTTCTATTGTCACCTGAGTAAGTTGGTGTAGTCTTTATAGTTGTTCAGTTGTTCACGGTGTTGGCATACTATTGTACTGGGTGGTTCTCCTCGAAGTTCTGCTGAACAATTTTCGACCTGTATCTATACACAAAATTTTGGTGGGAACCATAATGTCTCAGATATCTATTATTAAAACTAATAAAAGAACACCGGTCAAGATGAAACTAGTGTGTATGGGATATGTATTATGGTATGCTGGCAGAAATGTGTGATAATCTAGCGTACATCACAACAGAGATATGCAAGCATTGCGAACTGATCAGAAGCAAGTATTGGTTTACGGGAAAATTGTGAACTTAGTTTGCAGGTGTAGAATGTTTGAAAGCCAGGATAGAAGTTAGCTACAAAATGTTACATTAAAATATAATTTTTTAAATATTAACATAATGAAAAACAAGAAAAGAATTATTTAATTACATATGTTGTTTGTTTTAGATCGCAGGAAAATATTATTTTTAACATAGAATCTTTGGAAATATTTCCTGTTGGATGGTGTGAAAGCAACTCATATTCTTTAAAAGCTCCCAAAATGTGTCAGTTTAAGCGAGCAGTTCAGTAAGTGTTTCATATAAATTTATGTAGTTATAGTAACAATTTTTAATGTGAAATCCATGTTTGGTAATGTATCCAGATCACTGATGTTGTAGAAAATTAAATTATTTTTTTCCATGGAAAAAAATTACGTCTTAAGATATGTTTAAGGATTACAATTATATCTTCAGATAATATAGAACCTTATTCTAGGTTAGTGTTATTATATTAAAATCTATATAAAACACACATAAAATGTCATTAAAATAAATGCTAATGCACACCTTGGGGTCCCTGAATTAACTAGTTGTACAGAGCTTCAAGTGATATTCCTGTTGCGAGGCTTGTCATCACCCAAGATCTTTATTTCTGTGTCATGATCTGAAATTCAATAAGTGATGCAAATCCTTTAAGTAAGCTTTTAAATTTCAAATTCCATAGTGGCAACCATAAATTAACTTTTGCTGCATACGTGTAGAGACTCCAGGTTAGCCTCAAAATTAGTGTAATCATGATCCTTTACGATAACCTGGTGTGTGTAATTTGAAGTTGTGTTACTGAACTTGCTTTTTACCACATGTTCTTTGAACCTCACCTCACCTCAAAGCCTTGACCATTACATTTCTCCTTTTGACCTATGTAAAAATTGTCGCAGTCATCACATAATATTCTGGTGTTTGCTTCCACAATCTCTTGGTCTTTTGCCGTAGTGACATATAGATGTTGCTAATAGTGCAAAAAGTGACTTAAACATATATGTTGATAAGGATTTCAGGAAGGATGTTTCCATAATCTGTTGGTACAAATGTTTTCTTAATTTGTTTATTTAAGAGCATATTACATTTGTTATGACGTTTTCTGAATAACTGATAAATTTTCAGATAGATATATCATGGAAACTTTATAACTATTGGCTATGGCCAATGTATTTTATAGTGTTAATATCTTATTGAAAATCCTTCTGCTCGAGTAGTATGGCCAATAATCTATGGATGAAACTATTGTATGTTGCTAATTTTTGAGAATGTGGATGATGTGAGTCAGCATGTACGGTAATGTCCATTGTGTTTGGTTTCTGGAATATTTTATATTGAAAACAACATTTATTTTTAATAGCGGTTATGTCTAAGAAATTTAGCCTGTTATCTACTTCCGTTTCAAGGGTAAATTGGATATTCTGTTTAATAGTGTTTATATAGGTTTTTAAATTTTCCAGTTGGTGAAAAGTACCATCAAATATAAATATTTCATCAACTCATCATGAATAAAACATTATTTTTTACAAAATTTGTTTCTGTCAGATAAGGGGTATTTTTTTCTCAAAATAGTTTAAATAAATGTTAATCCAGATAGCATTAACCCCATTGCTATAAACAAACCTTTATTTTTTTAAATAAAATTTATTGTTAAACATGAAATAATTTTGTTTTAATAAGGTATCCACTAGATAAATCAGTTCGTTTACGGCTTTTGGATCCAATTAATTAGCTTCAGTGAAGCAATCATGCAATATATAGATTACTTCAACTATTGAAATGTTGGGGACAGAACATTAATTACAGCTCCATAGAACCAGTTGATACAAAGATCCTATGGTGTGCATACAGCATTATTGAATGCATTTATTGTAGTGATATTTTATGTGTATTGTGTAGTGTTTCATATAAATTTTAATGCGATAACTACCTACTAGAAGCGAGATATTTGAAGATGGGATTGTAATCCCAAAACGCGTCATAAATGAATTGCACATGGTAATTAAGCCACAAACAAGGAAAAAATAGATTTAATCTTTTAATGGACTGTGATAGTGTCAAAGCCAGAACTTCTAAATAAAAGACATAAATAATTTAGATAAAAGAAGGAATCAAATTTTTATGCTCTGTTGGGTGATTTTTATGAAGATAGAACAGTTCTGAAGCACTTCAGTTGTAAGAAGTCTACTTACAAAATAAGGTTTTATAGATAGAATTGTAATTAGTTGGAAATGACTAATTCCAGTTTGTCCATATTTCAGGTTCATTATATATATATATATATATATATATATATATATATATATATATATATATATATATATATATTTAAAAAAGTCAAGCTTTTTTTGTAGAAAAACTTGGTTGGTTTTTCTCAAAATTAGCTCAAATTTAATCCTTAAGTGCCAAAAAAGGTGTAGACATTGTGAGTTTTATTTCAAAGTTTGTTCACTGAGTTGAGTAATGAATCTTCGTAAAAAAAGAAGCAAAATATGGTAAGCCAATTTTGAAAAGTTAGACCATTTTTCCATTTTCTTTTCCAAATTGGTTTTCTTTAATAATTGAGTGCAAAATAATTTGTGTGATGTTTTTGCATCATTTACTAAGTGTAATTTTTTGTACTTTGCAGATATGAAGAAAGAAAAGACAACGGCAGTACAGAAATAAAATCCAGTGCTTGGTGTCCGAAAATCTATTTCAATCACAAATGTTTCTCAGGCCCATTTTTAAGCAAAGGGCGATTGGCACAGTTACCCAAGGCTGTGGGACCAGGTCCAGTTTTTATGGTACTAAAAGAAGTTTTAACTTTGTTGATATCTGTTGCTTACATATCTAGCAGGGTTTTAAAAGAATTACAATTGAATGGTACGCCAAAGTCTGGCAGTCGACTTGAAGTCTTAAAAGCAAAGTAAGTTAATGAAGCAGAACTAATGTGTAGTGTATAGTTTTTATTTTGTGCTATGTGAAATATTTGGAAAGTATAGCGATTGTGAAAAGAAATTTGATTTTAATGGATATACACATTTTCAGGACAACTGACAAAAAATGGCTTTTTATCTGTAATTAAGAAAAAAATAAAATAAAATAAATTTTGCATACAAAAACAAAATATTAACTTTTACTTAACTTGTATTGATATTGATTATTGACAATTATTATTTTTATTAAATTGAATAATTATTATTGTTATTATTATTTACAAATTGTTATTGATATTATTAAATAATGGTTATTAATAATGTTAACTAGTACTGTATTGATATATCTTAAAGCTAGACAAATATGAAAAAAAACCAGTGCAGAATTGACCAAAAATTGCTTCAATCAAATAAAATCACTTAAGTCAGTTTGTTCCAATGTAAAGGAGAACACTTTAATTTCTATCTTCTGGATAAATTCTAATTAACTTATATTTGCACATAACATTCATAATTAAAGACAAAGATACACATACACTATTATTATCATTAATTTTATTTCAATGTTATCTGAGATCAAAAATTTATTTTATAGTTTTGATTGATAAAGCTTTGTTTATTATAGTTAAAAAAAATGAATTAAGTCAAAACAAACATATAATAATGGATAATCCTTCCCACTATTGAGCAGGCCAGATATATAACTAATTTACATTAATGACTTTTTTTTGTGTTTAACGTCCGACTATTGTGCACACTAAATTAGTCCATAATGCAGACGATGGGATGATTTATAGTGTATGAAAATTCCAAGCCCTGGCCAGGATTCGAACCCGGGTCCTCGGGGTGAAAGCCTAGTACGCTATCAACGAGGCCACCGAGGTGGCTACATTAATAACTAACACTTAAAACTAATCTTAATGTAAAACATAGAATTATTATTGTCTATAATCAAAATCTGGTTTAAATTATTCACAGGTCCTTGCGTCTATCACACTAGGGAATTCTAAGTTCACAGTTAAAGAATATTAGTTTTTGAAATGTTTTATTAATTTAACGTTCTGGAAGGGCTTCACGTGCTAATCTCATTCAAGTTCATTTAGATTTAGAAATTTCCATTAATAATTTTAAAAATTTCGTAGTCCGATATCACAAATATTCATTAGATGTAATAATAAATTTTCGTATTTGATTAAATTTTATTGCAAATATAAAAAAGTCAAAATCATATTAATTATATTTAGAATTTGTTAGCTTTTATTTAGGCTGAGTTCAAATTTAAAATTGATAACTGGAAATCCACGTTGAAAGAAAATGTAACTAAGTTAGATCACTCTACTTCATTTTTTTGTTGTAATTTATCTTGAATAACACATACTAAAACTTAACAAGTATCTTTGTAACTAATATTTTCTGATACTCAAATAAAATTTGATGTTATAACTTTGAATCACTATACTAACACTGTAGTGGCTGACAAGCATACGCCTGTATCGCTTTTTGGCCGAGATTCGACTAGTAGTGTCCTTTCCTTTTCCTGAAACTTCCGTGTCTTCTTAAAAATGCCGTTTTCTAGGCCTCACCGGTTGCATTATCAGAAATCAAAACATGGCTTGACCAGATGGTCCAGGTTCTGTATTTTTGCGAAATTAACTTTATGATAGAATTTGAACCAATTGTTTTGTCAAAACTGATTTATTTAATAATTTTATGATTTTTGAATAGTTAGTTTTTCTTTTATTTTGAATAATTTAATTTTTTGTTTGACCACATTACTGATCTCTCTTGTTTCATGCCAAAATTTGTTAACATGGTTATACGTTCTGCTCAGCCTGTCTCTTCCAGGATAGCTTTATCAGTCTAATTATGTCTTCCTTTGTTTGTTTATTTCCAGCATATTCATGTCTTAGCTCTATATTTTGTCATTCGATGCATATGAGAATGTTGTTTTTGTTCCTAAAATGTTGGTTTAGTGTGATAATTTAGTTATCCCTATCAATTAAATTATTATTTTGAGAATGTAAATATGTTTAGGCTAGGCTTGGTGCCATGACATCATTGCCTCTGAATCTTTACGTTAATAGCCTAGTTTTATGCATTGTTCGTATTTGAGCACCTTCGTACTATTTCAATTATGAATTGTTACATGTCTGTGTATGTTGTGTGAATATCTATGTATATCACTAGTTACTTAACTATTGGAGAACTTTCGAGGATATGTGGGATGTAGATATATTTTCCCTACGTCATTAGACCATATTTAAAATTTTCATTAAAGTTCTTGTTTTTAAGCCCTCTTTTTGTCAAAAAACCTTAAAAATTATCAAAAATTAAGTGACAAAACTTTAAATGTATTATTTGAAATAAACCTAAGGTCAGGAGCCTTCTATAATGTTAAATGAAACTATTGTTCTGTACCTTGCATCACTAAGTATAGTCCATTAAGGGATGGACTTGTTTGCACTGTAACTTTGAGCAAACCAATCTGAGAAAAGTAGTGTTGTAAGATTGCTTCTCTTAATATAAACTCAGTATGTGTTAATGGGAATATTTGTATATATTAAAATTGCCTTTTGTGCCAGGACATGTAACAACACCATGATCTCCTGCTATTGGTTGATCATCAATGAACTAGACTCGTAATTATTCATAGTCAACTTAAAAAGATAGTCGTTCTGTCTCTTGTTCATTTGTTATATTCAGATTGTCAATATAATTTTTGTTCAGTAACAGTGTTAAATATATTTTTTTTTAATTTAAGGTACAAAGCAAATGTTTACAAAGCAACGGTAGAGATAGTAAATAGTTCAGATAAAGTTGAAGAATTTTGTAAAGATGTCTGTCGTAAGCTTCAAGTTTGTCCTTACATGTTTGGACCTATCGCTGTTGGAGAAAAATGTCCAGAAAACTGCCACACTATGTCTAAGACTAGATTTTGTAAGTATTTTTTTTATAACATAACATAACCTGTTAAATTAATAATACACTAATGTCTTCAGCTTTTCTTAACTTTCAATGCTTGTTTGTTAATTTTAAATGCACCTGATTGTCATCTGTAATGGGTTTTATTTTGAAAGTATTGGTTTTAACTAATTCATAATAAATAGGCCTGGCTTAATTAAACCTGTGTCTATACTTTAAATAAAAAATTTCACTGAATATTTTGAAATAGTAGCTATTTGGTTTGCTTTCAGCATTTTACACAGTTTTTGGCAAAAAGTATATAATGCTGTACAAATATTGAAATCTGAAAGTTCAGAAATACAGCAGACTCCTGATTATATCTGTCAGGCCTGTAGGCCTTTATTGTGTGCTCCTGTGCTTTAAGTAATTTGCCATCCCCCATCCCAACCTAATCTGCTCAAACTTACATCTGAAACAAGGAAACAGGTCGTGATGTTACAGAAATACCAGCCTAGTTGACTTATGTTCAATCAGATTGATAATAATTTTTAATCAATGAATAAAGTTAAACAAAATCTGAGTATTAATCTAAACACTTTGTACACTACAAGAGTACAGTCATGTGGCTCACACTATAGACTTCTAGAGTTTATAAATAAAATTTAAAATGGAATGATTGTCACATTCTGTAGGCCTGTAGCGTGAGCCACCTGACAGTACTTTGATAAGGTACGCCAGTGCAACAATATGGTGAATGCTGCTAGAATTTAATTGAAATTTCATTCCAATAACTTTTCATTTACTCGTTTAACACAATTAGAAATCTGATTTAATGTAGGTCTTTAAAATACTGTTGTAAAATTAGAAAATTCTGTTAAAGAATTATTTCAACGAAGTTGCTGCTAACAAAAAGAGTACTTTTTTAAAAGAAATTTAGCATAATTTCAATGTTTGTCAAACGTTGGTCAAATTCGGTAGAAATATTAGCAAATGTCTACACCGTAACATAATTGAACAGCATTATTGTGGAGTACAAAGTGACAAAGTTATGAACCTTCAAAGTAGGTAGTAGTAGAAAGACTGCATGAAAATCATGTTTTCTGGAAAAATTTCTTGAAATATAAAAGTATAAAATCAACGTTTAAATATAAAATAAGAAAATTAACATAGATTTACAGAAAAAATAAAGTGCTTTAATTTGGTGTATCGGAAATTTCTGTGTAATAACCGATTGAAACGTTATATATGTCCTAAACTCAGATGTTTTCTTACATGGGCCACACTATAGTCGACGCATGGACTGAGTATGCAGAGTAAAAAGAAACTAGGCGTTCACTATGTAGTTTTGGAATATGAGTAAAAGCATTCCAGCAGAGTTGAAAAAAAAAAATAAGTTCAGCTGGCACTTCTCATTGGCTAGCCTAAATGTCAGTTTTAATTGGCCAAAGATAGAGAAGAAGTCTTTAGTAATTGTATAGATAAGTAGTCTGTTGTGACCAAAAATACCTAATTTTGGGGTTTGACCAACAAATGTATTACTCTGCACCTTTATTGTTTTTGTTTTAATCGAAATGTACATATTAGGAACATATTTATTTTTCGTATAACTCAATATAATTTTAAGAAGGTGTTTTTGTTTATGGAAGTTGAATGATAAAATGTTTGTTGTAGTATCTACATCCACTGCATCCAGTCAGTCTATTTTAATTGGACGGCGTAAAGCTGGAAGACCTCCAGATCCTATGCGTAATTTAGTCAATGATTGCTTATTCTCTTGGCCTCGACGGCCTCAGCCTTTTCAAAAAGAGTTTTTGACACGAAGTGATAATAAAAGTAAGTAGAAAAATAGTACCTATATTTTTTTAAATATTATTATTTATTTGATTAAGGTATTTACAAAAAAAGGATATACAGTAATATAAAAAAAGTATGTCGGAATGATTATAATATATTATCATGAAGGAAAATTTGGTTTGGATGCTACTGACAGAATAAAAACCTGGAAAATCAGTCTAATTTTTCAAAATTGATTAATTTTAATTAATTAATAGACATTTTGCTCAAAATATAGTTGTATATGAAGATTCATAACTTAAATCAGTGTATAAAATTTTAAGGAAAAAACTTAACTGACTGTAGTCATGGTTTTTTCCAGTTTACTACAAATTTTTTATTAATCAATTTTTATTATTTCAAATTAACTACAATGACGAGTTATAAAACTTCTTATATAACTAAAGTTTGGGCAAAATTTGTGGAAACAGTTTTAAGAAAGTAAGCCATTTTTAGTTGTTTTTTTATAATTTCAAAACCTGATGTTTGAGAGAGAGAGAGAGAGAGGGGGCATCATCTGTTATCAGTTTATCAGCGGTAATATTTTGGAAGCAAAATTTGCTAAGGAACTGGTAATCACTTCATCCACAAAAATTTTACTAGTTATTTATATCTGTTGAGCATCACAAGTTAAGAAGAGGACATGATAAACACACATTACATCCTATACCACGGTATATCTATGAGCATTTCTCAGTTAATTTTTAATTTGCATTTTATATTTAAAATTCATTTATTTCTTCTTGATGTTGGACAGTCTTTATTTTAAAAAATGCTAATCTTGTGAGTTTCAATACTATTTCAAATTTATTATGAACACTACTTCATGTTTTCACCTTGTATTGACGATTTGAAACAGACGCTCACTTTGGAATGCTTCACGAGGTTGTTGTGACCTCATCATCAGCCTTCTACATTTTTGTATTATTTGCATTTTTTTGTAAATCTTGGCATACAAATTATAATGTTTTATCATTAGTATCAAAATTTATAAATAATATTTAGCTTATTTTATTGTAGCTAAATATCCAATAACTTGTTATTAAACTTTTAATCCAACCATTACTTTATTTAATATTTATTCATTTAATTTCGTTTTATTCATTTTCCAAGTTTTATTCATAACTCAAGTTTAGTAGTCCACCTATGGTCTGTATTTTGTTTTTTTATTTTTTATTTGATTTTTACAACCCCTCCATACAGTTGCAAAGATTGAGTTCATTTCAAAGTCCCAGATCTAAATTGATACCATTATAGCTGCTTCATAGCTCATTTTTTCAATGGAATTTCACTAAAAATGGTCCTGACATATAAGTAAACCTACTTATGAATTTCATCAATTAGTCAATCAATCATTTAGTTAGCGAGTCTCTAGTGTTTTGCTAAAAACCACTATTTTCAAAGTACATAAAAACAAAAGCCTCAAATTGATTTTTTTTTTAACGATCACCATACTTTCTTTACAGTTCTTATAATGAAACATATTTAAAAGTAAATAATACTTAAGTATAAATTTATGTCAGAATTTTTAATTATTTTTTAAAAACAACTTTCATTCAAACAACCAAAAAACCTATCATCCACAAACTGATGTTTCATTTATTGATAATTTGTCATTTCATTGAGTTTCTTATTCATATTTTATTTTAGGACAAACAGATTCTGATAGTGGAAGAGAATCAAAAGCCAAGAAAATGAGATATGAAACACGTGGAGTAAAATTACCAAACTTTGGACTTGTTAAAAATAGTTCTTTAACACCAAACAAACAGACATCTTCAGCAAGTGAAACATCAAGTGTTGCCAGTATGTCTGGCGGTTGTAGGTAAGCCTATCTTTAAATACATAATTTTGGCAAAACGTTATTGTTTCTTGTAGAACTGCAGTTGTGTCAAATGAATGTACAACACTTTTAAATGTAATTGTGTGTGTGTGTGTGTGTGTGTGTGTGTGTGTGTGTGTGTGTGTGTGTGTGTGTGTGTGTGTGTGCCCCACAGTGCGTATGTGCGTGCGTGCGTGTGTGTGTGTGTGTGTGTGTGTGTGTGTGTGTGTGTGTGTGTGTGTGTGTGTGTGCCCCACAGTGGGGTGCAGATTAGCTGTACCTATTGAGAGAATTTAGACATCTCTCGCTGTACCCAAGTCTACACACACTTACATTTGCAACACTACACTTATAACTTTAACACTTTACTCTCACACTTACATTTAGGGAGGTGGTAATAGCCTCAATGTGCTTTCGCCTAAAAAAAGTGTGTGTGTGTGTGTATGTGTGTGTGTGTGTGTGTGTGTGTGTGTGTGTGTGTGTGTGTGTGTGTGTGTGTGTGTGTGTGTGTGTGTGTGTGTGTGTGTGTGTGTGTGTGTGTGTGTGTGTGTGTGTGTGTGTGTGTGTGTGTGTGTGTGTGTGTGTGTGTGTGTGTGTGTGTGTGTGTGTGTGTGTGTGTGTGTGTGTGTGTGTGTGTGTGTGTGTATTTTCTTTTGTCCACAAAATAGATTCTTTTGTCCACTAAATTTGTAATATCCTTTGCCCTCAGAGACATTAATGGGAAGAAGAAAAGAGGACGGAAAACTAAGATGGAAACAGAAAGGTTAAAAAAAATGGAAGAGATTAAAGTTGAAACAAAGATGGATGATAGTTTGTATCATATTGGAAGCAATCCCTTGTTGTGGAATATGGAGGACTTGTATAAATATTTAAAAAGTACTAAGGATTGTAGTGTGCTTGCTGATCTTCTGCGAGAAGAGGTACTTTATTTTTGTTTCATTTGATAAAAAAATGTGTTGTATTAGGTCTGGTTGTAGAGAATCTGTTTGTACAAAAGATTTCTAGATTGAAATTGAGACAGTAGCAAAAATTGTAGGTAATATATATAGTAGACATAGTTTATGAAGTGGGAGTAGTATGTTGAAGCTGTTAAGTTTTTGTATGCAAACAATATAATTGTTACTGTTTATTCTGTTTATTTTTGTTATTATTTTTATTTTATTTTCTTAACTACATTATTGAAGAAATATTAATGTGGACATTTTGACAGATTTAATTTTAATTTTAGAGAGGAGGGTTGTATTTCTTATCCAAAAAAACATTACAGTAATAATTTAAAATATATTTATAACATATATTTATGTAAGAATGATTAAAAGTATAAAATAATCATAAAACGTACATAAAATTTGCAATATACGTTAAACAGATTTTTGTTATACTGTGTTCAGACGTCAGCGAACTGAAACCAGGAGTGTACTGGCTCCATGAATAGGCACATGTATTGGGAGGACATCTTAATATATACAGCCCATCCCAACTACCAGAAAGGGGGTCTGGCAGTATGGCAAAAAATTCTGTGAATATTGCCATCCACATTTATGCTGCTAATCAGTTAACCACACCTACTTCAAAATTTAAAGCTTTGATAATCATATATTTCTGCCACAACAACATTTTCAAGAATGATAAAAAAAAATAATGTTTAATGTAATTAAATGAAAGGATTTTCTGTCATTTTGTGGCACTTTATTTTGTAGACTCATCATTATTTCTAAACATCATACAATTAACACTGTTACTAGCCACATTTATGTTTCATAATAAGAATGATCTGATGATCCGAACCATTGCTGGAATTATTGAGGTTCCACTGTATAAATTTTGAATTGCATATCTTCTAATACCTTCAAAAAGAGAAAGACAGTGGTTATGTGCTATTTCTTTCTTGTTTTATGAAATATGTAAGAATTTTTATTTTATTTCATTTTTTAGTGGTTTTTATTTGTTGTGCCCAAATAGAATAGTGCTTACTCGCTGCAGTGATCAAACTTAAGACTGGATACTCACTGAGAGATTTTGATTGCAGCAGCATGTCTATGGAAATGGAATCTTACACATGGGCAGCAGGATTGCCACGTCACTGTGGCGGCCCACTGATACTAAATAAGGCAGTAGGTTTTCATCTCTGGCCAGCAGTGATTTACGAGACCTTGTAGGCGTTTACTCATTCGACGGTTTTGTAGCTGTTCCAAAGAATTCAGTCATAGTGGGATATCTAGTGAATTCTCCCAAATCTAGAGCATTTTGGAAGTAAAATAAATGGAAATAAGAGTTGCCCACATAACACTACCCGTCACTAGTATAATACAGTAAAACCTAATGTATCCATCACTCTTGGAACCAAGCTGAGGTTTGGTAATAAGAGGAACCAAAAATCTTTCATTATTGTAACATAGCCACCGGACACAATATTCAAATAATTAGGATTATGACCTATTCTTCCCGTCAGTGGTCTATCCACTGACCTCGTAAAGGCTACCACGGTTTCAAAACTATCATTTCATCTTCAGGCCGTTATACATAATGTTAAATCCCTCTGTCGAGGTCGTCACAAAGTCAAACAAAACATTAAAACATATATCACAAACACTGAGCACAATTACATGTTTAAAATATTCACCATGAATTTGGCTTGGCCAAGGTACACACGCGACTCGTACGTCGTTACATTCTGGACTGCGGAGTCTCCATCAAGAGTAGCGCGCCCGTCATTGTTATCAGTTACGGTGCGTCTGTTCATTTTTGTTACTTATTAAAATCATTTAACTTTAAAGCCATGTCATATATTAAATTTGATTTAAATGAAAGTTTTTCATTGAGGATGTTGTGGGGGTCTGATTTTTGCTCTTGTAAATCTCAAACTCTTCAATTGCATCCATATAACTACTTTTATGACATAAATGTAATATTTCCATGTTGGTATGGACGTCTTCGAATTTATGGTTTTTGTCCATAAGATGTTCTGCGAAAGCCGATTTTGTCGATAATGCACTTCTGGGTATGTGTTCTTTAAATCTTTTCTTAAAAGAGCAAGATGTCTGACTGATATAGAAGCTTAGGCAATCACTACATTCCATTTTATATATGCCAGTTTTTTTCAAAGTTATCTCCACTTGTATTTGCAACTGGCTTCTTTAATAATGTTGATAACTTATTAGTTGTTCTGAAAGAGATATTTATGTTTTCTTTGGCTAATTCTTTTTTTAGAGTGTGGCTTAAAGTTGAACCATATTCTGTGGATATGTACGTTTTTTTGTCAGGAATGATTTTTTAAATTTTATTTTTGTTTTTGTGTTTGGCAATAAGCCTATCAACAATTGAGCTTTTATATCCGTTAGAAACAGCTATGTACTTAATGATGTTCACTTCATTTCCATAGCTTTCTTTGTCCATAGGGAGTGAAATTAACCTGTGTACCAAACTATTGTAAGCTGCCATTTTTATATTGTAGGGATGGTGGTATGAAGAATGTATTGTTTGGCTGGTTGTGGTAGGTTTCTTATAAACACTGTATTTGAAACTATTGTTTACTTTTGAAATGGATAGGTCAAGAAAATTTAATGTATTATCAGTTTCTTCTTCCAGTGTGAAATGAAGGTTCGGATGTATTGTGTTAAGAAATTTATTGAAATTTTTTAATTGTCTGCTAATGCCTTCGAAAAGTACAATCATATCCTCATACCTGTAATAAAAAACTACTTTTTCTCTATTGTAGTTCCTATCCGACCATAAAAATTCATTTTCAATATGGTTTAGAAACAATTCTGCCAAAATGCCAGAAAGGGGGGAGCCCATGGCATTATTTCAATTATTTCATTATTATTATTATATCAATTACTTCATTGAACTTGAAATAATTTTGCTTTAGAGTAGTTTTAGTCAATGAAATTAAATCATTTATTGCATTAGTTGTGAGCAAAGATGAAACCGCGGTAGCCTTTACAAGGTGAGTGGATAGACCACTGACGGGAAGAGTAGGTCATAATCCTAATTATCAAAAATCTTTATTAAAACAAAAATAAAATAAAATACCATGCAATGTTGTAAGTGCATTATAATTATTTTAAAATACATACAGCTTTGTGAAATTAGCAAAAAATGTTTTAAATACAGAAATGTACAGTAATTTATTGCCAACACTAAAAAGCAGCAATATTATGCGAGAAAAAGAACTATGAACTGTTGTATATGTGTGTACCCATTATGCACGCTGTCTTGCAGATACCCCATTGAATGATTGGATTTGTGATCATTATTTTATTTTGTGTGTTGATGTTTTTATATTATGTATATCCTTATTTATCAAGTCCAGCCAGGACACCAAAACAAAACAAAATATATGTACTTTTATCAGCATCAGTTGTAGACACACATTAAACAAAAAGCATCAGAAGATTGCTTTATTGTGACTATCTTGAGACATAACAAATACGAATTTGCTAAGCTTCATATGAATTCCTAAAAGTGATGAATTACCTGGCAGACAGTTATGAAGAGGTGGTGGGTATTCAAAGGCCATCCGTGCCAAGTTCTATTTTGTAATAATTGATTATATACTAAAGTTATACTGTGCTCATTAAACTAAAGTTATAAACTGCCCATAATACTCTATATATTACTGAAAAATATGCAAATATTTAAGAAAGTTTAAAAAAATATATTTATAAGTGAAGTGAAAAAAAATCCAATTTTGGCAGAAGTGCACACTGGGTTATGCCTCACTGAAACAATAACATAATATGTAATGTAAATATTGTATATGTAACAGAACTAATAAAAAAATGTTTTTAAAATTCGATTAGGATACAGAATACTATCACCCTCTTTCAAAATTTCAAACAAAATAATTTTTGTTGTTCATTAATCATGGTCCTTTAAATCAAGTGTTTACTGTACTGTCCACTGCCATAATTGTTGTTCAACTCTGTTGGACAATATGTCCTGCATACATTGTAATATTTAATGTATGCAAAAAAAATTTTCTGAGTTTTAAACTCCCTATTTGTTGCTTTAAATCAATGTTTGTGTTTATTTATAGGAATTTGATGGAAAGTCCTTCATGCTTCTAAACCTGCCTTCTTGTTTAGAGGGTTTACGCTTGAACCTTAAGACTGCTCTCTCCTTGTGTAGACATGTGGAGGCTGTCAAGTATGCTTTTTTCTGCAACTACGAAGAACTTTAGTTTTCTAACATTAAATATTTATTTTGTGTACCTTTATTTTCTGACTTCATTAATACATTGTTGTGTTTTACTTGTGTAATAACTGAACTCCAACAGTAAAAGTTATAACTGATATTTTTATTTAAAAAATGTTACCTTTGTATTATATTTCTTTAAGTTAATTTGTTAAGCCTTAATGATCTCCATTATTTATTTAAGGCAAATAATTTGTATTTAATTAGACAATATTTCAATAATTTTGTAAAAATAAATCATTAAAACTGTGAATAATAAAATGCATACAGTACTTTATTTTAAGGTCCGAATTTTCCTGAAAATTCAGTTACAGACAATAAAAAGCAATTTATTTTTTTATAAAGTGTCTGCTTACTGATTTTTTTAAAAATACACCAACTTATATTTATGTTTAAATTGTTTACTGTAAAGCAGCTATCAGGCTACTGGTTTGGAAGGGTGGACATACTTTTGTCTTTATAATACTCCAAAATTTTCAAACAAATTTTCAAATTTAAATCTTACATGAACCATTCCATACTTAATGTAATAAAAGTAACTGTTTATAATTTTAGAAACACTATAATGGTGTTATAGTGTATAATAGACCTAATGAATACAAAATAAATAAAAAAATAACAATTACAAAATCATTTACTGGGTTTTGACAACAAAATAATGACACAGTCCTCTCATATGGTTTTATTAGTGATACTGCCTACCCCACCAACACTAGTTTTTTTCAAAACAAATGGATTAGTGATTGTCTTCCGTATAGCCTAGCAAAGCAGTTGCCTAGTGTCCCGCAAATCAAGGGGCACCAAAATGCAAGGCAGAAAATCGGTTTTTCGGTTTTAGAATATCTGTCTGCAGTTTAATATTTGCCACCTTCATTTTTCATCGATCTTTCATGTTTATGGTTGTCTAATGTTTAGAATAAGGTATTTGATACAGACGAATAAATACTTTCTTGAGCCAAAAGGCGTCAGCCGCAAAAAATTTTGGGGTGTTTTTTTGATTTTGTCTAGAGCGGTTCCTGAAATGTATTATAAATTTTTGTGCCTTATCTGCAGATGCCGTTTGAGTTTATTCCCCCCACACACACTGCTCTCACTGTTTCTGTAACATCCCATCAAATCCTTACTTATCTTGTGACCCACAAGCAAATTATTACTACAATACCATATTTTGTTGTAGTTTTTCTGTTGGGAAAGCTCTGCTTGTGGGAAAAAATGAATCATATGTTTAGTATTTAAATTGACTGTTGTATTAAATTTATTTTTCTTAACAATCAACAACATTATATATATATATATATATAGTGATTTATATATATATATATATATATATATATATATATATATATATATATTAAATGGTTTGTGATTTGTGAGCCTTTCGTTCAAGTTAGTCACACATTAGTTATAAACAAGACTGCTACTAGTTTTTTAAGTTAATAAAAGTTTACTGGTTGTAAAATTTTGTAATTCTTGATCTTTTCTTAATAACTGATTAATCAATACTTCAGCCCAAGAGCCCTTATGAGTGATCAGAAGTGCCATTGTTGTATGGTCTATAGAAAAAGTTAAGTAAAGGACAGAAAGATTCAATAGAAGCTCTTTATCTCAAAGATTAAAAAGTGGTTTTGGGATGATATCTCTGCATGTTTGTTTTACAAAAAAACGTAGAACAAATTTGGAATGCAACACTTTTAGTAATAGTATTTTCCTTTTTTAAAACTTGAAACTTATATTTTCTCTCTCTCTCTCACACACACACACACATACATATATTAATATTATTGTTATATATATAAGGCTTCAATTCTATGGACACATCAGTAAACTCCCAACAATAAGACTTGCCAACAGAATCCTTAAGTATATACAAAGAGTCAAATCAACAACGTTGTGGACACACAAGTCAGAATAGACCTAAATGACACAGAAATAGACTCAACAGACATTGAAGACAGGAATGCATACAGGAGAAAGATGCTTGGGTGGAAAATCCCAAAGAGAGCGGGGATAAAATGGACGGAGGAGAATCCATGGGGACAGATGGACGGAGGATCCATGGGGACAGGATGAGGGAGGTGTGGAGGTTTAGAAGGAACATGACATGAGTTGGAGTGCTTTGTGTGATCCAACAGGGTCTGTACGCTTATTGTAATATATACGCTTTAAAAATATATATATAATATTTTCTTATATACTGTTAAAACAATTTTAATTAAATTTGACTTAACGTCCATAAGTTATTATTATTAGCCTAAAAAGTCCTATTTGAGGACTATTTAATAAAACTAAATAACAATAAAATTCTAGGATGCCTAATTGGCTCAACAGATTTCAGTTATAGTGAAATTCAAATCAGTGTACCTCAAAATAACAATTTTTACAGTTTTGGATAAATATTTACAGTCATAAAATAAACCCCTGGCTAAATTTGTTTTTTTTAGTTCAATTTAGTTTTAAACAATTAATTCTAATATTTAATAATATTTTGGTTTGTGATTTGTGAACCTTTCATTCAAGTTAGTCAAAATATGTATGGTTTTTTTGTGTAGTGTTGGTAAATCACTTGACAGAAAATTGTTTTTTACATCACTGAAGGTTAGTGCAACAATTTCTGTCTGAGAGATAGTTCCTGTCATTTGATAAAACATCATTTAATGAATGTTGTTGCATGAAGCTACTTTCTGAAATGATAGAAGGAAATTTTCATAATGCTAAAAATTATATAAATTTTAAAAATGGTGTCCATTCTAACTCTAAGAATCTATAAAGTTTTTTACAAAATTTCGTTTTTAGTGAACATAAAGTGCAGTAGTTTGAACTAAAAGTTTTTTGATACAACACAAATTTACTGTTATTAAAAACGATTTAGAAATTCTCTGTTACTGCCAAAAACTGCTAATAGTTACATTCTTATTTGACAATTTATTGAAGTTTTGATTCTGTGGAGGTCCCAGTGTTTTTAGTTGTTAAATAGATTTTGTCTAACAGTGAAAACAATAAATTATGTATGGTAATTATTTTTTACTATAAAAAATAATTACCTATGGTATAATGGTAGAAACATTATTAACTTGGGTTAGCAACTGAGCACAGAAAGTTTACCATCCTCAAATTATTATTGTAGTGGATTTAATAATAAAGTATGTACTGTTAACTAAATGAGTGAAGTAAACCAGCTTTAATTAATTAATAAGAATAAAATTTTTCGTTATACCTGCAGTACAACTAATTACAAAAATTCAAAAATGTATTTTACAAAAAAATAATTATAATTATGTTAACAGTTTTTACACTTTACAAAGAAAATAACATTTTTGTAATTTTTACATATTAAAAATGTTTTTACTGTTTTTCTTAGTCTTAGATTTATTATTTAAAATAACTTTATTGATCAAATAAGAAAAAAAAATTGTTTCATTGTGAGACTTAAAAACAACAATAAACAAATAATTGCAATCAAAGCAATAACGGTGCAGTTTCCTGTTAATATTAACATGAAAATGGGCGGATCCATCCATGAAAATACCAATGAATTGACCTTTTTTACAAAATTTCAAATTTTTAACTAAAATGAAATCTATTATTTCTTTTTTCCAGAGGCTAGCTTAATGTAGATTAAAATATAGATTTATTTTATTGAAGTTAAAAATAACAGCATTTGGTAAAATTGTTATACCAAAAGAAGCAGATTTCATATTTATACAGAATGTCAATTGACTGCTGTAGTGATCACGTGATCATACGTAATGTTTTTCTGTAGATGTTGATTGTATGTGTTGGGCGGTATCATGTTTAATTAAACTAGTTAGTTTATGATTTTGGATTAGAAAATATCTAGGTAAAATGTTTTTTTATAATATTTGCTTAAGTTTATGCAGGAATTAAGTTATTTCATAATATATATTTTATTAAATATTTTGTGTACAGAATGTAATCAAAATACCTAGATTGTAGTTTGTTACTTGTTTGTGCCTCGGTAAAACTGTATTTGAACCAACATAACGAAAGATTATATTAAAGCTATTATTATACTCCACACTACTTTGTCTGTTATTCTTGTAATTGTTATCCAAATTTTGTAATTTAATAAAATAATTTTAATTTACCGTTTCTTTAAATATTTTAGTGGGTGTTGCCACAGTTGATATAGGCATTTTGCATAGCCAATGAGTGAATCAGTCTTCTAATGATATTTGATGATCTCACACAAATTCGAAATAGGTCGATGTATATGGTTTTAAATGTGAGAAGACAATAAGATACATCATTTTCTGGTGGAAAGTATTTTTAATAAAGCTAGAATATAGCATAAATTACCCTAGTTATTATTTGTAATCATTTTAAAGTTAATTGCATGACATAACCTTACTTAGATAATTTAAATTTTACTATTTTTTACAGGTTGCTTATGTCAGTATCACCTAGAGACAAAAATATTATTTTAATTTCTTCAAAATGGAGTTAAGGGTGACATATTTGCACTTATATGTCTTAGCAGTTAGTATAATATATGCCACAGCACTTGGTAAGTGATTTTCAAGTAATATGAGTTAAGCTACTTGAGTTTTTTTTTCATAATGCTTTGCTCAAGTTATAATACTTGAGCATTTTATAACTTTAGACATAAGAAGTTTTTTATTTAATAATGTTATAGTAACCTAGATAAATTTAAATCTCTTATATTATTTAGGGTTATAAAATGAAAACCCAATTTTAATCTATTGTAGAGCTTTTATCTGCTGGGGGTGAGTAAAGGGTAAAACAGTGTAGTTGATTCTGCAGTATTGAGTGGAATTTTGTCTTCCTGGTTCAGTGTAATTGAACAGTAGTTTAAATTAAAACATAGTCATACACAATTATCAGAAACTTTTTTAAATTTTATTTAAAGGTAAATATTTTTAATTTTACACCATTTTCAGATAATGCCGGCAAATTGATTTTATTGCATTTTTACTACATTTTAGAATTATAATTGTTCCACATACATTAATCTATTAATAGTGGCGTATGATCCTCTCCAAGTAAATCTCGTTGTTATAAGGCTATTATTTATATGGATACCAGTCAAAATATATTTTAAACTTGAACTCATTGCAGTTGTTTTAAATTTTTAATGTAATCCGGGTCAAGTAAGTGCCTTTTCAACCATGTTGAATAGACATACCAATCTACATGATTAAATTTGATTCAGTCAATTTGATTAAACTTTTAATAGTAGACGTGTAAACCATTGGACTTCTTGATTCAGTGACTTTACGCAGTTAAAACCTCAAATTTCAAAATAATTTTAGGTTATCTTTAATCTTGCTATAAGAAAATTTAAGAAATTGCATTTTGGTCAATTAAATATAAGTGATATAGATTTGGGCAATTTTCTTTAGCCTAAGGTAAAACCAGATTTTTTCTTATGTTTCATCCAGAAAAATAAATAATAATCCAGAAAAAAATCAAATAATTGATTTTTTCATCTAGAAAAAAATCAAATAATTGATTTGTCAAGATTGATCCTTAGGATCTACATAAAAATATTAAAATAAAATTTTTTCATATTTTAAATGGTAAAGTAGAACAACATGATTAGTGTATCACTTTTATTTTTGTACTGAAAATATACATTTTTAGAATATAACTATAACCCTACCATAGTAAAAAAAATTCTTGGAATTCTCAAACATTATCAGTAGCTATCTTTTGAAAATCTACCCTTTTATTTTTGATAGGCTAAAGGAATACAATTTTTTTAATCAAATTTACTTTTTAACACTTTATTGTATAGGCTACTACACTTTTGTTATATGTTAATTTTTTATAAGTAGGCCTAAATATTTTAAATCTTATTTCATTAAAAAATATGCTATGACCATTATTCATGAACCAATATGCTAAATTCATTCGCTTTGACCATCTTGTTCCATGATTCATCGTTAATTCCTATCAAATTGGGACTTAAACTAGTAGCCTATATTTCTAAACAAGTACTGTGGTTAATCACAGTATAGAATAGAATCTACAGAATAGAATGTAGATTTGTGTATTATTTGTCCAGTTAAGAATTATATTTTACATAAAATAAAACTATTATTTTTCAAAGAAAGTAACTTCTGTAGAAGTTATATATTACCAGTTTTCCAGAACTTGCTACTACATCAGTTTTTTGAAAGTGCCAAGAAATTTTTTGACCATGTTACTCAGAAAAACATGTGCTTACTTTTGAGAAAAATAAAACAATGTTGCTGTTCACACTATTTCAGGTATACTAATATCATTTAAATATTGTAGGTCACTACTAATAATGCTAAACAGATTGCGGATTAAAAATTAAGAACATTTACATAATTATTTGTGTATCTAGAAACAAAACAACTTGTTTCAAGAGTATGGATCAACTCTTGTTCTAAAGTGTTTAAATTAAAACATGAACTTAGCGATTACAACAAAAGTTAAGAATCTAAGTGTTATAATACTGAACTAACAACCAAGATAAGTATTCGATAATCCTACCCTGAGTAGTCAAAAACTAAAGACTGAGTGATAGATGTCTTTGTATAGCATTGTCAAACTTCTCATTAACAAGTTACATTTAAAGTGCAGACACATGTTAACATTTGCACCATAATAAAAGCTGATTAAACTTTATTTATAAGCTGGTTAAGCCATTTATTTAAAGTAGTGTTCTGTAAGAGTTACTTTGTATTCTGTGTTCATACCAACTACAATTTTCTTATCATTGATAATTAAGGTGTAGTGAATTATAAATTTGGTCAGTCTTATCAATTGGATAGTTTATCTATTTGTGATATTTTTTTATTTAAGTTTATAATGTTTTCTACATATTTATTTTATGACATAAACCTATACATTTTTGAAATCTGTATTAAACTCTAGATAAAATATCTTAACAAGGTATACCTAAATGTATACAAGTTATCTCATAATTTTTGATATGTATTTAGTATATGTATTATATATAGTGTGCGTACACACACACAATATATATATTTATATATGTGTGTGTGTGTGTGTGAATATTTGTACATCTAAGTTTAAAATAAAATAAAAATGTTAGCCTACTTTAAAGGGTCATACTTTAACAAACCCATGTAGTAAATCGTTAATTGTTATGGTTTTTTTATATTCTTTACATTTCTATAAATACATTGGTATATAATATACAGTGTTTATTTAAAAAATAGTATTTAGGAAACATTTTTAAAGCCTAAATAAGTCTTTAAGTTGATAAAAAGCTGTGGCACATCGGCAGCACATACATTGCACTCTGAAAGTTAATTAATTTTGATGTCTAAATTGAAGCTGATTTTGTTAATAGAAAAACTACAGTTTGCAATACTTTTTCAAAAATGAGTTGTACACAAAATGAAAAATAACACCTTAAAATACAATCAACCAGTACATTTATTTAAACATTGTTATTGAAGTTAATTGTTTACAATTTGACCAAATCACTTAACAACTAGCATGTCATTTTTAAGTTAAAACTGATAGTTTTCTAATCTAAAAAAAAAAAAAAAAAAAAATACTTTCCTTATCTTAATGGATAGTATGTATGATAAGGATAGTAATACATTTTTTATTTGCAACATTACACATTGTTCAAGTCCAGTATGGGACAAACAGAATATTTTTTGATTTTCAATTAATTAACAGTTATAATTTCCCTGTACAAATTTTGTTACCATTTTGCTAAAAAATCCATACTTTTATGGAAATTGTGTTCCCATGGTTAAACTGTCATTAATGAGAACAATTTTTGAAATAAGAAATAATTGGTCTATATGTTATTAATATTAAGTCTTGATGGGCTTAAGTCAAAACAATATGGTTACCAGGCTGCTATTAATAGAGAGTCTCATAGATTTTTACCAATTAATATTACTGTTAATTAATTAATTAAAATAAATTTTTATATACGAAGTGTGTTTAGAAAGTAAGTACTGTTTTGTTCTACTGCCACCACAACGCTTCTATTGGTGCTGCGTGCATGAGTGCTAATCTTACTGGTTTATTGCCTCTTCAATCACTAACACCATTACACTGTTGATTTGTGCAGTGTTTCCAATTTTCTATGTGCATTTAAAATGTTGAAGACAATTCTTAAATCTGCTGATCATGAGATTTGTTCGATGACATGAAATACATTGAACAGCTATGGCTGTCATCATTGATGGGATTGTTCTTTGAGGAAGGACTGGATAAGTTCGTCAACCGCTGTGACAAGTGTCTGCACATTGGTGGAAACTATATAGAAAAGTAGTTTAAAGTTATCCCATTTCATATGAAAATATTTTTTTAAACAGTACTTGCTTTCTGGACATGACTTGTGATAGGCTAAATTCCTCAAGAAAGAATTGTGTTTGAAGAACTTTTACCCAACAAATTTAGCTATACCTTACGTCAGTGATGAGCTAATACCCAAGGACCAGATCTAACCTCCAGACTGATGTCATCCGGTCCCTTACAGTTTTGAATGACAATTTAGCTACACACATTCCCACGAGAGAACAGGGTTCTCCTTCATCAAATGAAAACAAAAATGCATTTTATTGTATCACATTGTATTGTATTTTTCCTCTCTCACTCTCTCTCTCTCTCTCTCTCTCTCTCCTCTCTCTCTCTCTCTCTCTCTCTCTCTCTCTCTCTCTCTCTCTCTCTCTCTCTCTCTCTCTCTCTCTCTCTCTCTCTCTCTCTCTCTCTCTTCTCTCTCTCTCTCTCTCTCTCTCTCTCTCTCTCTCTTCGACTCAGTATTGCCTAGTAGAAAAAATATTTGCAGCAACTATGGATTATATTTTATCATCAGTCACTGTTTGGTTTTGCTGCTATGTTCTGGAGATATTTGTTAACAAAATACAAAATGATATACTTGACAATCTTGACATGGTAACAAAATCACATTAAGAGATGGTGAAAATCTCTCTATTTCTACATGTCAGCAGTTATGAATGTGTTGATGTAATGTATTGGTGCCAGAGATAAAATAAGATTGGAGGGAAGGAAAACTTATACTAAAAATAGTGTTGATAAAGATGTTTAATTGTTTGTATAAAGATTAAGTAAAGCTGTAAATAGTAAAGTTCTTGATTCCTGTTTTAAAAATATACTACAAAAGTGTTTATTTTGTTGAGTAGACATATATTTATCTGCCTTTCATAGATTATTTCTAAATTTTCTTATTTGTTGATATGTTTCACATCTTTCATTCATTATCAAAATTTATTGCTGTAGAGTATATGGAGATTTTTTTGTTTAATGTCCGACTATTGTGCACACTTGGGCTTATGCAGACGGTGGGATGATTTATTCATGAAAATGCCAAGCCCTCTGGGAATCGAACCGGATTTATTCCACTGCCACCGAGGCGGCTGAGTATATGGAGATAATCCAAAATGACTGAACACATACAAAATTTATATGTCTAGGGAAGACATATTAGTGTACTCAATAAGTTAATAACATTCCTAGCAAAAATAAGAATAGTACCTACATTATTAATTTGAACAATTATTATTTTATAATAATGTTTCTTAGCATATTTAATTTGTTTATATAAAGACTAGTGTAAAATATATTTTATTTTTACTTTGAAGCATAACCTACTTTTAACAAAAAAAAGCTTGTATCATTCTCACTAAAATAATAAAAATCCAGAATTATTGTTAATAATACTTAGAAGACATTCAGCCTACAATACAGTGTAGTATTAAGGATATTTTTTCCCAGCTGCAGTAAAAAGCCTAAAAGAAAGGTTTACGACGTATATATTTTTCCTCGTATCATAAATAAACGGCTGAAATAATTTTAACAAATATAGTAAAACGAAATAGATTTGTCCTGGTCTTTTGAGTAGTTGGGTTATAATACATTATAGAAGATTCAGTATGGTGGGTGGTAAATGCAATTAAGTTATAATTGAGAAACATCTCTAGTCGGAAATATCATGTCTCATTAGCCTAACTGGTAATGTGTGACATTAAACAACAATAACTAATAAGGCATAGGGATTGGCATTAATGGAAAGGGTAAAGATAACAACAGCAATTGCAGTCTTAACCTACAACCTTGAGGTGCATAGTTCAGAGGTGCAGCAGATTGACCCGTGTTTTAGCCCTTTGTGTTTAGATAAGTCATCTGTTTTATGTAGTATAAATATTATTTATAAGAGTATTTATTTTGTGCATCAGTCTGATTGTAAACAGTTTTAAATAAAACCAAAATAAGTAAACTGCTTTTATTATTTTCATGTATTATGTACGTAAAAAGAAAATAAATTTTAAAAAGACAAAAATTCAGTTTGAATTTTTAAAGGTGTTTTTTTTGTACAAAATATTTTATGCTTATGAATGTGTGTACCAAACCCATTTTAGAATAAAACCGGTTTAGCCAGTTTTGTTAAAATTTGTAGTAATCATATAAATTAGCTCTTGATACACAAAGTGAAATTTTCAAAATCAACTAAAGTAAAGCCTACTATTTTTAATTACATGAATGTAAAAAAGTTTCTAAAAATAAGTAATATTACTATTAAGACAGTATATTAATATAATATAACTAATGAAGTTATAACTGAATTGCAATAAGTGTTAAGCTTTTTATTTCCATAGGACTGGTTGTAAACAAATTAAGAATTTTCTATTGTTTATTACTTTGTATTTATTAATTTTTAATATTTTAAATTAGAGTTTTAAAACATCATATTTATTTATTAGGCTGTATGTTTTAATGTTAAATTTTTGCCCAGTGAAAAACCAACAAGGTCATTATTGTGTTGTATACTTTGTAAAAATGATTTTAACTTATTTTTCTTTATATTTGAAAGATTTCATTTTATGTTTGCTTGCTTTATTAACGAAACAAGTTCTTACTAGTACTTGAAGGATTTTATAATTACGATGACAATAAGTTTAAGTTATTAGTTATAAAAAAGAAACACTTTTCATGCAGTTGCAAAATTCATGCAAACAACATACATGCAATCAATATAACACATGGCATGATGCTAAATAACACAAAGTATGCCTATTTAATTAAAATGGTTGAAATAATTGTATCCATTTTATTGAATCAATATTTATTATTTTTCATACTTTCCATTCAAGTTAATAACAATTTGCACACAAAAGGCGTATTTAAATGCATATACATACATGAACACACACACACACACACACAAACCCTACATAATGTTAAAAATGATTTTTTTCTGTCAAAATCTCTGTCAGTTTGTTCTATTACTGAAGTCTAAACTTGACAAAGAGCCAATGTAAATATGTCTAGTGATAAATTTGGATTTGAGAAGGTAAACATTTTAGTTGGAAGTATAATGAATATGTGTTCATAAGTAAGGGGGAATAGTTGACCCTTCATTAAAGTTTAAGAAGCTTGTATGGTTTCTTTCTTGTCTCAGTCCTGAAGGTTTCTTTCCTGTCAAACTTTTATTAGCACATAAGATATGTGTTTGTTCAGAAATTTCAAAACTGAGGTTGTTCACACACACACACACACACACACACACACATCTGTTTTGATTTTCTGGCTGTGTCACTAGCTATTTCACAGTGGCTGCTGTTTAAGT
The DNA here is from genome assembly GCA_022606455.1 of Callitettix versicolor. NCBI lineage: Eukaryota > Metazoa > Arthropoda > Insecta > Hemiptera > Cercopidae > Callitettix > Callitettix versicolor. The sequence goes on from CM040191.1 coordinate 47,669,908, forward strand.
GGGTAGTGTCTTGTAGTTAAGCAATCAACATTTATCAAGAAACATATTTTGGTGAACCTTTTGTTTCTCCACTTTATACTGTTTGAAACAACCTGAAGCAGAAATCTTACTTAACTGTCAAGGTGGCTGCATACCACTGTGTTAATGATACATATCTCGTAACCAGTTGAACCTGCCAGTTGTTAAGTGATTTGGTCACATTGTAAACAATTAACTTCAATAACAATGTTTAAATAAATGTACTGGTTGATTGTATTTTAAGGCGTTATTTTTCATTTTGTGTACAACTCATTTTTGAAAAAGTATTGCAAACTATAGTTTTTCAATTAACAAAATCAGCTTCAATTTAGACATCAAAATTAATTAATTTTCAGAGTGCAATGTATGTGCTGCCGATGTACAACAACTTTTTATCAACTTAAAGACTTATTTAGGTTTTAAAAATGATACAACATCTCTCGTAGCAATATATAGGTACAAGTATCGCTTATGTTTCTTCAGACTGTATTGAGAAGACATACTAGTATACCAGTAGAAAACTACTTTACCATAAAAATTTCTGTCATCTATCTATAGTGTTGGAAGTGTCAAGCATTATTTGATGCACAATAAACAATGGAACTCTTTACCATACTAGTTTGAAGCAGATTTGTTCAATAAGTTGTTGGCTTAGTGCTGTACAATGTTTCAAGCCAGCGATACCAAAAATCTGTCAAGTTGTCTAAAATAAAAACAGTTATTTGTCAAAAATGTTTATGTTGCAATACTTACTTTTCATTCTATAAATATAAAAATACAAATTTGTTTTTTAAATGTTTATAATCATTTTTATTAAACAAATTTTCATAATTTTTATTATTAAGAAACAGTGAAGATTTAAATGAAATGAAAGTGACATTGTATAAAGTAAACAGTTTAAAATATCTTTTTATCTATTCAGTTTTAAACAAATTGGTATATTGTTATATCATCACATGAACAATAATAAAATTATTATGATAAGCAGGTTTAATAAATTGAAAAAAATACAAATTTTTGCATAGATAAAAATGAAACTATGATTATAATGCTCTTTTTAAAAACCATCTCAGTAACAAATGTTACTATTCTTGACATGTGTTTATGACCCACAATTCCTATACAATTGATGCATCTTTAAAAAAGTTGTTAACAAACTTCAAATAATGTTAATGAATTTTGTAAACATTGTGGATTTTAATGTTTTAAATAATTTTGTGTGTTAGTTGAAATAATTTCAAAATGTTTTATCATTTATATGTCTTTTTCAAATTTTGTGTTTTCTTAATTTCAGTCCCGTCACCACCTAGAATTGTAAAGCAACCTCCATCAGATGAGTTACTTTTTCAAGTCGCCACACAACAAAACGAAAATGACAAACCTTTTATAATAGAATGCGAAGCGGAAGGTGAACCATCACCCAAGTAAGTCATGTTAATCCACTAATTTCAATCATTTTATAAACTTGTTTTATAACAGTTATTAAATAGTTTTCCTACATATTTGTGAATTGTATATAATTAAACATAAAAAGTTAACGTGTTAGTTTTACTATAGTTTTTGATAAAATACATTTCAATAGAGTATTTTTTTTTTTTAATATTCAACCAGATGTTTTCCAAAGCATTGTTCATTGTACAAAAAATGGCAAATTCTTTAAAGAACAAAAATATTTTAAAAGAAATTATTTAGATTTTTATAGATTTAATTTTAAAGATTTAAAAAAAATGTCATGATTATGTCCAAATTTATTTAAAATATGTGAATTTGTTAGAAAAAGTAATAAAAAATGTTCCAGGAAATAAATTAATTTAGTAGCTGGTTATTTGATGTGACACATATGCAAGCAAAGCACATAATTAGCTGAACTGAATGTAAACAATTATTTACAGATCTTATCATAAACAAATAATACTAATGAAGTTTCTTATGCTACAAACAGAAAGGTTTCAACACTTGAATAAGAATGGAAATATATATATAATTCTGTGGAAAGGAATGCCTGGGAGATTTTGTTTGGCTATTTGACCTTGCATAGATTACAGCTCCTTCTGTAAATAAAAAAAAAAAAAAAAAAAAAAAAAATGAATAGTGACCTAAATTAACTTGAAACAGAAGTGATGATACATAGTAAAGCCATTTATTTATAGTAGTCTTCATATATAAGAGTTCCTTTGCATTCAGTGTTTATACCAATAAATTACAATTTTGTCATTATCAATGATAAACAAGAGTGCAGTGTAATATAAAAGTTCTATCAATCTTCTCAATTTGGTAGATATTGATGATGTTATCAGTTATCAGTTCATGTTATTGAACCGATCTTTTATAACAAGTTATCACAATTTAATTCTGTAGACATATTTTTATGAAATTTCCCCATTGTTTAAAGTCCTTTGCTTATAGACATTCAGTCAAACCTTTACTTATTTAGTTGTCTCAGCATTTAAAAGTTTGAATCAGGTTTTTGCAAAAATTGATATTTTTTTATAATGGGTTCTGACAAAAAAAAATATTTAAATTTCAGGGAAAACAGATTAAATCAAATAAAACAGGCTCATATCATTAGTGGTATACAGATGGGCCTATATGGGATTTTTATTTATTTTTAATCCAAAAATTAGTCCTAAACATTTTTGGGGACTATAGGGTTTCTGTATAGCTATCAGCATTTCCCGTCTGTAGTTGTTAGTCATGAAGACTCCTGTAGATTAATTTTGCTTGATTAAAATTGTTGTGCTTCATTCTCATTCCTTAATTAGTTTGTGAGTCGATTCAGTGATGTAAACATATTTTGTTCAAGGACATATCCAGAATATAATGTAGAATCATTTCATAGCATAGCACCTGCTGACTGTCCAGGGTTATACAGGATGAACAAGACAAGCTGTCTTACTATAAGCCTACTATGTGGAAAGAATTTCTCACAAAACTGTACTGTTTATTTTTTATAATATTTAACTTTAGATTTTATGAACTTTTAATTTTAGATTATATCTTCTTCTATGTTTTGCATTGATAGTTTTTTGCCAATATCAGGTCATGTCTTTCCATTGTAAATTACCATCATATTTATTTATCTATTTCATTAGATGAGCAGTTGTGCAATATAAAATATGTATAGTATTAAATTATTTCTTTTATCATATAAAAATACTTAAGCAAAAACATGACTTTTTATTTAAAAAAACTGTTGTTGCACAAGTTCTTATTTATAAAAGATTACATTTTCCTTCGTTTGCAACTTTGGAAAACTATTTTCAACATAACTGCAACTGTCAGTTTCCTGTATTGCTATATGTATTAATAAATGCTTTAAAAAACATTAGTGCACATTTTGTGGTCCTGTATACTATGATGACCATAACAATTGCTCATTTTTAATGGAAATTCACTTAATACTCAAGCTTAAATTGTTGTTTAATGAGAATTAATGTATAATAAAATGTATTATATAATAAATTTAATGTAGTAAGTTATATTTTAACCTAGTTTTATATGACGGGTTGTATTCTGTAGTAACAGAAACAGTAAAGTCCATAAGAGAAAGAAAGTTGAATAACTGCAATACACTTTCACAGCAATTAGAAGATTTAAAAATAGAAATAAATTCCAAAGTCTGAGGCTGGATGCCATCCTGTCAATTAACTTTGCCTACTGCATTGCAACTTGTTAGCAAATCAGCCCACAATCTTTCAACACTTCACACTTTAATTGTTTTGTCTAATAGTTTGAAATTAAAAATTGCTGTACCTGTAATAATTTGATGTTGGACAACCTTTATATCTGAAGAAAATTAAACTTAAAAACTAATTTAGACCTTCATTGAAACAAATAATATTAAAAAAAATTGTAAAGTCAGTTCCTACTTAGGTCAACAAAGAATATTTTTATTTTAGTTACTTCTTGGTAAATAATTACAATTAATATAAATTGTATACACATATGACAGAATCATAATATTAAATGGCAAAATAGAAAGCAACTTAATTTTGCAGTTTTCCATTTTCCTTTCTATATCTGGTGTTAGACAATTATTTTTGTTTGTTACTATTTATTTGCTTTCTATTTTTTTCGTTCATAATTTATGAAGCTGACAGTGGTCTATAATTTCTCATTATACCCATCTCTTGTAATGGAGATTTATTTATGTATTCATTCCTAAATTTATATCCTGCTAAATATCTTTTATAGGAGAAATTTGTTTCCCATATAAAACTAAAATTAATAATTAATTAAATTAATGAATTAATATATTTCTCAAATTTAGTTACCAGAATTTGCTCAAATTTTGGTTAAAATTGGCTCAAGTCAATGTACCAAATTTGAAATAAAAGGAATTTATGATTTAAGAATAAATTGAAACAATGAAAAACTCTATTAGATATAATGTTTATCTTAATTTTGTCATTTTCTTTCTGAACCATAATGTTTTATTCCAAATTTGGTATACTGACATAAGTTACAATTTTATGAAAGGGGAACTTGACATTTCTTGCACAAGAACCCCACAAATCTCTGGCCATTTTAGTATTAATATATTAAGTTTTATGAATAGATAACCCATTACATTCAGTGTAAATTTTCATAAAGTTCATTCACTGTTTGATCCTTAATTTTTTTGGGAAATAAATTGAATGTTGACACTTGAAGTAGTTGAGTAATGAAGATAAAAATGAATTTCCAGAATTAGATAACAGGATTCTTTGAACTTGTTACAGTCAATCATCATTCATTATATCTGTCAGCAGTTATACGTCTCCATTACCACATCCTTTGCTTCCTGAATTTATCATGACAAACCTCTGTGGATGTGAAAGTAATTGATTGGGATTTTGATAGTTGAAATGTTTTAAATATAACACATTTTATCCCATATTGAAATTTAAATTTTATTTCTTTTCAAAATGTTTAAAATCTTTGAATTTTCTGTATGTTAATGAATTAATAATATTAAGTTTATAAATTTTTTTAAAGTCTAATCAGTTTGTATGAAAAGTATAAATAGAATTTAATATCTTGTGAACTTTTTTAATGTAAATTAATATATAATATGATATACTTTGTAATTATAGACCGATTAAAATCACTTTGAATCTGTAATTAATATTACATAATATCAAATAATTAAAACTAAACACAATTAAAAAAAATTGCAGTTGCAATAGAAGCCTGTTACAGTGGCCTAATACTGTTTTAATAAAAGTTTGTATTAAAATAAAAATAAATGGCATGATTTAATAATAACAAGTTTTCATGTAAATAAATTACCCATTGTAACTCGCAATTAATTATAAGATATTACCCAGTTAAAAGGTTAATAATTTATGCATTACCTAGAAAGCACTAGCTTAATTTATAAAGTTTGTGTGTTGCCCAGAAATACTAGCTAAATTTAATAATTAATGGTTGCTTAGAAGCATTAGCTGCTTTTAAAGTTTATAGGTTGCTCAGACATACTAGCTAAATTTAATATTTATAGACAGGTTGCTCAGAAGTACTAGTTAGTGATTGTGTGTTGTATATATAGCTAAATTTAATGTACAGAAGCATTAGGTAAATTTAAAGGTAATATGTTGTACAGAAGCATTAACTAAACTGAAAGTTTGTAGGTAGCCCAGAAACATTATCTAAATCTAAAGTTCGTAGATTGCTCATAAGCATTATCTAAATTAAATTAAAGTTGAAGTTAAATTAACTTAAAGTAAAGTTCATAAGTTGTCCAGAAGCATTAGCTAAATTTAAAGTTGCCCAGAAGTGCTTGATATTTGATATTTTACTTTTACGTCTTGTTGCATAAAATTTGTATGGTAACATTTAGACGGAAAATAATACCTTAGTTTAACTTTAAAATGTTCGTCATATGTTCATGTAATATTTTAAAATCGATTCATTGCATTCTTTGTACATGAATTTTAATGATATTTTATATAATATGAATTCTAATGATATTTTAAGAATTTATCTGTCGGAAAGGTTAATGTTTGAAGTTGTAAGTTGTTGTCCTGTTTATTTTGTTTTGTTTAAAAATATCGAAATAATAAATTTATAGGTTGTAATAATGAATCAGAATATTTAAGAAGGCTAAAAGTATTTTAAAATATGATGTAATCAGATTAAAAAATAAACACTGTAATGTAGCTTAGCTTTGATAGGGTTAACTTAAAATTTGGGCAAAGTGGAAATAAGAAATTCAATAATAATTATTAATGAGCACTATTAAAAAATAAAATCCTAAACAGTCACATAAACACGCAGTAAAAACAAAATCATCTAGCACTTATAAAAATAATCAAACTTAAAGTGAGGTTAGAAACTTATTTATAAAGTTTGATGAAATGTTATTTATTAGCTTAGTGTTAAAATGTGTGGTAAAATGAAAGTATGAAGACTTTAGTAGATTTTAAGCAGTAAACAACATTTTTCATATGAAAAATAAACTAGGAAATTCATTACTCTTAATATTTTTAAAACTAGCAGTGATTTTTTAAAAATATGTTTAATTAATACAGAAAATCAAGTAAGATGGTAGTTCAGGTAGTTATCAAACTAAAATGACAACATAATTAAAGCCAACATAGACAGGTAGACCACATATAGAATATAGACCATATACAGTATAAAAGGAAAATTGGTCCTGTATATAAAAATGTAAAATGACACGATGTAAACAATGACAATGACATCACAACAGAACGAAGCCAAGCTTTAAAAAAAAAAAAAGCTTTTAAAAATGAGTGTTACTTTCAAATCCAAAGTGTAATATTTAAAGTCAGCAGTGTTCAGAATAAATTTATAATTACATTGAAACTCACAAGATTAATATTTTAGAATAAAGAAGAAATATAAGAGTTTAAGTAAAAAAACACAAATTAAAGATAATTATTAAACATAACTGATGTAAATAAGATATCAGTTTTTATGTATCTTGAAGAGATCTTGAACATTGAACATCATGTAATCTATGAGAAAACAGATTATTGTAAGTAATAACAGTTTTCAAAGTTTTTAACAAACAATTCAATTTTGTGTAAGAGAACTATAAGTTTTGTGATAGGTTAAACCCGAGGTATAAATTGATAAATACAAATCAACTTCTATTTTTGTATTGTATCAGATTAGATACCAATACATGGTAGACACCAATACCATGGTCACTTTGAGTGAGTGTTTAAAATAGTGATAGTTGTAAATTTTTAAATATCTGAGATCAGACCAGTAACCCAAGATTAATAGTGCTCAAATAAAAAGCTTAGTTAAAATTATTAACTTGTATTGTAATCTCTTTATTTGTTTCACCCAACTTTGGGGTACACCAAATCAATCACTTTTTAATGTTCTGTGCCTTCCTCGTAGCCCAGTATTGCTTCATTCGTTGTGATCTTGCTTTTCTTTCTTCGTCAGAGATTTGGATCGTTCGCTTGGATTTGACTTTGCCTTGGAACCGTTGTTTTTTGTCCTTGGTTATTGTTTGGCTGTTCTGTTCATGAGCATAGTGTCAGTGATTTGTAGTTCTGTTTTGTCTTTCTCTGTTTCTCTAAACCAAAGTGGTTTGGCTCTTTTGATTGTGAAAGTAGTCAAATATTTTTTTGGAGTTCAAGAGTCTGTTCCTTAGCTTCTTCCACTATCTCAGCTAGTAAGGCCATGTCATCAAAAGTATTAGCCATGTCATACTTGTATTGTAGTATTATTAGAAATCAAAATTAAAAAGTCTTAAACTTAAATTATTATTATTATTTAAGTACATTATTATTATTATGTTATTATTATTGTACATTCGAATTGTATATTCTTGTACATATTTCTTTTATCTTAATAACATGCCTTTTAAGCTAAATATAACAATATGAAAGAAATATAACCTGTTTTTAGATTTGAATCAAAATTTATATATAAATTGGATTTTTATAATTTTATTTTTTGCTATGAAAAGTTTTAATCTCTGTCAGCATGACTGTCAGCCATGTCAGGATGTACTTATTGCTTTGTTTAATTTTAACAATTAGGTTGGTGATAATGTAAACTGATAATGGTTAATTATTGTTACTACAAAGTTTAACATAATGAGATGGCCAATGAACTAATCATAGAACTAAAACTAGTTTTTTTAAACTTAATATAAAGAGAAAGATAATTTTGTTGTGTGTTATTATAACAATTTATGAGATCAATTTAAAAAAAAATAATATTTGGTACTATGGTGCTGCTTGCATGCTAGAACATGTTCTAATATGCAAGAATTTTTTTTTAAAGAAAACTTCAAAAACTAATTTTTATTTAAAAAGATAAAAAATGTTCATGAGCATTCTTTAAAGTTTCTGATATCAGATTAAATATTATGAAAATAATAAATTTAAAGTTTCTTTTTAATTTGGTCTGTTTGTCACATTAATGACCTGTTATTGTTTTTTGAGTTATACAGGGACACTTTAAATTAAGTTTTCCTTATTTTAATTTTACCGATGTTTCTTACATGATCAGCAGTGGGTGCATACCAGAAGAGTGGAAACAAAAGCTTATTATATTTTTGTTTGCTCTTATGTTAAAAATAACATGATGTAAAAGCAGAGGATGAAAAGAAAGAGCAGAGCCAAACATAAACATAATACGAGCCAAACATATCACTAGAATAATAATAGAACTATAGACAAGAAGCAGAGAATGAAGACAAAACATTTGATTTTCATTTTGTCTTTAGCAACAGTTTAGCTTCAATGGTGTAGCCAACTAAAAATTGCTGACAGATTAAAAGCTACCTAAGCTTCTGATAAACCTTTTTCTTGTTGGACTTAGATTAGATTAGATTCAAACTAGAGGAAGGGATAATACAACCCCAAGCACTGCGATCAACTGACCTATTGTGCAATTAAACCTCTTAAGTACTAGTTTAGCAGATTGATGCCCTTAGTAAGTTCCAACAATCCACTGATTAGCTCATTCTGCTGAAAATCCCTAGGGTCCTGGAAACAAAAAACCCCTAGCCTCCTACCAGCAAAAGCTAATGTCTAATGATCCCAGTATAGATGTATTCCATCATGCCTGGTCTCAGCCCCAATGTCTTGCCAACCATTCTTCTAACTGCCATCAATGACTTGTTAGCTTTCCCCATGATGAGCCCAAGGTGAGCATTCCAGGTTAATCTGAGTCCAACACCAAGCCCAGGTACTTCACCTCATTCGCAACAGGGATTGTCTCCCCAAAGAGCTTAAGCTTAAAATTGTATAAGGAATATACAATAGCTATTCAAGTCTTATGTTCGACAATGACCCACAAAAATTGAAAACAAATTCTATGCTGCTATCAATGTTATATCACAGCTAAATTCTGTTCTTTTGCACTCTAATTGTAAAGTAGTTCTTAATTTATATTAATAAAAGCTTTTTTGCTTTCTTCCAGGTATAGTTGGATTAAAAATGGTAAAAATTTTGATTGGCAAGCATACGATGACAGGATATCACAACAGCCTGGCCGAGGAACCTTAGTTATTACTTCTCCCCGAGATGAAGATCTTGGTTAGTATTCATGAAAAGTACTAAAAATTCTAATAATTCTTAGTTTTAAGCAACCCTTATAGAACCAGACTTTAAAGAAAAGTTGGTTAAACTGGAAGTTACTGTCATATTAAATTTATCAGTTAAAAAAGTACAACTAAAATTTAGTGTTTACCAATTTTTATTGATGCAATTTATGTACGATATTTTTGAATTACTTTTTTTATTACAGTTATTAACTGTTGTTATCACAACACAAATCTTTATTATTTACAATTGTCACTAATTCATTGTCTTTATTTGTTTCACCCAACTTTGGGGTACACTAAATCAATCACTTTTTAATGATCTGTGCCTTCCTCATAGCCCACTAATTCATTATTAACTAACCATTTTATTTTTAGTTTTTGTTCCATAGTCAAGACAAATTCTGTTTTCATTTTGGCATAGTATTCTGTAAAAATCATAATGTAATTAAAAGTTTAAAGTATTAAAAATCCTATACTACTAACAAAAGTCACTGACCATAAAACAAAAATGAACTAAAACAAAAGAGGGTTTGTCCAGTTGTACATTTTGCTCGCTTCTTGTCACCGTGAGACGTGACAAACACTGTATGTAATGATGAAATGTGAGGCTTTTTCAGAAAAGCGGGCAATTAAAGAGAAGGTGAAACAATTTCTGCTGTGTCTAAGGTTGCTTAAAACTAAGAATTATTAGAATTTTTCAAAATAAATTTTTTAAAACTAATACCAAACAAGTAATAATAACAACACTAATAATAAACAAATAAGTGAAAAAATATCACCAATATGAATTTTTGGTTTCCAAGTTGAATATGAAGTTTTGCAGTCAAATTTTACATCTTTTTAATACCTTTTTTTAACTTGTTACTTATTTATTCTACCTAAAGAAAGGATTTTTTAAAATTAATAATATTAATAATTATAATAAAGCAATGATACTCCTTGTTGAAAACTAAGGATTTTGCAAAATTTATAATTTTCTAAAAAATTTAGGAATTTTCACTTTTAACTTTTGCAATTAGAAATTAGTGTGGAATTAAATAAAAACTTTTTTTATAGGCCAGTACCAATGTTTTGCTCATAATGAATGGGGTACAGCAACATCAAACTCTGTACTTGTACGAAAAGCAGAACTGAACTCATTCAAAGATGAATCTCCTCAGACTGTTAGTGCAAATGAAGGTGAACCTTTCAAATTGTCATGTCAACCTCCCGATGGCTGGCCGAAACCACTGGTCCACTGGTTGATCCAGGTTAGTTATTTTTTTCCTAGAAAATATATAATTCTTGATTGTTAAAGTAGTGAATCCGACTTTACTCTTCGTCATTTAAATAATATTGCTGGAATAGATTTAGTTTTGTTTTAATTGCATAGACCCTTTTTCTTTTTTGAAGCGAAAGTGGAAGACATTTGTTAACCAACATTTAAGGGATGGCACACTACTATTTGAGGGAAATGTAGAGCTCAGATCTGTAACACCACCTTCCATTACCTTCAGAGCTACAATGGAACAATATAACATTGATTCAGGGTAGCACCTGGTTGTATTCCCAATTTCTGCTTGTTATCTATGGTTTTTATATTGCTTATCACTGTACTGATGATTTTAAAATAGGATATTTTGGCAGGGTGGTATAGTTCATGAGTGAGTGATATTTCTATTATCTTCCTACAGGCCAAAAACCATTGTTTAAAAATTCTAGAACTTGGCCTTTCATAATAGGTTATTCCAACATTTAATAAGGTAGACTTTGATAATTTCTCTAAATTACAGTTTGTAAATGATGTGGCTTATCATAACTAAAATATCTTTGATTAATCAGTAACAGTAAATTGATACTCACATACACATTCATTGATCACTCACACAAAAGCAGTTGGTTTTTTGGGGGTCACATTTGGGTAGTGAAACTATTTCATTTTCCTATTTTATAGAATATATTTATTTCGTTGTAACAGTGCATATATTTGATAAGTAAACTTGTATAATTATAGGATACAAACGGCGCTATTAAAAGTATCAACAATTCAAGGATGACTTTAGATCCTGAAGGCAACCTTTGGTTCTCCAATGTCACTAGATTTGATGCTAGTCAGGATTTCTTCTATTCTTGCGCTGCTACTTCTGTTTTTAGGTATGTAAGCGTACATTGTTAATGTTTTAAGTTAACCAAAACATCATTTTCAATCTAAGGCTCTATGGATGGATCCCTTCAAGTTGACCGCAACAATAATTGGTTTTTCGAACATTTTTGGGAAAATCATACACTTATTTATATCAAATTTTTGACTGTGAATCTTGAAAATTATCATAACTGAGAGGTGACATAAAGAATCATAATTTAAACTAAAGTATCAAATATGAAAGAAAAAAGTTGGTTTGGGAGTGTTTAAAAAAACTTCAACCACTGTTAGGGTCATTTGAACCTTTTTTTTTTAAAAAAATAATATTAACAAAATAAAATTTGTGCAATTATTTGCAATATTTATTAATAAAATACTAAACTAAAATCATCATTATTTTTAAGACATTTTTTAACATTGGAATCTTTTCATTTTTAATTTCCAAATAGGTTATAAATCATCCGTTCCGTATCAGTTCTTTATACTTTGAATACAGTTATTCCTTAGCCTACCAGGATATCTTATTATATCCTCTGGTTTTTACTTCAGGATCATTTTCATCTGCAACAAATTGTTGATAATATTACATTTTAAAAATAGTTTGAAAGTTAACTGTAAATGTTTTACCAAGTTAATTTAATAATTTTTGTTCTAGAAATGAATACAAGTTAGGAAACAAAGTACTCCTGGATGTCGTCGCTACTGGAGTGTCTGCAGCTCAAAATAAATATGCGCCCACATTACAGTATGTTACGAGAAAGAACGAAGTAGGGTTAAGAGGCAAGAAAGTTGAGATGTACTGTATATTTGGAGGAACGTAAGTTGAAGTACTGTTATTGCAATACAATAAATGCTCATTTTAATCACACAGTTATATGGAGTGAAAGTTAGTTGTTTTCACAAAGGCAAAAAAAAATAATGGTTTAATATTTTTTCTTTGTTAAAAGGTATTTATGTAAAAAGCATGTATGAGTAAAAGATATACTTTTTGATAAGCATATCTCAATAATAGACGTTCTATAAGGAATTAAAGAAAGTGTTGACTTTTTGAATCTGAAAGTGTTTGTGAATGTCAGAAATTTAGTACAAGCTATCAATAGCAATTGATAAAATAACCTTTGAAAATCTGTAATAATTCTTATTTTCCTGCCTTCCTAATAATTGAAAAGTTAATAATCATTTAACAGTGAAATTTATTTATGATCCCTAGCATTAAAAAATTTTGATAAGTTACAGTGAGATTATTGTTTTACTTTATTGTATTAACCTTTTATTTCAAAATTTTTATTTGAATGTGAACTCAATTTCGAATTGATTAGTAAAATTTTTTTCTGCATTCTGTGGATTGAACTTATACTTACCCATTGTACCCATACTTAGGTCAGTGGATATTGATAAACCAAACAATGGTTTTATTTTGAATATATTCATCCACAATCATTTATTGCTTTATGTTAAAAATTGTGTTCTCATTTTAATCAGAAAAATAGTTTTTTGATAAAATACTTTAGAACCCCCCAATATCAAAAGCTGTCATATCTGAAAAAATCAAAATTATAGATATCTTAAGGCACCAGAAAGCCAAAAGGATTTCTCTGGTATACATCATCAATTGATATATTGATTTTTTTTATTTTATGGTGAAAAGCACATTGAGGCTATTATCGCTTCTCTAAATATAAGTGTAAGTGTGTGTTAGGTACCGCGAGGGATGTCTAAATCCTCTCAATAGGTGCAGCTAGTCTGCACCCCCTGCGGGTAATTGATATATTGAAGGAACATTGGCCTTTGGAGTAATTAATCAACAAATCACCAACATACGGCAAGTAAACTGTTGACAGTAGCAAATGGACACCACCAACAGGTGTCAGTTTTCTGATACAAAACTTTAAAGAAAAATTGGTATTGTAATTAAACCTTGTGATAAATTTTTATTATTAATTTAACAGTGTTCAAGACTTAACATTAAACCTTATTTCAAGTTTTTCTATCTGGGAAGTTCAATATATTCTACTGTAATAACATTTTTATATTAGCATGCCATTCAAGTTTTTGAATTAGAATCAAAGGTGAAAAAACTAAAAATTAGTAGCCTGTCCTTTTATTTCTAGATTGTTTAATCTAGAGTACTTAGGAATCTGAATCACCCATTAAAATACAACATTAGTTTTAATATGTAGAACGATCAGTCAGTAATTTGTTTTTGCTTATGTTTTAGACCACTACCTCAAACACTTTGGAGTAAAGATGGACGACCTATACAGTTAGGTGATAAAATAACGCAAGGCCATTATGGCAAGAGTCTTATCATTAAACATGTAAATTTCGAGGATGAAGGAGCTTATACTTGTGAAGCAAGTAATGGTGTTGGTGAAGCAAAGACTTATTCTATAAACTTAGAAGTGTTGGGTAAGTTCAAATTAATTTAAATTGGTATAGATCTAAGTACCCCACTTCGAAATTTGCTATCAGAAATAAGGGATTAAAAATGTTTACTTCATTGTTAAACACAAAAAAAAAAAAAAAAAATGTAGTATGGAATGTAATTAATTTCATATATAATTCCACAAATTGATATGATATTACATATTTATTGTAATTACATACAATATTATTAACATAATGTTACATGTTTTATGATTATTTTATTAGTTAATTAATATATTCATTACTTTTTTAGCTGTGCCATATTTTACCGTTGAACCTGAAATAATCACAGCTGCTGAAGATGAAACTGTGGTGTTTAAATGTGAAGCTTCAGGCAAACCAAAGCCACAGATTAAATGGATTTATAATGGAAAACCAATTGACGAAGCACCGGCTAATCCTAGACGTAAAGTAACACCTAACTCTATTATAATAGAAAAGTTACAGAAGAAAGATACTGGCAACTATGGATGTAACGCAACAAACAGTTTAGGTTATGTTTATAAGGATGTTTATGTTAATGTACTAGGTAAGTGTTACTTATTTTGTTTATTTGATATTCGGCACTCTCATTTTTAAATGTATTAAAATATTGTGTTTGCTTAATATTTTTATAGTGAATATATCTTGCTGTAAACTATCTTTGATATTTTTCTGCAGTAATTTCATTTGAAAAAATTATGAACATACTGATGTTCCATTGTTGAATCTGTCATTTATACGATTGCCCCCTTCTAATTATCTACTCGGCTCTGGCTTCTTTTTGCTCATTAGTCTACCATCTGTAGATATTAAATTGCTTTCTTTTTGCAGAATGAACAGTATTCTAATTACCAATAAGTACAATCGATGTTTTTACATGATCATAGTAAATTAACTGCAGGCCCCTAATCCTTCGTTTACTGCTCCTGCCGCTCTTGTCGTGTCTTAATGCAAAAAAGACATGAAAATTTATTTATCTTTGTCCACACATACACACACACACACACAATCTGTCTTTCTCAAAAAGGAGAACTGTTTTTCTGTTTAAAAACTAAAACCAAGTTGTTCATATACAAGGTAATATATTCATTATGGTCTTAATTTTTTGCCAGTTTTCTGAGTACCCAACATGTGTGAGCCACATACATATATTTTAATCTATTTAACACCTAGCTTACATTATTTATATTATAATCTTTAGTCCCCCCATAATCTAATTTCTTTTGAATAAAATATTCAAGTTTAACAATTCATTTCCTTAGTAATTTTTGTATGATGATAAAATTATTAAAAAAATTACTTTGTATATAGTTTATTTATTTATTTTTTCTAGCTTTGGCACCTGAGATTCAAGAACCTCCACGAGATGTATCTACAGTAGATGGAAGAACAGTAACTCTTACATGTAGAGTATTTGGTGCTCCCAAACCGGAAGTGAAGTGGTTGAGAAACACTATTGAGTTAACTGGAGGTAGATTCACTGTACTGGAAAGTGGGGATTTAGAGATAAGGTAATATAATTATAAGGTTGTAACATTATTAAAAAAAAAAAAATATTCTTATAGAAAACTGGTTGCAATATTTTATTAACAGGAAAAAATTAATAAGAAAGTCTGAAAATTGCACCCAAATAATCATATTTCTTCTGAACACAATATTACAATCTATTATTGAAATTCTGTACAGCATGTTTAATTGCATTCTTCAGTTCTTGTACAGTGCACAGTTTGTTAATAGAAACTTTCGCTGAAGTAACTTCAAAGAAAATATAATTAAGTTTTAAAAATAGTAAGCACATCTAAGCATAACGAATTTTGATGTATTTGTTTGTAGACACCCTGCATGATAGTAAATGTAGGAGATGTTACCTAAAAGTTTAAGTAATACGAATTCAGCGTGTGAACCGTTTGTGGTATGACCTGCTGTCGGTAGTGAACAGTAGTAGTCGAGAATAAGTGTGCCTACAGCTATGACAGTGAGAGGTCAAGTTCTTGAGTTTCATGCATTTTTGTAATGTGTTTTCATGTTGCGGCACTTCTATAAATTTGTATAAATGATAGATTTTAAGGATCAAAGAACCTGCATCAATTGCTTCAAGCTTTTTTTAAAAAAAAAAAAATGCTGCAGAAACCCATTGTGTACTTGCAGAAGCATGTGTTGACAGGCTAGGAGGAAAGTAAAACTTTTGTGGTAGAAATGCTTCAAGGCTGGATGAACATCTGCTGACGATAATGAGCATTCAGGATCATCAACAAGCATAACATCAGAAAACTTTGTAAAAGTGTGAGGCACTTGTTGCAGATTGTAGACATACAATCCATGATGTTTATGTCATTGTAGAAATGTCATGAGGGTCTGTGCAATACACCTTGTCAGACAATTTGGGTATGACATGTGATGCTGTAAAAATTTGTACAGAGACTGCTGAGCAATGACCAAAAAGATCATCATATAGCTGCTGCACTGAATTAAAAATTGCAGAAAGAGATGACCCCTTACTTCATCTCCAATATCGTAACTGGTGATGAGACTAGGGTTTATGGTTATGACCTTGAAACTAAGCAGCAATTGTCGCTGTGGAATCACTATTTTCACCTCTGTAAAAGGCAGCATACCAAGTTTGCATTGTAAAGTTCATATTGTTTTTTTTCCATCAAAGGTATTATTCACAAAGAATTTGTCTTCCCTGGTCAAATTGCCAATGGAAAGTTTTATTGTGAAATTTTGAAGCACTTACCTTAGAGCATTAAGCGCAAACATTCAGAAGTTGAGAACAAGAATTCAACCACGACAACACGCAGACATCACTAGTCCTTCAGAATTTTTTGGCTTCCAAAAATACAGTTGGGTTTTCCTACCCACCCTATTTTTTGTTGGGTGAGCCTGACTGAGTTTTTTTGTTTCCCAAAATAAAGTTGAAATTGAAAAGTTGTTGTTTTTATATAATTGAGGAGATGCAGGCAGAATCACAGGATGTTCTTTTAACACTTATCAGACTTCCAGCGATTCATATAATCATGGAAAAAAATCTGGTATCGCTGTATCCATGTCCAAGGAGCTGTTTTGAAAGGAATGTTGGAAACTAGAAGTTATGGTAAGCAATTTTATTTTTATGGGAAAATTCCTTGAACTTGTGATTAGCACTTCATATTAAATATTATTTATTAGCGGCTAGCTTGAAATTCTTAAAAAATAAGTTCAAACAGCCGACTTATTTATGTATTATAATTTAATGTGGCACAAAGCTAATTTAATAATTAAATTTGGTATGTGTAGCAAATTAAATGGTTTACTTTATGAAAAAGTTTTGATATTTTGTAACTGCTGTTCATTTTTGTAGACTGTTTATAGTTGAGATTATGGTACCAAATGTAATTTTTGTTAGCGCCTGAGGAGAGAGGAAAAATTATGATGTATTTAGACAAAGTAAATTAAATTTTTTATATCATGGTTCCGTGGAATTATTGTTTCATTTCTATTGGTATTTCGGTAATATTTTTTTTAAAACAGCTAATATTGTTACAACTTTTCACTGTCTGTTTGTGCACAACAAACAACATAAACAGAGACGTAAAACATATTATCGGGACAGTTGGGGACTGGCCGAGAATGACAGCCTGCGGCGGACATAATGCGCAAATGGTTCTTACTTTAAAAATGACCTTCTAGATAATACAATTTTGCTTATACAAAAAAAGAATTAAAAAAATTTAGACAAATATAATTTTTTTGCAGGGATGTGAATTTCTTGGATGCTGGCGGATATACATGCTTTGCAAGGAATAAGTTTGACCAAGTTCAGGCAGAAGGAACATTGACTGTAAAAGGTAAGGATTTTTTAGAAATTTAATGAGATTATTCACTGATAAGCAGGCAAGTTTAAGAAGGAACGTATCATGGGTATTAAAACATTGGCTGTAGTCTTAAGTCCGCTGTTTTTTTAATAGCATGAATAAGAATATTTCTTCAGTTATATCCATGGCTTTGTTATATAATATTTAGTTTTTATACTAATCAAATACAGATGATCATCTTATAAATATTTCCTTTCTTTAGAACATACAAAAATAACAGACGAACCTGAAGACTATGAAGTGGCGGCTGGAGAGACAGCGACTTTCAGATGTAATGCTGTAACCGATACATCACTTCAATTGTCTATTGATTGGTTAAACAACGGTGAAGTAATTGATTTTGATTCGGAGCCTAGATTTGTTCGAGCCAATGATTATTCACTTACAATTACGAAAACAAATGAATTAGACTCTGGAACATACACTTGTGTGGCTTCAACAGAATTAGATGAGGCCAAAGCACAGGCGACTCTGACAGTTCAAGGTATGTGAAATCATTTTTAATTTTAGTAAGCAATAATAAATCAATATAGTATGATAGTGAAGTCACTGTTTTTACACCATTTCTGGAAACATATTCTGCTTCTTTAAAGCTTTAGATTTAAATGATTATTTATATATTTTGAATATTTTTATAAGTTGGTTTTATAACATAGATTTTATTTTTGTAGATGTACCAAATGCTCCACTTCTGAAGAGCGTAGTCTGTAACAAACGTGATGCTACAATACAGTGGAGCCCTAAAGGTGATAACAGAGCACCTATATTACGTTTCACCATTCAGTACAATACTAGCTTTACTCCGGACACATGGGAAGTCGCCATAGATTCTGTTCCTTCTACTGATTTAACATACACAGTGAGTTAGTTCTTTTTGTATTTAAAATAAAATAATAATAATTATTATCAAATTATGAGCTATTTGAATGGCTATCTTCTTGAGACCTGGGATCATGAAATGTACGTGTGTGTGTGTGTGTGTGTGTGTGTGTGTGTGTGTGTGTGTGTGTGTGTGTGTGTGTGTGTGTGTGTGTGTGTGTGTGTGTGTGTGTGTGTGTGTGTGTGTGTGTGTGTGTGTGTGTGTGTGTGTGTGTGTGTGTGTGTGTGTGTGTGTGTGTGTGTGTGTGTGTGTGTGTGTGTGTGTGTGTGTGTGTGTGTGTGTGTGTGTGTGTGTGTGTGTGTGTGTGTGTGTGTGTGTGTGTGTGTGTGTGTGTGTGTGTGTGTGTGTGTGTGTGTGTGTGTGTGTGTGTGTGTGTGTGTGTGTGTGGTTTTAACACTAGTGGGTTGCTTCAACTAGGCACAAAAAATAGTTTTAATAATAGATTGGCCAAGTTCATTTCCCTAGCAAAATGTGTTACAACAGTTTTAAAAGGTGGACATTTAAAATCTTAAAAATTCTTTACATGTTTTCCTTAAATTTTTTTGAATAATGAACTTGGACTGAGGGTTAATCAAAGTTTCAATGTATATAGTAAATATAAATTTTAATGCTCCTTCAAAATATACTTGAAGATCGGGTCAATTTCGTGTCCTGGGTTCAGGTCTTATGCTGCTATAATAATTGCTCGTTTTGCAATGGATCTACTAATGAGAAGTAGACTTTCAAAGCAAAATAATTTTTTTATAAATAATTTGCATATTTCAACTAGTCATGCCAAGTTAACAATTGATAAATGTGTAGATGGAACATGTAATTCACAGGTAATATAATATTGAGAATTACATTAAATAATTTGAATTGTATTATGTCTTAGGTGGCAATGAGTCCGTGGGCTAACTACACGTTCCGTGTTGAGGCTTGGAATAAAATAGGTAAATCTTTACCATCTTCTCACTCTAAAGTTTGTACTACACAAAAAGATGTGCCTTACAAGAACCCTGATAATGTGGAAGGCAAGGGTACAGACCCAAACAACATTGTTATTACTTGGACTGTAAGTATTATATTCATTAGTAGTTTAAGGATATAGTCATTTGTTCACATAACGTACAATCATATAAACAGTACCCTTACTATTATGTGTGCAATTGGGTGGTATAGGCAAATAGATTAAAAGGGAAAGTAAACAGTATAAACTCCACTAATTATATAAAAAGAATCTATTTTATATTTAAAATAAACTACAGTGCAGTATGCACAAAATAAACACAGTAAGTTTCTCATAATTTTCATAAGAAATGTTATCTTCATCATATTATATTTTTGAAAGTTTGTTTGTTTATTTAATCACGCTTTAACCACTGGACCAATTAAGGTGAAATTTGGTACGAAAATGGTTTAGGTATCTGAGATTAACATAGGCCTATTCCCGTTTTAAAAACGTCATTATACTACTTACCCAACCCAATATAATTATGTAGTATTTAGTTTTGTAGCATGTGTTGACTGTAGTTATGTTTAATTACTGTTTACTGGACCTGAGCTTTAGGTACCTGAGATGGACATAGAATCCCATTTTAAGAATCTTAATCTGTTTTATTTATTGCAACATTATTGCTTTTAATGTTACTTTTCAATTATTTTAGTTGAAATTTTTTTCAAAATTGACTAATTTGTTACTTTGTATTGAGTTTTCAATATTAAATGTAAAAAAATCCCTACACAGAGTGCAGATTATGTTACGTTAAAAATTACTATAATTGTAAATATTTTCTCTTTGTGAGTCTGATTTGCTTTATTGCTTGTAGTTTTGTTATTTTAAGTTCCATTAGATCAAATAATCACAATCTGGTGTTTCTCATTTAAGACATTTTAAAGTTTTTGACGCAGAGTGCAGAATATATAACATATACAATTTTATTAGGTACTTTAATTGTAAGGTAGTAGTATATATATATATATATATATATATATATATATATATATATATATATATATATTTATGTAATTACATTATATGAAAAAGTAGTAAATATGCAGTGTAGCATATCCTGGATTTTTTGATATTTTTGTTACTGAAACACTTTATTACATGCTCAAAAGCAAGAATCCAAACTATAAAAGCGAGGAAATCATGAGGAGTACGATAAAAATCAAAAATAAAAGTGACCAACATAATCTCAAAATTGCTACTGCACGAAAATTGGTAACATGTTGTAGATCGGTAAAACAATAAAAATATGTTTAACACGGGTTTTGGGTGATAATAAACCCAAGAAATTTTATGGGTGATAATTTTTTAAAAAGAATACTCCATAACCTAACTGACACGGTTGTTAGGCCTAACACGGTGATGCGTAAAAAAAACCTTAATATTTTTTTAAAGAATAATACATATCCTAACTGACACAGTTTTTGAGCCTATCATGGTGATGTGTAAAAAAACCTTTATTTTTTTTAAGGAGTACTCCAAAGCTTAACTGACACGGTCGTTAGGCCTAACATGGTGATGTGTTAAAAAAAACTTCATTTAAAAAAAATAATCCTAACCTAACTGACACGGTTGTGGGTCCTAACATGGTGATGCATGATTTTTAATGTATATTATGATTGCGGGCAAAGCCGTGACGGGTAAGAGCTAGTTTATTATTAAAAATAATTATTTTCATGGTACCTTACAGATAATCTAAAATGTGCTGTATTTGTTCAGATGTGTTTAGTAAGACATGGTTGTGAAACTTTTCGACAAAGAAAATTGAATAAAATAGATTCAGTTTAAGAAAAAAATAATAAATTACTATGTACATTTTTCTGTTCATTTAACTTAAAGTATTATATTAACTAATTTCTGTATAGTCTTAACTAGGTTTAAAAATGTTTTTAAATCTACATAAAAATTTCATGAACATCATGCTATCATGTTATTTAGTTAGTTTAAATGTTTCATGGTAATACACAACTATTTTTATTTTATTACTATTGTAATTACTAAAGTTGTTGGTATTCTTGAATTTTGCATAAATATTTCAATATTAACAATTAAAAATGATTTATTTGTTCTTTATGTAAGATAACGTCAGTTGAAATAGTATTATCAAAGGAACAGCTGTGGTGCAAAGTTCAGGTGAACTTTACCTTCACATCACATCCATAATAATTTTTTTAGTCCATACTTTAAGATGTTATGTTTCAATGTGTATATGTTATGTATTATATATGTATTAAGATCATGTAATATAATTCAGTGTATGCAATTTTCCAGCCTATGCCTGAAATTGAACATAATGCACCGAAATTCTTTTACCGTGTTTTTTGGAAGAAGGATGTTCCTGGGGAACAGTATAATACCGATGACATAATAAATTGGAGAGTGTCAGAATTGCTGATTGACAACCAGCCAACTTTTCAACCTTATCGGATCAAAGTTGTAGCCATCAATGAAAAGGGAGAAGCAAACGTTGCACCTAAAGAAGTTATTGGCTATTCTGGAGAAGATGGTATGTTTATAATTAAAATATTATTAAATCCTATGCTAGGAAAATATTACTGGTTTCTTAGAATATTCATGTTGAGGCAGCTGAAATGAGCACAGTTAATGGGCTTAACAGTCTCACCATAACCTCTACGTTATGTTACTCAGGAAAATATTACTGGTTTCTTAGAATATTCTTGTTGAGGCAGCTGAAATGAGCACAGTTAATGGGCTTAACAGTCTCACCATAACCTCTACGTTATGTTACTCAGGAAAATATTACTGGTTTCTTAGAATATTCTTGTTGAGGCAGCTGAAATGAGCACAGTTAATGGGCTTAACAGTCTCACCATAAGCTCTACGTTATGTTACTCGAAAATATTATGTTATTCTCATGGGAAAATATTACTGGTTTCTTAGAATATTCTTGTTGAGGCAGCTGAAATGAGCACAGTTAATGGGCTTAACAGTCTCACCATAACCTCTACGTTATGTTACTCAGGAAAATATTACTGGTTTCTTAGAATATTCTTGTTGAGGCAGTGAAATGAGCACAGTTAAGCTCAGGACCATAATATTATGGTTAGAATATTCTTGTGAGGCAGCTGAAATCACACAGTTAATAACAGTCTCACCTCTCTACGTTATGTTACTCAGGAAAATATTACTGGTTTCTTAGAATATTCTTGTTGAGGCAGCTGAAATGAGCACAGTTAATGGGCTTAACAGTCTCACCATAACCTCTACGTTATGTTACTCAGGAAAATATTACTGGTTTCTTAGAATATTCTTGTTGAGGCAGCTGAAATGAGCACAGTTAATGGGCTTAACATCCCAGTTAATGGGAGGCACTGTCTCCCAACATCGTCTTCAAACATCATGGAAAATCAGAAGTTAACTGTAATTATTATAAGTCTTTCCAACGAGAGGTTTTAAAACTAATGATTTCTTTTTGTGTTTCCACAGTACCTACTCAAGCACCTACAAATTTTTCCTTGGTTGAAGTAATATCCAGCACCAGCGCTATTCTAAGTTGGCATCCTGTGCCAGTGGACACTGTTAGAGGGCATTTTAAAGGCTACAAGGTAATACAAACGATTCAGAATTTACCATTCATGTTACAATAATTATCTAATCAGTGCAGTCAAATATATTTGTTACCATCATAAAGTAACTGTTATTTCGAGAAACATTTTATTTTTTTTTTTTTTTCTAGTTAAGATTAAGTAATGTGTGGTATGAATAATAATCAGTACAGGTTTCAAGATAGGCTAGCTTACATTAAATAGTTTGATAAAACATTATGTATTATGGAATTTAATAAATAATTTCAAAAATTATCGTCTGCATAAAATAAAACTTTGAGAGTGCTATTGAGAGCACAGACCAAGACACGTGTTCATATTTGAATTGTTGGCATTCATCATCAGGCATATTAAATTATTGGCAAAACGATAGTGGTCTTGCACGAACTCTTTATGAACACTAAAAGAATTTAATATGTAAAATTTAAAATCAAGGTTACATGTCTCATTCTCTCTTCTTATTATGTCTTATTTTTATAATAAAATAAATATAACGTAACGTAAGATTTTTATAAAATAAATATAACGTAATGTTTTCATAAATAACATATGTAATAAGATAGTTTTTTTTTAAAGCGAAAAGCACATTAAGGCTGTTATCGCTTTCCTAAATGTAAGTGTGAGTGTAAAGTGTTAACGTCATAGTTGTAGTGTTGTAAGTGTAAGTTTGCGTTAGACTCAGGTACCGCGAGGGACCTCTAAATCCTCAATAGGTGCAGCTAGTCTAATAAGATAGGTTTCTATCCTTAATTAAAGGAATAAGCTCACAGAAATAGCACTTACTGTAGAGCAACAAGGCAGAACAGAAGATTGAATAAGTTTAAAATTTATAAGTACTACATCAAGATTATTAATAATTTTTATTGTATTCATTACCTATTTTAATGTAATGATTTTCTAAGCTGTTTTACTTGTCTTAATATTGTATATAGTTCATTAGTTAAGCAAAGAGGAGAAATTAGGGTTCTTGTGTTTCACTTTGAATTTTACAAAATTGATAAAAATTTATGTAAAAATTGATAAAATTTACAACTCAGAAAATGTAGGTATCCCAGGTCTCTGCGCTGACCTAGATTGAAGAATAGACAAGTGACTTTTTATAAAGGAGTGTCAGACTAGGAACAGATTTATGCTCAACCAATATAGTGGTTTATTGAGGTGGGATTACATAATAAACCAATAGTTTATTTTTGGCTTGAAGAGACTTGATTATCCAGATTACCCTGGGTTCAAATTAGTATGTGTTCAGATAATCAACAACACACTGTATTATTATTTTCATTTAGTATTAATTTAATTACGTTTGTCTATGTTACAGGTTTGTATAATATAAATAGCTATTCTATAAAAGTTGTGAAATGTTTGTTTAGATCCAAACATGGACAGATAGAGATGGTGAAAAGGGAATAAGAGAAATTCAAGTAAAAGGTGATGCAACACGTGCATTGGTCAACAAATTTGTACCTCATTCAAAGAATTACGCTAGAGTACTTGTTTATAATTCTGGCTATAATGGCCCTCCTAGTGAGATCTTAAGCTTTGACACACCAGAAGGAGGTAAGAAATTTGATAATTTTCAAGGTTATTTGGGTAAAATAATCCTTCAAAGGAAGAAATTCTGAAAAACAATATTTTTAAAATATGAGCAAACTATACCTACCTAATACCAAATTTCACCAAAATCAGTCCATTCATTTAATGTTTAACTTTATGCAACTTCAGAAACGGGGGTGGAAGGGTTCTGAAAATAGATCCATCAAATTTGTACTCGATTCCAGTACTTTCTGTAAACTGTACTTCAATAAGAGAATGTATTGTATTCAATCCTCTCTTATTAGCAACTTGGTAACTTTCAATCATTTCATGATTTTTTTTATCGATACACAGTAAATAACATAAATATTACTAGTAGTGAAGTTAAACAACAGTAGTAGTAATTTAAAAAAAATCTATACTACAAATTAATAGAAACTTCGGCTAAATTTTGAGAGATTAGGAAGTTTTAACTGTAATTAAGATAAAGGAATAATTTCACTTTATGAGACAGAAGAGTTGTTTTTATTTTAGTTGTTGAATCAGAGCAAACAGATAGAGTATTAAAAAATAATCATGTCATACGTTGATGTCTTGCTGACAGTTTTGAAAAACTAACATTAAATATATAAATAAACAATCCATCACAAGTGGTATACAAGTTTATTTTGTGTTTTAAAATGGTGGATTCAATCCATAATTTTTAAAATTCATAACATTTTTTTTTTTTTAAATGATTATACTATTGCAGTCAGTATTAAAATACACATAAATTAGCATTTTAAGTTTTCTGGTGCCATTGAAAATGCAATAAAAACTAAAACAAACAGTATTTCTTCAGACTGGTTTAGTGAGACATAGTTTCAATCAAATTTGAAAAACATGAGATAGAATTGTTAAAAAATTTAGATTTTGAAATGGATGTTAATAGCTCAAGCTATTAACAGAAATCAATTTTGAATCAGATTTAATCAATATTTCAAACCTTAGCATATTAACATACAGAAAAGTAAACATTTTAATGATCAATCAAATTGTGTTCTAAAGTTCGTTTTCTGTACAAATTATTTCATTGTACCAGGTTTGTGTTTGTTACAATGAAAATTTGCCATTGAGTACTCCAGTCATTTTTAAAAAAACTAAAGTATTAAAGTTTTAAAATGTATATCCAAGTACAGTACATTTTTAATCAATCTGTTGTTTTCAGTTCCTGGTACAGTTCAGAGTCTCGAAGCAATTCCAATGGGTTCATCAGCATTATACCTAGTATGGAAAAAACCAGAACAACCCAACGGTATTCTAACAGGTTACAAAATCTACTATCAGACTGTTAAAGGCACAATGGTAGGACCTCTTTTAGAAAGAGAACCACATATAACTGATCCAAAACAAACAAGGGCTAAATTAGCTGGATTAGAAGAAGGGACCAAATACAGAATACACATCAAAGCTACGACAAGTGCCGGTGAAGGAGAAGGGTAAGAATGGAAGTTCTTAACGAAACATTCGTTGAAAAACAATTTATCAATTTGTTCACATTTTATATATAGTATGATATGGAAATATTAATATGTTATTATGGAAACACATAGTCAACGTTGGTTACACGACCAAACTATAATTTCTTTTGTCTGAAATTTTTACACTGGTGAGTATTTTTGTATTTATTTCTAAATGAAAAAGTGTATGGCAAAAATTTGCTGCCATAGGTAACAGAAAATTAATAATTTATTATTGTGTATTGAAACTGTTAAAATTAAAGAATCAGTGGAGTTTTAACTTACTTTTTTTGGGAGTCACGTAGAGTCATTAAAAAATAACTTTTTTTATATAATTTGTTCAAATAACCTACAAAATATTAATTTTCCATATTGATAATTATTATACTCAGTTTTTAATTACACACATGTTTTAGTTAGTTTTAATTTTTACTGATACTATTGTTGTTCTATCTTCAGATATTTCATTGAACAAAGAACTCGAGGTACTGGTGCAGTTCCTCCTGATACGCCCACGTTTAGGTATTCTAGATTGCCTTCGGATAATGGCTACACTAATATTAAAGTCTTCTGGCAACCAAACGTTGAAGGAAAACCTGGTTCACACTTTTTTGTGAAGTACAAGTGAGTATGTAATTATTCAAACACTATATTTTCTATTGTGAATATTAATTTAACTTCAAATTTGTTAATTATCTAACTTGAAATTCTTAATATAATCTTCATTTGTGCCAGGAATGTTATAATTATTTGAGTACGTTCATTTGCCTTTCCTAACATCTTGTATTCAGTAAGTTTTGATAATGGAGGTAATCCAAAAATGCATCAACAAATAAAAAATTGACAGAGTTATGAGACACATGAATGTACTCAGCAGAATAATTAGTTTAACCCATTTTGTTTGGAGAGATGATCTCTTCAGGATAAATATTTGCTGCTGTGTATATGGAACGGCTTTGTGGGCCATTGCCTAGTGGCTGGAACTGTTTTCTGTTATGGCAGTTTTTGTAGATTTAATTAGCTGTTTACTCAGCTGACGGGTTTTGATTTGTTGGCGAATTCAGTTGTATTTAATAAGCTGGTTTGTTTTAAAATTTTGTTTTGTATAGTTTGAGTTACTATTTTCTTGTAAATAGTTTTTACATTCTTTGTTATCTTCTGAAGTGACTTCATTAACCAAAATAATATAAGTCTATATATGAGACGATTAATTTCAGTATATTGTTAATGGATGTTCAATATCATTAAGTTGCTAATCGTTTTGAAGATCCAAATTACGGATTTTCCACTTTATATATTGGGATAGATATTGAGTCTATAGATATTAATGTACCCGTATGAAAAACTCTTATGAAATGTTCATGAATAGAAATATTGTAGATATTGAGGGGTCAGTGTGTACAAAAAGAATATTGTTTTTGTACGACAATTTTTATATTTTATGTGCTTAAATGTGATAGTTTCTAAAGCAAATTGCATTATAGTTCATGTTTAGTAGTTTGAGAATTAAAATGTATCGTTGATTTTATTCTTTTAGGTTAAAAGATGAAACAATGTATCGAGAAACAGCTCCACAACTCGTAGAAGATTACACTGTAGTAAGAGCACTTAGTCCTGGAGAGGTGTATCAGTTCAAAGTTGTTTCGGTTGATGGAGAATATTTCACAGAATCAGACGTAGAAGAAGTAGCAACTTATGTTACTGGTAAGTATTAAGGTATATTTAAATAGTGATAGTTGTAAGTATAAATAGAACAAATAAAAAATGGATAAAATTAGCAAAGGTGGAGGAACAAACTTAAAATATTCATTGTGATAAAATTTACTCTGTATTATATAAACAATTTTATTTAATAACAGTTTCATTTAAACACCTTCTTTAATAACAGTTTTAGGGAACAGAGTTTAAGGACTGATTTAAAAGAAAAAATATACTGTTGAGATATAAAGTGAGAGGTTTCTATTCTATATTTTTACAAGTGAAAAAATGGTTTGTTTTGAGTAAAGGTTGTAATTTTGTAAAAGTGTTTTCCGTAATACAGTTGAAACAAAAATATATAAATAAAATAAAAATAAACATTTTCCATTAAATTTAGATTTTCTAATTTATTACACTTCTCTTAACAAGTTTCATAATAAGGTAGTTCATAAGGTAGTCTTTGTACTTTGGACATTTACTGGTCTGAAGTGCTTGGTTCTAAACTTGGCACACAAAAAGAAAATATTTTGATATATTTGTTGGGGGGGTGGATGTGAGAAAGAAAACAAAGTTTACCAAAACATTCCACAAACTTTCTCACAGTTATTTAAATTTTTTAAAATCAACCAAATGAAACCTGTAAGAACACAAGCAAAACATATAGGTTTCAATCTCCCAAAAATTATGGCTCAAAAAAGTTATATTTTATTTATACTTATTTTTGTTTATTTGTTTTTTGTTTACCAGTTTTGTCAGTAAAGATCTCAATATATGATTGAAACCTGATTGTCCAATTTTGAGAATTTTTTTATAGTTCCTAAACTGGATTTTTTGAGAGATAGTGTACATTTTGTTTAAGCACTTATATTCCAGTTAATTTCATCAAAATTTTTACCGATTTTTAAAATAATAAATTTTTGTTAGGGTCTTTTTATCAATTTTTTTAAAACTTAATTTATTATTAAAATTTCAGATGGTCCTATTGTAATTCCACCAAAAGAGAGTGTCGCTACTGCAGGATGGTTTATCGGAATGATGTTAGCCATTGCTTTCTTACTCCTTGTACTTATACTCGTGTGCATAGTGAAACGTAATCGTGGAG
Organism: Callitettix versicolor; assembly: GCA_022606455.1. Taxonomy (NCBI): domain Eukaryota; kingdom Metazoa; phylum Arthropoda; class Insecta; order Hemiptera; family Cercopidae; genus Callitettix; species Callitettix versicolor. Next base: position 47,699,100 of record CM040191.1, read on the forward strand.
GCAAGTATGCAGTACACGAAAGGGAAGCAGCGCATGGCAGACATGACTACCCTGAAGAACCTGGATTCCATGAATATTCACAACCGTATGTAGCACAATATCTATTTGATATTGTTATTTATGTGTGTATACAGTGAAATTACTATTAGTTTTGTACGTGCTTGAGAGTGTACATGTTAAAGGGTCAAACACACTGAAATAAAGACTGACAAATAGTCAGGTAATATTAAATTGATTTGTTAGGAAAACAGTTTAGGAGTCCAAGTTACTTCCCGCACTTTGTTCGTATTTTGGATACTGATGATCATAGGCGCTGATAATGCTTCTGTAACTAAACATCACAGCCCAAACATTAAAACAAAATACATTAGTGATCCGATTGTAACTTGTTTATGAATATAGGTTACTTACAAATAAAATTTGTAAATCAAAAATATGTTGGGTAAACATTTTCATGTACTTCGGCAAATAAGTCTATAAGGTGCAAAATATTGATATTCAGGTTGTTAATTATTAAAACTGGTTTATTTACTTTTAGTGCAATAATAAAAGCTACTTATTATTCTTAGTGAAAATAAAATCAAAGAATATTATGTGTTATTGATATTAAAAAATAAAGACATTACCTACACTGACATGTAAAAAAGAGAAAGTTATTAATATTGAATAATAAAAATTTAAAAAGACAAATATTATCAATTATATGATCAATAATAACTAAACAGATAGAGTTATTAATATTTAGAACTATAATTTAATTGTACTTATGTTGTTTGAATGTTTCCTCGATGTATGGTCACTCAAATCTCACCACACTACACATGTTTTTATACTTTTAAAGTCCTTGACTTATTTGATCGAAGTTTTTTATTCAAGTGCACTATAATTAAATATTCAGTTTGAACATGAAATTTATGTTCAAAAAAGGACTGCCTTTCCTTGATTCTTTGTCTCGATTGTCGCACTTAATTTTTTTCTTTATCTGTGATTGGTCAAAACTGCTTGTTGAACCCATTATTTCTTTTAAAATGTTGCTTGATGCTTAAAATGTTGAAGTGGTGCCAACACTTCAAAACAAAACTACTTAAAGTTTCACTCATATCAAAACGTATGTTAATAAGTTTATCTATGTTATTTCAATTTTGTTTCTTTAAATACATTAGATGATTTTCTCATTGCCTTATGTTCACAGTTAATAGTTACAATTAAAACTACTTACTGCTATTTAAGAGACCAACCCACAGTATTTAGTGCCTATAAGTGTAGTTGGATATTGTTTTCAGACTTGACAACAAGTCCCATGGACGAGGTTCCACAAGCAGTGACCCGAAGGCTGCTCCAGAGAGTGATACAGACTCAATGGCAGAGTATGGAGAAGGTGACACAGGTAGGAAATACGATCAATAGAATCTTTTCCTTTGTTGTTTTCTTAGTATAATAATTATTACTACTTTAATCAGAAGGAAATAAACTTAAAAAAGAGACCTTTATGTCCAAAGACATGTGAAGTGGGGTTTGTAGAAATGTATCATTATTGTATTCGTAAAGGTGTAGTAAAATATTTGAAACAAGGTCAATCAATTGTTTTAGCAACAGCAAGATACATGAAAGTTATTATATTTTATTTTCTGTTGTATGATACACCTTGTTAAAAGTAACAGGGTATCTGACAATTTCATGAATGCTAATTGATACTACAGAAATTTGTTGCTCATTTTATTAATGTCTTGTAATATATACAATGATTAAAAGATTACAAGAGAAAGCAGATTTAATTTTCAGCAATAAAGGAAAACAAAAACTGAAAATTGTTACCAAAGAAAAAAATAAAAAGAAGGAAGAAAGAGAATTGTTTCCAAGAAGTTAGAGTAATAATACAGAAAAGTCTAATGTAATTTTACAGTAATTTTTAGTGTTTTTTAATGTTTCTTTATAAATTATTTTTTCTAAGTTTCCAAAATAACAGTATACATAGTGTTATTTTCCACTTACAATATGAAAAAACTGTTAAGCTTTCTTTCTATGCACCCATAATTTTTAATAATTCATTAGTAGTGATGTTCAAAATTTGTCACACTGTGAGCCTAATGCATTTGTAACAAATTCATTGATATTGGAAACTAGGAAAGCCATAGAATGGCTTGTCACTCTTATTTTTATGAATCATACGCATTAACTACAAGAATAATTTCAGGCACAGGAAAAATAAGATTATATTTTAGCATCAATATTTTAAGGAGCTTTTTGGAGTTTTCGGGTCGGGTTTTTTTCGGCACTCAGGCTTTTCGGGTCAGGTCGGGCCAAACAGTTAAATGGGGAACCCATCACATTTTTAGCTAGGCCTAAATAAAAAAAAAAAAAAATAGAATTAAAATTTTCTTCATTTTATATTTAATACTCTGAACACCACGGGCCGATGTAATACGGGCTCCGTTGGTCTCACTGAATACTGCCACGGACCAATTACATTGGTGTGCAAAAGTTGTGTGAATACCGCCACGGGCCGATATAATACGGGCTCTGTTGGTCTGACTGAATACTGCCAAGGACCAATTACATCCGACATGCAAAAGTTGTGTGAATACCGCCACGGGCTGATTATTTCGGCGCGTAAAAGTTGTGTAAATACCGCAACGAACCGATGTATTACGGGCTCATTGTGTTCAATATTTTTATTTGATTTTTGTTTTTGAAAAAATTACATCTTTTAATTTAGTAACAATCATGAAACGATATACATTCCGAAAAAGGATATCTGCAGATTCTCTGAATTGATTGTGTACTGTTGTCAATCACAGACATATTTATTTGATAATGCAGTGTGTTGATCGGGCCCCAGGAGGAAACTATATTTGTAAACATGCACAGTCCACTTGGTCCCTTCTCATTGTAGCATCACAATAGATAAAACTACTAACCAATAATACTGCACTCACTGACAGGTCAGCAATTGGTTTTGTCAAGTAAAACAAATAGAATGATTATAAGTGGTTAGGACACTTGACCTTCAATGATTATTTAAGTTGTTCTTTCTTTTTATTATTTGTATATTATGAATTGTGGTAGTAAAAATATTTATGTGTATTGTGTACACTATTGCCTAAAAGTTAATATTTACTTGGCCTGACCCGTCTTTGACCCGAATTGTACACTTGGCCCGAACCAAAGTCGGGCTTTTCAATTGACCCGACCCGACTCGTAAAATTTGGGGCCCCACAGACCCCTAGTAATTACCTTGTACAAGATCCCTTGGTAAAGCTCATTTAATAGAAATAATTAGTAAAAACATTAGCAGAAAAGGCTATTTTTGTTATTTTGAACTACTGATCAATCACAAGATTTAATACATTTTCATATTTACATGAACATATTTTTTTTTTTTTTGTCATGATTGTTAATGTTCTATAATTGACTTGTCCCGTAATATGTGTTATAGTTAAAGCCCACTGGGTACAAGTGTGTTATTGTTTATGGCAGGTAAAATCATTCTGTTCTTTGTGCAAATATTTGAATAACTATAATAGAATAACAAAGAAACAATAGTCATAATAATGCAAACCAATGGAAATGTTAGTATATAAATGACTTTGCAACATGACTTAAACAACATATGTTAACATGTATCACAAATGAACTTCATATGACTATCAGTAGCCAGCCATGCTATGGCAATCTGTTGTTAAAGAACAATTTAATTAGGTGACATGTTGTTTAGCAGATAAGGATCGATTTTAGTTGGGCGGCTTTTTTGTCTTACTCCCCCCCTCTCCCCGCCGTTTATGAGGTTATATGTGTATATTGGACTGACTTGATCAAAGTGATGATGAAGCAACACTAAATCAAACAAAGCTTTTGTATAGTGTTTATAAATATGATATAAACTTATGTAGCACTATAATCAAAGGTAGCCTTAATAGGTCTACTTAGTAGTGTAATGTGATGCAGTTGTTTTTGACTTTCTAAAGTAAATTTGTAATAAAAGAAATTTATGGTTTATGAGTAAATAGAAAAGATTAGCTCTCAACCATTGGGATTTGTTTTTTTTTTTCAGTTTGCAGTATTTTTTTAAAAAATAGTTATTTTGTTTTCTTGATTTTTTTTCTTTCATTTTTTTAAAAAATCTTTCTATTTTATTTTGGTTTTTTGGTTATTAAATTATTATTTTGTTTTGTATTTTTTGATTATTTTGTATTTTGCATGAAATAGAGGGCATGAATGAAGACGGATCTTTCATTGGTCTATATGGAAAAAAGAAACAACAAGGGGAAACATCATCAGGCGGGTTTGCAACTTTAGTTTAGAAAGGTCTGTGTTAAATGCATGTGTTTTCTATTTATTTTTTCGGTTGTCATTTTTTTGTGTAAAGGCTGTAGTTTAGACTTTATCTGCAGTTTTTATATTTTTTTGTATTTAGACTGTGGTATGGATGGACAACAATATTTTTTATGTATTCATATAAAGATGAATCTTGTAATTTTTTTAAAATTTCAATATAGCAATTACTGCTTCTCATATATCAGAAAAGTATAAGAATTTGGTAAGAACATTTTATATTGTTAAAAAGTTTAGAAGAAAAAGAAACAAAAAGTTAACTATTTTGTTACTACTAAATCATGTATTCAAAATCAGTGTTGAATTTTGAAATTTGGTGTATCTATTTTGTTACTACCCAATAACAGTGTTAGATTTTGAAATTTGGTTGCAATGTTTCCTAACTTTTAATCAACATTAGATTTTCATACTCATGTTGAAGGCAGTTACATACTATATTGTCAACTTTAAATGCTATATTGTAACTTTGTACAATTTATACTTATATGCAGTATAAGCCACAGGATGTCTCATCATTCTTATTTTTATGAATCGTATGCATGAACTACAAGAATAACTTTAGGTGCAGGAAAAATAAGGTTATATTTATTTTACACAATATATACTTAAATGTATACTTGTACAATACTATATTGTACAAGTAGGCAGTACTATATTGTAACTTTGATTTTTTTTTGTGAGGGAGTAGAACATAAAAAATTATTATGGTAAAAGCTTATATTTCATGAAGTTCCATACAATATGTGTGTAAGTGTATGGCAATTTAAATTACAATAATTGCAAGAAGTAAAATTTATTTTTAGACAAAAAGATTAAGGTTTGCTCTACTCAGTTCGCAAACCTAATTACTGCACTACTATTGTCACCAAAATTGATATCTTTAAATGTGAAACTTAAGATACATACTTAAGATACTTCTGTGAAGTACATACTATTTTTGAAGATAACTAAAATGTTAGCATTAATTTTAAAAAGTTTATACGAGGAAAAATAGTAATAGCTGTCCAGATTTCAAAATATTTTAATAAAATATTATTATTTTTTTTTTTTTTTGATGAAAACTATGAAGGTTATTGCCAATATAAAATATTTAAAAAATGTCATAGTTAAACATATCATTGCACATGTAGGAGAATGAAAAGGCATATCATGTTTTATAATCTCAGGAGAGTTGAATCTGAAAAGGAATTGGAAAGGAAATTAGAGAGATAGTTGCAGTATAGTCAGATCCTAGCTTCACACTCTCTCCAACCGTGTATCACCTTCACAAATTCCCAGCTCTTGTCTTTTAGTTGAGCAAAACTATTTGGGGTACCATCAGCAGCGAAGCCTCACACTTCTCTCATAAGAGATATCATTCTACTAGTACGTTTATATTTAATGATAACTATTGTAGATAACTGGATTGTTAATTCTCCTTATTTGTGAAATCTATTCAACAGTAAGCATACAAAGTTTAGTACACTTTAGGTTAGCCTATCCCAGTGCACTTAGGACAAGAGATGATAGCGATTGCGGATAACTGGATTGTTATCTCCTTTAATTTGTGAAATCTATAATGATTATTTTATTTAGCATGAAGGTTGCAAGATTTTACAAGACTTTTGAGATTGAGTTTAAAATATCTAGCTATTACCCGTCAAGGCTTTGCCCGCAGTCGTAATATGCATTAAATAATACGCATCACCATGTTAGGACCAACAACCGTGTCAGGTTTGGAGTATTTTTTTTTTTTTTTTTTAACGCATCACCATGTTTGGTCTAACAACCATGTCAGTTAAGTTTGGAGTACTATAAAAAAAAATAAGGTTTTTTTTCACACATCACCGTGATAGGCCCAACAACCGTGTCAGGTTGTAGTATTTTTTTTTAAAAAATAAAGGTTTTTTTTACGCACCACTGTGTCAGGCCTAACAATCGTGTCAGTTAGGTTATGGAGTATTCTTCTTAAAAAAATGGGTTTCTTATCACCCAAAACCTGTGTTAGACGTATTTTTATTGTTTTACCGATCTACAACACGTTACCGATTTTCGCGCAGTAGCAACTTTGAAGTCATGTTGTCACTTTTATTTTCGATTTTTATTGTACTTCTCGTGGTTTCCGCGCTTTTATATTTTGGATTCTTGCTTTTGGGCATGTAGTAAAGCGTTTTAATAACAAAAATATCGAAAAATCCTGGACATGCTACACTGCCTATTTACCATTTTTTCATATAATGTAATTACACAAATATATATATTACCTTACAGTTAAAGTATCAACATTGAAAGGAATAATTTTGCAATAAATAAAACACAGATTATGATTCTTAAAATGGGGTTAGATCTATGTCCATCTCAGGTCCAGGAAACAGTAATTAAACATAACTACAGTTAACATATGCCACAAAACTAAGTACTACATAATTATGTTGGGCTGGGTAAGTAGTATAATGATGTTTTTTAAAACGGGAACAGGCCTATGTTAATCTCAAATACCTAAACCATTTTCATACCAAATTTCATTTCAATTGGTCCAGTGGTTAAGGCGTGATTGAATAACAAAAACAAACACACAAACTTTCAGAAATATAATATGATTAAGATTAAGATTCTTCATGTTATACAAATACATTATTGTTATTATTGACTTAATGTCAATACTTTATACTGGTTAGACTAATAAATATAACACAACTATATTAATGGATAAAACAATGGTAATAACTGCAGGCTCAAACATATGACCTTGAGGTGCACAAGTTAACGGACTTATAATCTAGCCATCTGAGTTAAGCTGGTAGTCAAATACATTAGACTGTTGATTATACAGCCTGGCTACTCATATCACTCTAAAGTATAATTTTGGTGACAATGGTTTCTATGTGTGGAATACCATCAATAAACAACAGTTTGAGTTTTTATTGTAGAAAGTAAAAATATTTTTTGTGATTAAAGAATTCAGTTGTGTTTCTGAATTTGTTAGTATTTTTTTCTATTTGTTTATATATATATATAATTCGTATTAGTAAAAGGTAATGTTTATTATAATGTGTACAACACATTTTAAAACACTATTATGATTGCTGTTTAAAGGCAAAACAATCACACAATTAATAACAGAGAGGAAGTTCCTTATCACTGAAGTGCAGTTTGACCTATAATACCTTTCGTTCTTACCCCATCAGTGGTGTGTGTTTTAGATTTTACTTTTTAATTTTATAAATATGATATTTATAAAATTACTGCACTACTAATGGAAGTGTTTTTTTCTCTGATCTGAACTTTTGTAATAAATATAACAGAATGAATGTAATAATTGATGATAGTGTCTGATATAAAAAAGGTAAGGAATCAGAAGAATTTAAAAAATTAGAAAATACAGAAGTATTAACAGAAGAAACGATTTGATGAAGGAATATATTTAATTAGGAAATAACGTAATTAATGGTCCATAGAAGACTGATTGGAAAAAACCTTTTTTAATTTTTGGAAGCTCAGTCAAAGGATAACTGAGTTGTCAAGAAAAGGCTAAAGGTATAATTTTTTGTCATTGTCTGCTATGTCCAATGGTTAACCAGCAAAAGTTATTCTTTAATTTTTACCACAATAAAAATATGTAATTAACATTACTTGTATTATTTAAATTATAGGTCGTTTTACTGAAGATGGGTCATTTATTGGACAATATGGACCAGGCACAGGCAAGAAGAAAGAAGAACCTCCTGTTACTGCTTCAGCCATCGCTACTTACGTGTAGTCGCCAATCACTTCTCATCTATTTGTCTTTCACCCTTTCATTCAATCATTTGCCTCTAATAATAGAAATAATTATATATAAATAAATATATATTTACATCGATGTCCTTTCCTGAGAAAGTTAAAAACTATGTTGCCCCTTTTACCAAGAAGAAAAAAGGAGGAAAATTAATTGTAGATGCTTTGGTGGTTTTTCGTCACCTGTTCAAACTGCCAAGTTGTTGTAATCTGTTAATTCTTCTTTATGTTTTGATTTTATTTGATAGATATGTACAAAACTTGAATAGGGCTGTTACTTGTACAGCTTTTTTGTAATTGTATTTCTTTTGGTGTGTAAGACCAAACTAATTTGCGCATATTTTAATGTAAGCTTTAATATTGACTGTTGATATTTATATACACATAATAGTAACTTAGGTAATGTATAGTTTTATTAGTGTCTAATTATTGAATAAGTGTATGATGGCAACTATTGTATTTAAGATCTGTAAAAACATTTTTATTAACATTTCTAAGCTAGAAAATAAAACGACTGCCCGATATTTTATAAAATAAATTTGTTTTTGATTCTTTCTCTTATGGTCTTAAATGAATTTTGATTATTTTTCCTTTTCTCCTTATGTTGCACAAAAGAATGTGATGTGTTATATTCTTTTTTATATTTGTTCAAAACAGTTGAAACAAATTTTATTTTCATAAGATTTTTTTAATAAAAATTACAATTATCACTTTTATAACTCGATTTTTCAGAGCTAATACTGATAAATTTATTCTTGAAAAAACATGCACAAAGTAAAGCACTTTGACTTTTTTGCTTTAGGTTTACTTTTGTGTATGTGTATATGTATATTAAATACTGGGGGATGTACAACATAAATTTCAGGACAAAAATGTCTTATTAGCTTTTAATACTAATTGTTGTTAAAGTAATTACTTTTTTCAAACCTAATAATGTCGTCATTTCAAAAAATTATATTTTTTTTAATGAAACTAAATTGTAATTATGTTAATTCAAGGTTCTATGTGAGATGAAAATCTATTGAATGCATTAAAAATTATTAAGTTTAAAAAGTATTTTCAAATAATAACCATATTTTCAGTAACACAATAAATTAAAGTAATTATTGGCTTGTTTTGCATTTTTTTCTGACAACTGCTTATGTGTACATAGTTTAATTAGATTAATTTCTTATTTATGGTTGTTTCAATTTTTTTTAAGCAGAAAGAATATCAATAAATGAGCAATTAAATAAATAATGAATTTTTGTTATCTCTATAATTACTGTCAGTTATAAAATTTGTTACTTGTTATATCATTCAATAGTTTTTCAAAATATTGCAAGTAACAGCCCTGTTTAATATTAAAATATATTTTACTCGAGGTTAATTTTTTACCAGAAACTGTATTAAAGATTTAATTAGTTTAAATGCTGTTTTTAATAAAATATATAATATGAATTTTGTATAATTTTTGACAAGACCAATGTACCAAGCAAAAAACAGCACTAATATATTGGTGGTGCTCAATTTCACATTAAAAATTTTTTTAAAATATTTAGTTATACTAGTAAAGTTTCAAAAAATTTAAAAGTAATGTCATTTTTTAAAGTATTATTTTTAACACGTGACTAGTATTATTAGCTTTAAACCTTGCACGCTTTTCTTGTGGTTTTCCCTGGCATTGGTTGCACTGTCGTAGTTGGGTTGAACATTATACCGTATAGAGTGTAAGCTAATTGTTATGTACAGCTGAGCGATCGCATTAAAATGAGCTCTGTCGTTCGCTTGAATTTTTAGCAGTTGTGTATGTATGGTCGCTAAGACAGGGTATGTTTAACTATTTGTGAGAAAGTATCAAAAATTTATTTTTTTTTATATAGTTCTGTATTTGTTAATATTTACCTTCCTATCTCCTTCTATCTCTCTATTTTTATTTTCATGTTAGATATTTAGCACAGTTATACAATTATTAAAGACAATATGTATTTAAAATTTGTATATTTTATATCTTAAATATATGTTTAGAGAAATCATAAAATTAGTTTTTTCTAAAATTGGCAGCTAAAAAAATGCTATGTTATTTTTTTACTTCTTTTTTAAAAAAAAATTTTTAGGCTATTGTTTAAAGCTTTGTATGTCTCCCCAAATATTAAAACAATAAACTTTGGTGATACCAAGACGCTTATCATGCGACCATTTATTATATTATATTTATGTAATAATATTTGTCCTGATGTGCTCTTTTATTACACTATACCATTGTATAACTGTGTTTTTTTTCAGTTTTTACTAATTATTTTGTATTCAATATTTTATATTTATATCTGTGGTTGTTCAAATAGTTTAGTTTTTTTTTATTTATTACGTATTTTCTAACAAAAACAAATTTGTGAAACTTAAATAAAAAGCTTTTTTATAAAAAAAAACAATGTAAATTTAAATGTTAAAGTTTATCTTACTCTAATAGCACAAGTGCCTTAGGTAAGGCATTGATGTCTTGTGTGTTGCTTACTGTCTGTGGCCAGCACACTTTTACTTACTGTTTTAGTATTTGTAATTGAAATTAAATGCACAATTAAATGCCTTGTTTCTTTCACACAGTTTAATTGCACAACAAAAACTTAGTTTGTAATTATTTAGCGGTTTCGTTTATTTAAGCATTACTGCTTTTAATTATAAATTTTAGTTTTACTGCGTAGTTTATGATTTTATAAGTTTAGAAACTTACTTTCTAAGAAAGTGTAGATATATATTGGACTGCCTGTGCTTTTTTTACTTAATCATATATTAAATAAAATATAATTTGTGTAAAACGAAGAGACATTATTTTTTTGAGAAGATCAATGTTAGGGTGTGGTTGTTACTTTTACATTCCACATCTTGGTTAGTTTTAGCAAAAGAACATTTATTTTTATTTTATTTATTAGATGACATATATTTTGTAATCAATTTATGTATTTTTTTTCTATGGTAATTATTAATTCTTGTTTTAAAACGTTTTTTTTACAATTCTGTTTGTATATTTTTTTCAGAAGTTTTCCATAGCCAAAGTCTAAATAAATATTCACAAGAAACAGTTGTTCTTTATCTACCTAAATTTCAATTAACTAGGCACCATAAGATATCCTTATAAGCCTCATAAAATAACCTTAGCTTACAGCAATAATATTCATTACACACTTTTGTAATCATTATTGTTGATTGATGAAAAGATCATTATTGTTTTGCGATATTTTTAAGGTTTTCTTTCTTTTGATTTTGTACGCAGAGAAAAGTTTTACAAAAACCCAAATATTTTTGTGCATTTCTAGTTAAAACTACTTTGCCAGTGTATTAAGAGCAGTACAATGGCATTGAAAAAAGTACTGATTATTAAAATGTTCTTCTAGAATAGCGTTGACGGTGTCTATACGTATCTCATTGATGAATTGTTTCTTGTTTTTTTATTTTCCATTGCTTACATATATTCAAAATGTTTTAAAAATGAGTTACTCGGAAAAAACTTCAATGAAAAACTAATTCTAGGATTATCAGCAAAATATAGACAACTTTACTCATAATGATAATGCAATGTAATAAGAATGAATTACATTAATAACCACAACATTTTAAGAATTATCTTGAACCCTTTACACACATATATACAGTAGTCACCGGTTATTGTGTTACTAGTTAATCTGATCAACTGTTTGCTAATCACAAAGGACGAATACCATTTGTAAATTAACATAACTTTAATGGTGTTTATTATCACCTATATGGTGAGTTTTGCACTTATATAGTGTGTTCAAAACATTAGGTACTTTAACTAAATGTGTACTTTCTGTGTAAATTATATATTAAAATAAAAGAATTTTTTTATATAATTACCTTTAAATGAAATTTCAGGTAAAAAAGAAAAAAATATATATTGCGTCAGCAAAAATGAGGAATGTAAAAAGCACAATAGTAGTACAGCTGCTTTATTGCTCACCAGTAACTTTGCACACTGTGTAAATGTCTCTACTGTCCCACTGTATGTTATATAAGTATTGTAATTTTTTGCTGTACATTTTTTTTCCTTTCCAATCACAAGTTGGTGCTACATCAGTTGTTGATTAGCCCATTTGTAGATTCACAGTGCAGGACTATTTGACATTGTCTAAAGAATTTTATGGTCAATGTGACTAAGAAAAACAGTCAGTCTGTTGTGTCTGAACTGTGCACCTCAAGATCATTTGTTCAAAACTTGCAGTTACTGCCATACATTTTACTGTTCAAGAATTGCAGTTTCTGCCTTAAACACTGTCCCTTACCATTAATGCTGATATCTCTTACTCATTAGTCTTAATGGAGTAAAGTATGGGTGTTAAAGGGGAAAATCACATTGATTTTTTTATACAGTTTGTAACATGTACAATCGTTAATGTGTATACACATTACAGTTAGTATAGTTCATTTACATATTTTTTAACTCTACTTGAAAATGTCCAATTTTTGTAAAGGAAGTGGTTTAAATATTAAAGAAAAATTTATTGAATTACATTTAAAATTAGTGTCACAAAGAGAAGCCACCAAGTGGGATAAATTGCTTAAAATTAGGGGAAAACTGTAAATTCAGTTTCAACATCCTAACGATCGGTAATTCAAGGGAAAATTTAATCTGGACGTTGTTTTACTATTACTATTGTGAATTAAGCAAGTTCCCTTTATTTGAATTATGCATTATTATAGTTTTCAAATAACTATTTCACACTGTCCAGGAATGTGACAGCATTCTGTCCCATCAAGTCATCCAAACTGCTGCAGTATATACAGGAGGTGATGATGATTAGCAGTTTTCAGATGTACAACTTAAAAACGAAAACTATAGCATTGGCAGTACTATTACCTTAAGAGACATGATGAAATGTTAAGAATTTAAAAAAATTGAAAAATGGTAAAGAAAGCATAAATTCTACCAAGAACTAGTTACCTGTTTTCGCAGTATACTGACCAATAGCAATCTTCGCACTTGGGGCTGTGTGCCTTCCATGCTATTTCTAGCCGCCTAGTGGATAGCATACTAGGCTTTCACTCCGAGGACCCGGGTTCGATTCCCGGCGAGGGCTTGGCATTTTCATACGCTATAAATCATCCCATCGTCTGCCCAAGTGTGCACAATAGTCAGACATTAAACACAAAAAAAAATCCATGCTATTCCTCATTACTCACTTTAATGCTGTAATGACAATAGATAGTGTTGTTCCACACTATCCACATGTTGTGTCCTATTTTTCCTACGCTCATCATATTAGCAAAAATAATAGTGTATTTGTAAAATAATCAGATTGTTACTTTTGAACCTTGTTCTTATTTAAGTTCAAAGTCTACAATTCCCTCACAAAAACAAAACCATATCATGTAAGAAGGCCACTTATGAAATTATATTATATTTATCCACAGAACATTTATTAAGTCGACTTTATGTAATTCTTAACTGCATTCCTCTTTATGTACAATATAATGTAAATTTATTTATATGAAGCATGGACAATTTACTACACAAAAGTATCACCCACAATGTATAGGTTGTACACTTAGAAAACAGTCTACTAAGAACAACAGTGGGGCAGACACAAAAACTGTGCGAGTGAGAGGTCGAGCGCCCGTTTATCTCACCACTACTCATTTCTTCTGTCCCTCACTATTAATGAGTAACAAATATTAGTGCAATGTGTATCAGCTACCAGCAGTGCCAGCCAATAAAATGTTGTCCTGTCAGCACACTTCTCTTTGTTATTGATTGGATTTTTTCTTATTTCAATAACAAATTTTTAATTTGTTAAAGTAAATGAAACAAACTTTCTCATAAACTTTTGTTCAGGTAGCAAATCTTAACAAATAAACATTATGTTAATGTAAGATATAAACTGTATACAATACAAAATTATTTTACTTACTAAATCAGTAGAAAAACGTTTTTACACTCTTAATAATTCAAGAAAAATTAAAAAAGAAATTCAATTCATCACAAGCTTTCTAATTATCACAAAAATATTTCTTTGGAAGTTTGTGAATATCTTCAGTTTTATATTTGAACAGTTACAGCAGTGTTGCTAATTTGTTTTTTGTCACTGTACTTTCACCTGATCATTGTCACACTTTGTAAATGGCCTGCGTGAGAATTTTAAAATTTTCTGATGTAAAAAAATATCATTTTTCGGTCGGTATGACAGAATATGTAAATGAGCGGATATATATATATGAATATATTGCTGACACACAAATAAAATCGTTTAAACCTATGATTTACCTTGTAATTATATAGTCGAAAAATGGCCTGCGCGAAAAATTCTCGCGCATGTAGGAGAATTCCCTTCAGCTTCTTTCAACAGTCCAGTGACACATGTGTCTGCCAATCTGAGTCTAAAAACTGTTTACTGTTTCTTCTCTTCGTTTCACCCTCTTTGGGGTACGCTGAATCAATCATTTCTTGCGCGCTGTACTTTTCTTTGTTCCCAGTAGCTCTTCATTCTTTCCGATCTTCTTTTCCTCTCCTCTTCCGAAATGACAGGTTTAGGTCTTATTTTGGTTTTATCTTGGAATCTTATTCTTTTGGCCTTGGTACTTATCTTAACAGTTTGGTCAAGCAGTGAATTTTCTGTAATTTTTAATTCTATTAGGTCTTTTTCAATTTCTTTAAACCAGTTCTGTTTACTGTTTATTTTATATGCTGTGAACTGATTCTACTCAGCGATAGTGCAAGACAAAACAAGGGAGTGTGGTGAGAGAGTGAGGAATCGACCTCTAAATCGCATATTTTTACTCTCTGTTCTACTGGCTTGCTTAGCAGGCCGTTTTCAAAGTGACTGACCTACAACACAATGACAATGATCAGGTGAAAATACAGTGACAAAAAAAATTAACAGTTATTAGATTGGTTATTAGCATAAGTCTGTATCACTGAACTCCTACATTCACAAACAATTTTAGCTTATTCCGCTTATTACAAAAAATATCTCATTCGGAACATTTGTTTTGTTTTTCATTGGTGTTCTTAACATTAGCCGGCCGTTATCTACGTGTACGACCTATAAAGATACTGTCCATATTTCATTTGTCTAGAGGGTAGGGAATCGCAGTCACGGAATGAAGTTCTAAGAGAAGTTGATGTATGAATTAAAAGGACACAATTGCTGTACATACTGAAATATTTTCTATGGACTAAAAATTATCTGTAGGTTGTGGAATAAAGTGTGTAGTATCTGTGCGTAGTATCTATGGTTGTTTTAAAAACGCGCAAATTTCCGTTAAACTGTTAATTTTTTGAATATCATGGGCATTATTATTATCTAAGTATAAACACGAGCATTTTCCAATTATATTTTACAGTTTGTCTTAAATCTTAAGGAATAAACAAAGTGTAAAGTAACCGGATAAAACTTGGAGCCAGAAAGGCTTAAAAAACATTGTGATTTTCTGTGAGACTGTTTGTGTTGTGAGAATGTTGTGTTTGTGCTGATGAGTATGAACGTTTGAAAATGTACCGTTTGAAATCTGTTAAAAAAATATGGACATTTATATTGGTTTAGAATTTCATTTACTGTTTTAATTCGTGTTATTTCATGAAATTGTTGTAACATAACATGCAGTAACATAAAGTGAATAATTAAACTAATGTTTTGCTTTAATTTCGTTTCAAATTCCAGTGAATGAACTTAATTTGAATTCCTGCTTAATGGAGAAGGAAAGAAAATTTTTTAAGAGGTAAACTGTTATTTAGTCCATTTAAATGGTAAAATATGCTATATTAGGCTGTTACAGATACAAAACTTAAAGCATTGTATTTAAAATTTTTGAATTCCTATTCAAGTATAATTTAGCCTACTATTGCAAATGTTTGTTCTTGTTGATTCACATTGATCAAGTGATTATGACAAAGGGGATAAATGACATTAAATCGGTTTTGTCAGTTTTTGTAATTTTTATAGGCATTACCTAATACATATGACTGTTCTTGTAGTAAAAATGTTAAAGTTGTGACCGGTTGTGATTAAATAGGTTCTTCACTCAGCAACTGTCAGTTAGGTTCTTCACCCAACAACCATGTCAGTTAGGTCCTAGGTACTTTTTTTTTTAAATAAAGGTATTTTTAATGGATTTAATGATAAAAAAACACGTTACCTACTTTCATGCAGTATTAATTTAGAGATTTACTGGTCACTTTTATTTTTGATTATTGCTTTTGAGCAAAATCCTTTAGTAACGTATTTTAGCAAAAAAATGACCGACAATTCAAAAGCAACATATACTGCATATTTACCAGAAATGCAAAGTATAAAAGTGTGAAAACTGGGAAGTTTGAAAAAAATTTAAAGTAAAAGTATAATCTCAGAATCTTACCTGTGCAAATGTTGGTAATGTGTTCATCGTGAAAATGTTTAATTACATGCATTTTATTAATACTTTACTTAAAACAATAGAAACTTTTTAAAAAGAGACAACAACATAACACGGTTTTATATTAAAATAATATTGTGTGAATAACCTTTCATGGTTTTCAAAGAAAGTAGATGAATGTGTGTAAACATTATTGGGTGACAAACAGTAAAGACATCACATTTCGTGTAGTACATCTCCCTACAGTGTAAACAGCAATGAAATCACAATGTAGTTCTGTTAAAAATAGCATTAAATTGTAAGAAATTTAATCTTCCACGGGTGAATATCTCATAATTTAATAAAAGCGAAATATAGGAGCTAGGAAGTCCAAGAATACAGTAACATAATGCTTTGCTTATGAACACATTTTTAATAAATACCCAAAAGAAAAAACAGAACTTGATATATTTAGGCAGACATGGTTATACTTACAATAATTTGTAACTCTTTAATTCATACTAGGACGTTAGTTCTTTGAAAAACTTTCGATAAATTGTACAAAAACAATGAACTTTGGTCCCTTCCTTTTTTTGTACTGAGGAAGCTCAATGTTCACTATAATTCATACTCGGCTCAGCCTTGTCTCTGTAACTTGTATAGAGTTTAGAAACTCTAACTGGTAGATAGAGTTTCTTGTTTATGCTCTATAGACACAACTTTATTTGTTGGGTCATAAATCTATACTGTAATCAACTACTGTAAAACGCAGTCATTTCAAATACATTAAACTACTGATAAAATATGGCTCATCTATAATTATGAAATGAAAAAGAAATATCTTAAGAATGTATGTGTCAGGGAGGTATAAATAAATTGTACTGCTGAATAGAATCAAAACTGTAATTGGCCACATGTCAAAATGAAGTAAGACAGTAAATGTTTAGATAATAAACGATAAAAGAGGCCTATTTATTGGATAGTGTGTCTGTCAATCATTTCTTATAGAAATTGTTCAGGTGCAATATATGTAGCAAATAAGTGTTTCTGTAATACCTTATGTTAAATTTTATTACTTTATACCATAGGCTTATACTTTTTACCATAGGCTACACATATTTTTTTACATTTAATTAATTTTTTATTTTGCTAGAAAAATAATGTAAATTTTATACAGGTTATAAATATGTTACCATTTGTTGTTTTTTTTTTTAAGGAGATACAAAACTCAACAGGTAGAGAACAGTAATGAGATTTCAGTGGATGATTTGTCTATTTCAGTTGATGAAAATATTACTTCAAAACCTAAAACCATGGCTATGGCACCATCTACTAAATCAAATTTTAACCCCTCTGAGGTATTTGTCATATTTTCCAAGGTAGATCTCCTCTATATGCGTTAAGGGCTTATTGGTTATATCAGTGATAGTTGTATTTTGTCAAAACTTATTTTTCAGTAATTTTATATGCAATTAATACTAATGTATTTTAATAAAATTGTGCTTTCTCGTTCAGGTAGCATAATTTGTTTGTAGTCTAGCAGTAACATTTATTCTAATGTAGTAAAAACATTTGGGCCTACTCTACAGTTATATACAATTTTTTAATCTCTGAATTTATCAGTAAACATTTAATAGATTTGTAAATAAATAACTAACTAACTAAAAATAAATAAGTAACTGCAAAAATGTGCTCACTAAGTCTAATGTATAAAAGTCAATATTTGTTTGTTCGTATTTTATGTGTTGCCATGCCGTTCATTCGATTGTGATGGGGCTTTTTGCTAAATGTTCAGGATTTTTCCGGGAAGGTTATAGGCTGTAAGAGAGTTGTAATACACAACCCCTTCACCCTTAAAAATTACGCTTTGTGGTGCAGAATATGTTTTTCTGAACCTTTAAAAATCACCCTTTGTATTGAAAAGCATGTTATAGGCACCTACCACCAACTTTACCTAGAGGTGGTTCAAGTGGGCCTAAATAAATAAATCATATTGTAGAAACGATGCATCTATAGTAGTAAACTGTCTTTCCGAAGACAACCAACGGATAATAATAACATTCAGTGAAAACAATAACATCATTGTATTGTGTCTTACTCCACTTTTTTTCAGTTAATACTTACCTGTTTAACGTGCACAATGGCAAACGGCAAATGTTATTTTCATTTTTCAGATCTTCGTGCTAGGCATACCTACATGGTAAGTAGATTATTAAATATCAGTGTTATATTATGTCTTATTGAGTTACATTATGTTTCACTCTGCTTTTTTTGTTTCAGTGAATAATCATCAATTTAACATGCTCAATATTTTGGCTTCAGTAAATGGCACATGTTATTCAGACTATCTCATACAAACAAAATGCCTCCAAAACGTTCCGTCACTTAGTAGATCTACCAGCGCAGCATGTAGAAGTAAGCAAACTTGAGCTTCTCAAACAAACGAGGAAAGACAAGCGAGCTGTGAAGCAAAACATTACGAATCGCACATTTACATGCATAATGATCTCTGGATCAACGTGCGGTAAGAATCGAAAGGGAATGTTTATGTACTATTCAATCACGTGCATCAGAATCCGAAGATCAACATGCAAAGAGAATCAAAAGAGAATGTTCACAATTTACTCTATATTGATGAACAGTACATGTTGATTTGAATCTTACTGCATTTCAATACGATGGTAACTACAATTACAGTTTGCATCTCACTGTAAACATTGGCAAAATGTATAAGGTATATGATTATTACGGTTCACTTAAGTTTAACAATGAAACACCAGGAATGTGCTGTGTGAATGACTAAGTTAAACTGCCAACATTGCATCCTTCACCTGATCCATTGTTGTCATGGCTTTTGGACAACTCACCTGTTTCCAAATAGTTTTTGCAGAACATTCGCAAATATAATTCAGCGTTTCACATGACATCTTTTGGAGCCGACAAAGTTTTCCAAGATCAGTACTTTCAAAATTCAAGGATGTATATAACCGTGTTGGTTCATTTCTACCAGTTCTGGATGCTGAACATAAATTTCTACAAATCTACTTTATGGATGACGATGATAAACAAGCTGATCAACATTGTGATGTAATTCCAGGCACAAAATGCCATATAATGTGATAATGTGATATTTGCAATCATTTATCCACCTACACAATGCATTGATAAAATTATTCAAAACTTCAATTGACAACTTACCGGCAGTTTATTACGAAATTCAGATATGAGCCTACAAAACACCACTCGGACAGCATGCGTGACCCTACAATGTACCTACAATCAATGAAGTTGCGATTGTCATAGTTGGCGAAGTACGTGATATGCTTGATATTATTCTTCAGCGATGAAATAATACAATTCAACTTGTGGCTGAAACACATCAATCATACGATGAGCTGCAAAATCTCATAATTTATTGGGAGGTAGAAAATTGATATCATTTCAGTATTATGCAAACTAATTATCAACGAGAAAATAAATATCATTGTTTTCTTTTCAATCTATTTTTTTATCATTATTTCTTTTTTTCCTGCGGCAGCAACGTGCCGGGTATGGTTAGTGTTATATAAAATAACTATATAATTGTAATACTGTAAATGATTTTAGATATTTTTTTTATTTGTTAGGCCTAGCTTAATGAAGTATGTATATCTTCATACTTAAGTCATACTTGTGACTGGCCCACAAGAATAGACTTGGTTAGAGAATGGAGTCAGTGATAGTTACATGCTATATATTTGTCCGAAAACATGAAATTTGCTGCAGGTGTTTTCAGTTTTATTAGCACTTTTGTATATTTCATTCGTAACAAATACAACATCAGATATAAAGTTAAAATTACAAAGATTTACTTATCTATAATTTTTCAGTTTGTTCGACAAGCCAACTGTCAAAGTAGGGAGGAGTAAGAAATGTTTGCAGGTTAGGAATACAGTGATAGGGCATGCACACAAGATGGCTGATATTACAGTATCGTCAGAGTCAGATCTGTTCTTGTTAGCTGGTCTCTGTAGACCTATATAAAAAAACCAAGATTTTTAATGTTATGCAAGTATGTTTCATAATGTTAACAAATTTTGAAAAAAACATATAAGGTGCTACCTAAAAGTTCGGGAATTTGTCCTTAAAAATAAAATTGCTTTACCATAACTTCTGTCTACTTCATAATAGTTCCCTTTGGCATCGATACAGTGGTCTACTTCATAATAGTTCCCTTTGGCATCGATACAGTGATCCCAGCGTTTTTCGATGGTTCCATCAATCGCTGGAAATCTGCATGTGTAAATGAAGCTCTGCCTGTGATTCGACCTGGATCTCCTTAATTGTGGCAAAACGATGGTCTTTCAAATTCAACTTTACTTTGTGGAGCAAACAGTCATACGGAACAAGTTCAGGTGAATAGGGTGGGTGGGGAATCACTACTGTATTTTTGAAAGACAAAATTGCAGGCGTGTTGTCTTGGTGGAGAGTCCATCTCTTGTTCTCTCACTGTTCTGAATGTTTGCAGTAATGCTCTCACATATCCACTTCAAAACTTCACAATAAAACTTTCCATTGACAGTTTGACCAGGATTGACAAATTCCTTGTGGATAATGCCTTTGATGTTAGAAAAAAGAATCAACATGGACTTCGTGTTGCTGTAAATATGACATGCTTTGATGAGGATGGCAACTTCCACTGCAATAACTTTGGCTTAATTTCATAGTCGTAACCATAAAACCGTGTCTCATCACCAGTTACGATATTGGAGATGAAGTTGTGGAGTTTTTCTGCAATTTCCTCTTGTTGCAATTTTCAGTTCAAGAAAATTACGTAACTGTCTTTTTGGTCACTACTCACTAGTCTCGGTACAAATTTTGCAGCATCAAGCTGCCCAGATTGACAAGATACATTGCACGGACCTATACACATTCCCAGGACCCGGGTTCGAATCCCGGCGAGGGCTTGGCATTTTCATACGCTATAAATCATCCCATCATCTGCATTAGCCCAAGTGTGCACAATAGTCGGACATTAAACACAAAAAAACCCCTTGATCAAACAAACATCAGGGATTGTTCGTCTTTGATCTGCAACAATAGCCTCTTGCACATCCGTGATGTTTTCTGGTGTTGTGCTTGTCAATGATCATCTTGATGCCCATCATCATCGGCAGAACTTTGTTAATTCCTGAAGCATTTGTACCAAAAAAAGTTTTACTTTCACTCACAGCATGGTCACCAAATGCTTCCATAAGCATGCAGTGGGTTTGTGTAGCAGTTTTTTAAAACTCAAAGCAAAATTTGATGCGGTTTCTTTGCTTCTTAAAATCTCTTTACACACAAGTTTAAAAAATCGCCGTAACACTAAAGCACAATGTTACTCAAATGCTTGAAATTCAAAAACATGTTCTGAAATTGTCACAGCTGTTGGTAAATTAATTCACAGAGTACTGCCCAATCTACCAGCAGCAGGTGATATCACAAACTGTTCACATGAGGAATTCAAATTCCCCAAACTTTTGTTTAGCACTTCGTAATTAAGAAATTATTCTATTTTTCTAGACAAAATATTGTATGTACTTTTTTTGTATTAAAATTAAAAATGAATTTAAATAAAGTTATACAGTGAAGAGTTTTTGTAATCTGACACATCCAGTAAACCCACATCTGTCTATGCAGAGTGAGTAAGCAACTGCAGTGTGTATGTTGTAGTATGTCTGTGATTATATTAAACAGAAGACTCGGTAAAAAGTAGTTGGTGACTGTAAAACAAAGACTGGTTTTATATGATAAACTGTTCATTGAATTTTTCATGTCTTTCATTTTATATATTTTTTAAAGCTTATAATTATTGTAAATTAACAAAAAAAAATGTTTTTTTATTTGGACAAATTTTAATTTCGGATTTTTAGTAATACAGTATTACACAATGACTTTTAATTAATACAAGTTAATTTATTTTTAATTGAGCTTTTATTTGATTTAATCAGAGGTTATTGGTTCGATTTAAGATATATTTAGGTTTAGCGAGTTGAATATGTTTTTAATGTTTTATAATGGCCCCACTATTTTGTGTTCTTAACTTTTCACAAATAATTGTACTTGTATTTCAGTCAGCTAGAAGACAACCAAACTTTACTACAACTTTAACACTTATAAAGCCTACGGAGAAGATACAACGCAATCCAATGGAAAAGTTTAGTTTAACAAGTACCCCTCGTCCAGGGCGAGTTGATCTTAGAAATTTTATTGAAGAACAGCTGTCTCCAATTTTATGTGAGAAAAATATTGTTCAAAGGAGCTTACAGTCTAAGATACCACTTCGACGTAGCAGAAATTTTGCTCCTTCAAAAGAAGCGGTGTAAGTTTTATTATTTGCCATTTTGTTTTTTACCATAATTAATTATTCTTTAATATTTATTTTTCATTGTGAGAAGTATTGAGGTTGTGAAAAAAGTGGTTTTATTTGGATATATTGCTGTAGTGTAAATAAATTCACCAAATTTTGATGAAATTTGGCGCTTAGAGGCAAGTTTGTTTTCATTTTAGAAAAAGATGGATTGTTGTTGCATGTAGAAGAAAATAATAAATTAAAAAAAATTGTTTTCAACTCATTTTTTTGGTTGTAAAACTCTTATAACTAACAAATTAAATTTTGCTTGCATATTGTGTTAATAAAATACAAGTTGTGTTTTTCAAGCACCATTCTGAAATTAAAAATATAGAAGTATACTTTTTTAATAAAATTATTTTTAGATGAAAGCCTGTACTTTAATCTACTTTGAACGTCCACTTATATTAAAGCTCTTAACTTACTTTACAACCAGTTTTTGAATTCCATCCTCATAGAAATATACTGAATGATAACCACTGTAACACGATCATTTTGATCTCATTATCACATCATCCCTGACTACCCATGTGCTTTTTTAAATACAGGAACATGTGTAGTCATTGGGCACTGGATCAGGACTGTATAGAGATCAAGTTGTTTCTGGCAGAATGATGCGTGTAGACGGGCATCGTTATGAAACAAAACAATGCCCTTATATAGCATGCCACATCTTTTGTTCTGTATAGAGATCAAGTTGTTTCTGGCAGAATGATGCGGCGTGAGCGGGCATCGTTATGAAACAAAACAATGCCCTTATATAGCATGCCACATCTTTTGTTCTGTATAGAGATCAAGTTGTTTCTGGCAGAATGATGCGTGTAGACGGGCATCGTTATGAAACAAAACAATGCCCTTATATAGCATGCCACATCTTTTGTTCTGTATAGAGATCAAGTTGTTTCTGGCAGAATGATGCGTGTAGACGGGCATCGTTATGAAACAAAACAATGCCCTTATATAGCATGCCACATCTTTTGTTCTGTATAGAGATCAAGTTGTTTCTGGCAGAATGATGCGTGTAGACGGGCATCGTTATGAAACAAAACAATGCCCTTATATAGCATGCCACATCTTTTGTTCTGAGTTGCACAGTGTAGTTCAATTAAGGTTACACAAAACAATGCCCTTATATAGCATGCCACATCTTTTGTTCTGAGTTGCACAGTGTAGTTCAATTAAGGTTACACAAAACAATGCCCTTATATAGCATGCCACATCTTTTGTTCTGAGTTGCACAGTGTAGTTCAATTAAGGTTACACAAAACAATGCCCTTATATAGCATGCCACATCTTTTGTTCTGTATAGAGATCAAGTTGTTTCTGGCAGAATGATGCGTGTAGACGGGCATCGTTATGAAACAAAACAATGCCCTTATATAGCATGCCACATCTTTTGTTCTGAGTTGCACAGTGTAGTTCAATTAAGGTTACACAAAACAATGCCCTTATATAGCATGCCACATCTTTTGTTCTGTATAGAGATCAGGACTGTATAGAGATCAAGTTGTTTCTGGCAGAATGATGCGTGTAGACGGGCATCGTTATGAAACAAAACAATGCCCTTATATAGCATGCCACATCTTTTGTTCTGAGTTGCACAGTGTAGTTCAATTAAGGTTACATAGAATTGTGTAACCACAACATGAAAAATCCACAAGCAACACATTCCTGTCCTAGACATATACACATGATTTTCCAGGCTGAAATTATTAGCTTGAACTTCAATTCTTGGGTTATTTTGATTGCCGCTATCATGGGTCTCTTGTTCGATTCCGCTGTATCAAGCCACCAGTGTTTTGTCAATTTGACTAAACAATTTAAGCCTGTGTTAATTTGGCTTAAAAAAATCATCACCAACAATAGTGTATCATTTAAGGAAAAACCGCATAGTTGTTAAATATTTGGTTTTGTGCACCTCAGTCAATCTTTTCGGTATCTAACGTGAGTATAACTTACGATTATTGAAGCGTTCAATGAACACTTTGTAAAATTTGAGGAAACTCATTAGATAAAGACGCAGTCTTCAGTTTTCTTTTTTTTCAACTTTTTCATCAACTTTTAGCATTAAGTCTTTAGTAATTACGTGAGTATAACTTACGATTATTTAAGCGTTCAATGAACACTTCGTAAAATTTGAGGAAACTCATTAGATAAAGACGAAGTCTTCAGTTTTCTTTTTTTTAACTTTTTCATCAACTTTTAGCATTAAGTCTTTAGTAATTACAGAAAACGTTATTCCTCATCACAAACATTTGTGCAACTACCTCTAAAATCTCTAAACAATTTTCTTACCATTCCATTGCTCAGTGTTTTCTCCATACGTTTCACTGATCTGCAGATGAATTTCAGTCCCGCTTTAATGCTTTCATAAACAAACGAATCACAGTGTGTAGTTCACAGTTGGCGGGATCTTCAATTAACTGAGGCTGAGGCATGTATAAACATGGTCGGATGCTTCTGTAATTCCTGCTGTGGTGTTTAACCAACAGATGCAAGTACTGTGCAACTGCAGCACTAGCGGCCAAATTTAAAAACAGTACTTAAAAAACCCACCTCATATATTGGTACTATATCACCAGAAAATTTGATTTGGGAGCTATTGATATTACTGTTTTGAAAGTGAGCATTTGCACCTTGAAATAGAATAAATCAGAAATTTAAACTCTGAAAGCTGTTTCTCTTTTTCCTTTTTCTTCTCTTGAATTATATTTCACTTATTTAGAAATTTATTGCACTGGACTTAAGTTATGAATCCTTTTATATGACTGTAATTTAAGCATAATCCTTTCTTTTGTTTATATTTCACTCTATTGAATTCTATTTATTTTATTTAAAATTTGGTACACTGACTTAGGTTATGAATATTCATATCTTACCAGAATTTAAGCAATTGGCCCTTCACCATGTACTCAATTGATGGGTCTTAAACAGACCAATAAAGTAATAATTTCTAATTGTTATGATGAAAATATCTTGAGATCGTCTTTTGTAAGCTTTTCTGCTAAAATCACCTATTGTTATAGCACTAACAATAGGTGCAATAGCACTAACAATGCTTTTTGTAAACATAAAAATACAGTAGAAGCAATCCCATTCACTATTTGTCCATCTGGAGATTCTCTGAATAGTTTTTTTACTTTGCAGGAGCTCGAATCTGCACTGTTGTCCACCACAGATTCTGCTCTAGATCCTGATAATCTTGTGTATTCTATGATTAAAAATCTTCCAACATAGCCCACGCTTTCTCTTCTTGAAATGTACAGAGTATATTCCAGAAGCGTACTTCCCTGATGCTTTGTTGGAAGCTATAGTTACTGCTGTTTTTAGCAAGGTAAAAGTAAGACTGGTCCAGATGTCCTTCAACAATGTGAAGTTCAACAATTGACACCGAACTCAGCACTTATGAATTACTGATTCGCTGTTATCTAACCTTTCTATTTTTGTTCCATAGTTAGTGTATTACATTTTCGTTTTAATACTCTTATTTTATACTCTATAAAAAAAACACTTAGCTGTAGTGCTAAATAACTTATTTTGACAAATGAGGATGTGCTGTAGGTCATTTGCGATAATGTGTGGCGGTTAACCTGACTGATGGTTAAAGAAAGGACAATTAAGCCGCCTCGGTGGCCTAGTTGATAGCGTACTGGGCTTTCACCACGAGGACCCGGGTTCGATTCCCGGCCAGGGCTTGGCATTTTCATATGCTATAAATGATCCCATCGTCTGCATTAGCCCAAGTGTGCACAATAGTCGGATGTTAAACACAAAAAAAAAGGACAATTAAGGGGACTGGAACTTTATCCTACATTCAACACTAATCTAATTTAATATTGTTTCAGAACTCATGGGAAAAGGCCTCTTAGTTCAATATTTGAAAATGAAAAAGGTAAGACAGTATACTATTTTCTGAACTTTTAAACCCTTTCCTTCTGTAATAACATGTAGTATTATTTTTAGTCCCACCTCACCCCCATTCTATACTAAACTGTAGTTTAAAACTGTTTAACTTCACCTTCTCTTATTAGAATATATCCCAACTAACAATAGTAATATGATTTTTAGGATCATTGTATGTTATGTTGTAAATTGTTAATTTGTAACATTAAAAACTGTTTAACTTCACCTTCTCTTATTAGAATATATCCCAACTAACAATAGTAATTTGTTTTTTTTTTTAATCATTGTACATTATGTTGTAAATTGTTGATTTGTAACAGTGATAATTATGATTTGTTATCTGTTTATAATCAGTGTATAACACTTGTCAGTTTGAAACTTACAAGTGAAATTATGAACATCCTACCTAGAAGAAAGTTCATTTTCTGATTGTAGTTATAATTGTTGTTATTAGTACTGTAAGGCCTGTGTTAGAATACTAAAAATAGGAACAATTGCTTGGCTTGATGAAAACAACACCCTCAATGGGATTGTTGCAATTTTAAAACTAGAACAGATTTTGCTAGTTAATAAACTTGTCCATGCTATTATCAAAATTGATTTTTGTGCCATGTTTGAATGAAAGCAGCATAAAGGAGCATTTAAAATTTTTGTTGAAAGTAAACAATGTTTTTTGGACTCCTGTGAGATTCATTTTCTTATTTTGAATAGAATTTGAAAATTTAAAATGTCTATTTATGCAGATTTTAACGTTGATTACGATTATGAAATTAGATTGACTTGTGGCGGCATTTGTCTCGAACTTTTTAATTACAGTTCGTAAAAATTATTAAGAAGTAATAAAAATTGTTGATCCTTCTTATTGACATAAGTAATTATTTTTAAATAATATTACAAGTTCAAGATACTGTGTTTTTTTAACTAACCACAATTTGTACCATTAACATTAATTTTAATAGCCATTAAAATGACATTAAAAGCAATGCAATTTTTTTTTTATTTATTATATTATTATTATTATTCTTGTATGTTGCAGAACAAAACCCCCCCACAGTTAGATCTGTTAATAAAGTATCATTTGAGTCCCATCTTGTACAAGTATCAAACGTGCAACGTATACCTCTTAAGGAATCTAATAAAGTGTTAGGTAAGTTATTACTACCTATACCTGTATTAAGCAGCTTATAAAATATCTCCTCTTCAATTCTGTCATACAGTGGAACATTAGATATGTCACTGTTAATGAGTAAACAGTAGAGCAAACATCCTTGTTCTATTCTTTCATTAAATGGAATGACTACTGTAGTGTTATAACAGTTTTTTGTTTACATCATGTGCATGGATTGTAAGAATTGTATACCAACTTTACAACTCCTTTCTTACTCACAAGTGGTTCATATAAACCAAGTAAGTAGGTATGGCAAAGTCATGTTTTTTTGTTTGGTAACATGTGGATCCTATATCATATTAGTCTTAGATTTTAGGGTCATTAGGCAAAAATCAAGGACCCTTATAAGTTTGTGTGCCTGTCTGTAACACATCCCTCTAACTCATATATGATGTAACCAATCACTATAAAATGTGCTCAAAGTAGTTTTTATAGTGGCATGATATAACCCTGCGTTACGAGGTGTGGCTATTAAATAACGAGACTGATGTAAAAAAAATTATTTTCATTTTACACATAATTACTTATTATCACCTTCAATATACACCCCTTCTCTATCCCTTCAATGCTCCATGCGAATTTTCCATTGTTGGAAACAGTGCTGGAAGTCATCTTCTGTCAACTCCTTCAGGACTCTTGCCGCTTTCACTTTTACAGCTTCCACAGATTCAAATCTTGTCCCTTTTAATGCAGATTTCACCTTAGGGAACAGATAGAAGTCACATGGTGCAAGGTCTGGTGAGTAAGGTGGATGTTCTAACACTGGGATGCTGTACTTGGCCAGGAACCTCTTGACAGATAACGTGGAATGAACTGGTGCATTGTCTTGGTGGAAAACCCATGATTTGTCCTTCCACATTTCGGGTCGTTTTTTCCTTACTCTTTCACATAGTTTACCAAGTACCTCAAGGTAGTAATATTGATTAATTGTTCGACCTTCAGGAACCCAGTGAAGTACACAATCCCATGAATATCGAAAAAAACAATCATCATTGCTTTAAATTTTGACGTGCTGATTCTTGCTTTTTTGGCTCTTGGTGAAGTTGGGGTCTTCTAATGCATGTATTGGCACTTTGTTTCCGGATCATATGTAAAAAACCACGAATCATCACATGTTATTATCCTTTCCAATGAATCTGGGTCATTTTCAATGGCATCCAAAGTGTCAGTACAAACATTTTTGTGAGCTGCTTGTTGTTCAAACGTGAGAATTTTTGGCATCATTTTGGCACACACTTTTCGCATGTTCAAATTGTCACGTAAAATTTACCGTGCACATTCTTTATCAAAGCCTACAGTTTCACCAATTTCACGAATACTTAATCGATGGTCAGACCGAATCAAATTAGCAACTTTTTTGACATTGTCATCCGTTTTTGACGTTGAAGGTTGACCTGGCCGCGAATCATCTTCATTGTCTTGTCAGCCATCTTGAAAACGCTTAAACCATTAAAAAACACATGCCCACAATAAAATATTCACTGCCATACACTTCTGTCAGTAATTATAAGTTTCAGTAGCGGTTTTTCCAAGTTTGAAGTGAAATTTAACAATTCGTTGCTCTGTTATTATACTAACCATTTTTTTTCCGGCAAAACAAAATAACAACACTAAAGGAAATGAAGGTTATGACTAAATGGTGTTGGTTACACAAACTAAGACTAACTGCATTCTGAAGAGAAAGCTTCACACTAAACAGCTGTCGGTCAATGGCGGTTGGCGCATGCACACTTGTTCCGCCGCAGCGTCGGTCTCGTTATTTAATAGCCACACCTTGTATATGTTTGTTGCATGTTTTTATAGTACTGTATAATTCATTTTACTACGAAATACATGAATAGAGTATTTAATTAGTAGGCTTATTTATTCCAGATTTAAAATTTTGTGTTTAGAATTGCAGACATGTGAACAAGTTATAATTGTAAAAAAGGAGGTGAATGTCAGTAGGAGCCAGTTAAAATGTGCCTCTCCCGCCCAAAATCCTGTTGTAGGAGCTCGATCTATACATAATAATTTAGTTACAAGTACAGGTAATAATACTTCAAATATACTATTTTTAAATTGTTTATTATTATTATTAAGTAATTGATTACCTGTACTTAACACAAATAATAATAATAATAAAATATTTCCATGTTTAAAAGTTACTATGAACATATACCCATTCTTTGTTTCTTTTTTGGGCTATATGTATTCTCTGAAACATAACGGTCTCACTCGCTAAAAACTCCTGTCTTTCCTTGTGGAACCACTTTTTTGTTGTTTGACCTAATACATAATTTGTAGGCCAAGCTAAGTTCATAGTTATTATCTCATTGATATATTCTTAACTTTTTATTTTTCCACTCTTTGATGTTTTGTCATACTTTCAATTAAAGTTTTAGATTCGTTGTTCCTTTTTGTCCCAATTTTTTGCATTTGAAAGTGCATCTATTTTTTTTTTTACAGTTTATACAATTATCTTTTTTTAATCTATAGAGGTGCTGTTATAGTATTTCAGAGCAATTTCAGAAGACATCACTATTTGCTGTTAAATTTGTTAGTAATTTTTTTTAAAAAACAACTTTAGGTGGAGTACAATGAAATTGTCATAAATGGTTACATTAATTATGGTATTTCCAATTTTGATATGTTGTACGGATTGATACAGTGTTGAAAAATTCAAATTTTTTAATTCCTCCCACCACTGTGGGTGCTGCCGTCTTTGAAAACAGCGCTAAATTTTCGGACTGGCTTATTTTTCAAAGGAAGGTTTTAAAGTATTGATAAGAAAAAAAGTGTAAACACATTTCTTGAACTAGAGTAAATTGTCCACAGTTTGGTACCGAAACGAAATTTCTGGCTCTGATACTTCCTGAAAAAGAGCATTTTGAATTTTCAGGATTTTTCTCAAAACTGTGAAAAATAGATTTTTTGTGGTTTTTTGCTAGATAGCAAGTAAATCGTGAATCCTACATCAAGTTTGGACATAACATCTGTAGTAGAGGTAAATAAGACCAGTGTGGTTCTGCTAACTCGTTAGAAACAATTTTTTGAATTTTTGTGGTTCCTTAGGAAAACATGTAATAACTAAATTTTGACAAAATCAATGTATTTGTCACAAAAAAGAACTAAAAGGTTCAAACGAAATCAGTCATGCAAATAAATAATTATAGTTAAATTATATAGGCTATTATATACATTTTAAGAAAAATGTATCACAAAGTGAATGTTCCAGGAACCCCAGCTGAGGGGGCAGCAAAATGGTTTTCTTGAAATGTATATAATTTAACTATAATTATTTATCATTTATTTACATGATTGATTTACTTTGAACCTTGTATTACTTTTGTGATAAATACATTGCTTTTATCAATATTAATTAAAGTTATTACTTGTTTTTCTAAGAAACTACAAACATATTCAGAAGGTTGTTTCTAAAAGTCTAATGAGCTAGCAGAACCAGTTTGGTTTTATTTACTTGTACTACAGATGTTATTATGACAAAACTTGATGTAGGATTCACCACTTATACTTGCTATAAAAAAAAAAATAATAAAAAACAATTAATTTTTTACAGTTCTGATAAAATCCTGAAAATTCAAAGTGGTCTATCTCGGTAAATTACATTTTAGTCTCAAATTGTAGATGATTTACTCGAGTTTAAAAAAGATGTTTATACTTTTTTGTCAGAATAATATTTTAGTAGCTTTTTTGGAAAAATTGGCCTAAGTCCAAAAATTTAGTGTTTTTTTCAAGATGGTGGTGCCCATGGTGGTGGAGGTATTTTGAAAACTAGGATTTTTCAACAGTACCAACCCATACATCAAAAAATGGAACTACTCTAATTTTTGTAACCTCTCAGGCTTATTTATAACAATTTCATTGGACTATACCTGCTAGAATTTTTTTTTTTTTTAATTGGCCATTCTGTGATGCCATCAGTCACAAAATGACAAGTCGCTATTTTCACTTATATAATACTTTCGGTTGATCTTAGAATAAATACTCACAAATTGAAAGATTAACTCAATGGGTTTAAGTTGGGTTTTAAGTTAGGTTAGCTTGTCAGGTTACTATTTTGTATACAAAACATGTCCTGAAATTTGAGAGGGGAAACTCGTATAGTTTTGCAGTTGTGAACTGTTGGTTTTAATAGAATTTTTCTTTCACTTTTTCAATAAGTTTTTCTGTTACAACAGTCGATCATTCATTTATGTTTTTCATATGAGACGTTGGTTTGTCCATCTTTTGAAAATTTAAAATTAAGAATTTTATCTGCTGAGAAAAGCAACTAACTTTAACGTTCTTGGAGCTATAGTAAGTACCTTTTCTATGCCGAAATAAATACTTTTTTTTCAAAGGCTTTGTTTTAACTTTGAATTTACTAAAACAAATTCTAGACCTAAATACCGTACTTGCATTCCATCGGTCTCTGCAAAAATTGAACAATCTCTGAGACAATTACATTGAAACTTGGTTATAGCACCACTTTTTTACCAGTTTGGCCAAACGCCAATCTTTAATGTATACCACCCTGGTTTTAGCAACACTAAATATTATTAAATACTGTATGTACATTATACTGTAGTTTTTACTATACAGTAGAACCTTTTTCCAAGTTAATTTAATATGAACCAAGAGCATATTAAGGCTATATTTTGTTGATGATAACAGGAATCCTGTTACTGTATTACTCAATAAAGCCAACTGTTGACCTGTAAATAAGTGCATCACAGCAGATTGATATGTTGTGGTGTTAGAGTAAGGCGGAAGAATACAGTACGATCAGCACCACATCACTTTTGCAACATTTACAATACTTTTATTGGATTGGAAACCATTTGTGTTGATCTATTGTTAACAAAATGAGCCTACCCCATATGGGCAGAGGATGTTTACAAAATACAATTTTTTATCTGGCTGGGTCAACACCTCACTTTGTCAAGCTAGCTATAAACCAATAGCTTTTCTGAGAGAAATATTTCAACCTTTTGAAAGAAATTTTGCCATGTTAGAAATCTGGCTTTTTATATCCAATGGATAGCACCATTGGTCATGTAGCATTAGAGACTCGCAATGCTTTGAGAAAATTTTAGCTGTACAGTGGTACCTCGACATACGAGTTTAATTCGTTCCTTAACCTTGCTTGTATGTCAATTTGCTCGTATCTCAAAGCAATTTTCTCCATTGAAATTAATTGAAATACCATTAATCCGTTCTAGCTCCCAAAACACCACCTCAGTTGTTTTTGTTATGTGTTTTTGAATAAGAAAAATGTATTTACTAGAAGAAACATGTATTTATAAATAACAAATACATATTCTATAAAAACATAATAAAAGAAAAAGTGAAGTGCTTATGGAAGCGCTTAATTTTCATCACTGGTCTTCACTTTTTTCGTCACGCTTTGCTTATTTTCACCTGCAGATTGTTTAAAAGAACTCTCCAAGGAGGTTTGTTTCTTCCTCTCTTTCAGGATATTGCGGAAATGAGTTAGGCAAGTTTCGTTGAACAACTCCGATACACGACCAGTTCCAACTTTTTCGGGGTGATTTTTGTCCAGAACTCTACAACTTTCTCCCACATTCGCAAGATCTCTTTTATATCTCTTGTAGAGATAACCTCCTCCATCTCTGGCTCCTCTTCAAAACTAATTTTTCGTTGAACCACCGTATGCTGCTGCGAATGTAGATCGTATGACTCCTCGGTTGTCAGCTCCTGAGATTGTTCCTCGACGGGTTTGTTCACATCTCTCTCATCCACCTCTAGACCCATGGATTTTCCTAGAGAAACAATCTCCTCTACTACAGACACTTCGGGTTCCAATCCTTCGAAGGCCCTTTCAGCTTTAGCCTCAGGCCACAGCTTCTTCCGTGCAGAGGTTAATGTCCTCATAACATCCAGCCAGGTCTGATCAATAATTCTTAGGTATATCACGATTTTAAAGTGGTCCTTCCAGAACATGCGCACACAGACTGAGATCTAGTCTGAGGTGGGAGAAACTATTAGACGCTGCACACGACACAACAGTGTGCAGTAGTGTAGTGTGCGATTTCTCGTATCTCAAATCTTGCTCTCATTTCAAAGCAAAATATCGCTAGCTCGGCGGCTCGTATCTCAAAACACTCGTATATTAGGGCACTCGTATATCGAGGTACCACTGTATTTCGAGAAATTTTTGACATTCACTTCACATCATAAGGAACCAAGTATTGTATTTTTTTAAATAAATAAAGCATTAAAAAGTTAAACTTTCAGTACTAATTATTTTAGTGCATGCTGCAAATTAATTTATGTTATATTTAATTTCAAATGTATTTACAATAGGGTATTAGTAGACTTGTAATAATTAAGCTAATAATTTGTTTTTGTAGAATAATGTTTTAGAAAAAGCAAACATTTGTAATCTCTAATAGCAAGATCTCATTACAGTACTCAATAACGTCAGGACAGAATTAAATACATAAATAAACCCATATACTTATGTGGGAACTTGCCAATTAGTTGCAAATAAATTGGACACGTTTGCTGAATTATTTGTTCATTTTGTAACTTACACCTTTAGTTCATCAAAGAACTTGACGATAATCTTGTTTCATGCTTTTGCATGATCTGACAAATGAACCTCCCTTTGTTAATGGCAAAAAGAACTTGGTCATAATGAGTTTTTAATCTTATTAGAGACGGAGATGTTTTTCAAGGAAAAGCGACTTTGTTTCTTCTTACACAAAGTGTTTTGGCCAGTATCTGACTTTTTATTGAAATATGTAGGTTTTAATATTTTTAACTTTCTAAACTTTGTTTTATGATACAAAGTAAATCTACTCTTAAGAATAATATTTTATTTTACTCATACTGTGTTATTATTTGCAGTTAATCCAAAAATTGCTAAAAACGTTCCACATATGCCGGAAAGTTGTAATCAAGCAGAGGATTTTCATAATGGCCAGAAAGTAAACAAACCTGTACATTGGTCCTTGCCTGTAAATGATGTTAATATTTTAAGTGGAACTGATAATAAATCTACTTGCCATCATTCAAATTACGACTTACATGCTGGTAATGTATCAAAATCTATACTAAAGAACTCGGGTGTAACAAAAAATAAATTGGAAGAACTATGTAATAGTGAGAGTTATGATGATGATGATGATGATGATGATTTATTTGGGGTAAGCAAGTCTATAAAACACAAACTAACAGCTGTTAATGTGGATACTTCAGATTCTGATAAAAAAACCAATGTTGAACACCAGAAGGATGTTAGTAAACATGAAATGTGTGAATTAAAAACAGAAAACAATTTGAATACAGTTAATAATAAAGACAAAGAAGTATGTGCCAAAAAAAATCTCGTTTTAAAAACCACATGTGATGAAGCACATATTGATTCCCAACATCCAATACATAAAAATGCAAACTTAAAATGTTCTGGAAGTGCTAATAATACTTTAGAGATTGATAACAAACAAGATGAAAATAATAAACTTGATGATATCTTTGTAACTCATGAAAATAAAAGTAGAAGTAGAAGGCAATCTCTACACAAAGTCAAAGATAATAAAATTGAAAATACAGAAACTTTAAAGCATAATGGAAATATTTCACAGGAAAAACAGACTAGTGCAAACAGCATTAATAAAAAGAAAAAGGAAAAAATTAGTGAAAATAAGAAAAAAGTTGAGAAAAATGACGCTAAACAAGTAAATCAAAGTCTCAAAACATCAGTTAGAACCAAAAAGAAAACTAATCCCAAAACAGTTTATGAAGAAGTTGAAAATACTAATCAAGATAATAGAAAAATGGAAGATGTGTTGGAAATAGAGAAGATATCTAATAATAAAAAACTATCTCTTAAAGAGGCTGATAAACCAGTTACTTGTGATTTGAAATCGTCTGTAAGAAACAGAAAGAAAATTAATTCTAAAACTGATAAACAAGAAGATGAAAACAAAAATCAAGATGATAGAAAAAGTGAGAATCAAAATGTGTTCGAAAAAGAGCAGTTAATTTTTAATAATCCATCTTCTGAAGAGGCTGATGTAAGTAAAGCTAAGACTAGAGCTCTGAAATCATCTTTTAGAACCAAAAAGAAATCTAATGCTAAAATAGATAATGAAGAAGATGAAAATGAAGAACACGATGCTAGGCAAAATAAAAATGAAAATGTGTTAGAAATGGAGGAGATAATTAATAATAATAAACCATCTCTGAAAGAAGTTGATATGAATAAAGCTAAACCAATTACTAAAGGTTTGAAATCATCTGTTAGAACAAAAAAGAAAACTAATACTAAAACAGGTAATCAAGAATATGAAAATGAAGAACAAGATGCTAGAAAAAGTGATGAAGATGTGTTGGATAAAAAACAGTCAATTAATAATAATAATAAACCACCTTTTAAGAAAGTTGATATGAATAAAGCTGAATCAATAACTCAGAATCATAGTAAGAAAAAAGTAGAAGGAACAGAAAAAATCGATCATATTAAAGAAACAATTGAATGTGTCATAAAACATTATAGTTCCACTGGAAATGAGGGCGAAAACATATTGCAGACAAATTCATTGATTACAAACAATCAAGCATACTTAACTAGAAATAAAAGGAAAACTTTAGAAAACAGTAAACTTGAACATAGTACAAAAAGGCTCAAGAACGAATCATCTACTGTAATACAGAGAAATAAACGAAAAGCTCAAGTATTAGAATCAGTTGAAGAAGAGCAAAAATCTGCTGGATGTTCTCAAAGTAAGAAAAATGTACATTAATTATTTATTTGTAGACTATATTTATGATTATCATTTTTACCTTAACAATTTTAATATTTGCTTCTGATTGTTGATTCCAACTTTTCTTGGGAGCTTAAAGGAGCTAAATTTTTGAATTGTTAATTTTCGATAATGTGACAAAATTATCTAGCTATCTTCCAATCCAATACAGTATAAATAAAATGTATGGGTTGGGCATAAATAAAAAAATTAAAATAAATTCTAGTTTAAAACATTTAAAAACCTGATCTCTCCATCGGAATTTGTTTTAGTTTTTTAAATTTAATCTTCTTAAATTTCTTTCTGTTTCAAATTTAGGCCACTGATATAGAACTTTCATATATATAATGCATACACACACACACACACACACACACACACATATATATATATATATATAAGCCGCCTCGGTGGCCTAGTTGATAGTGTACTGGGTTTTCACCCCGAGGACCCGGGTTCGATTCCCGGCCAGGGCTGGGCATTTTCATACGCTATAAATCATTCCATCGTCTGCATTAGCCCAAGTGTGCACAATAGTCGGACGTTAAACACCTATATATATATATATATATACAAAAATGTAATCAACCAAAATTTGTTTTTACAATAAATATTTATTTATGTATTTATTTGATGATTTTTTACTTATTAGAGTACAGGTTAATTATTTTTCAGTATTTGACGTTACATGTTTTGAACTTTATTACAGACAAAACATCTCGTTCAAGTCATTGTAATACTTTAAAAGCTAATTCAAACTGTTCATTGCAAGATGAAAGTCTGGTCCTTATGCCTCCGGATTATCACATAGATAAAATGCGTAAGTACTATAAAACTTTTTCAACAAACAGTTTTGTAAACAATTATTTTATTAAATATTTATTGTTATCGTTTTAAATCTTGTTTATTAAATACTTTTACAAAATTGTTAATAATCTTAAATGTGTCTCATACAGTTTAGTAATTGATACTTTTACCCTAATTTTTCTTAAGAAAAGCTTTCGTAACTTTTGTATTTATATAAAAACAAAATTTTATTGTTCATACTGTAAAAATCATTGGATTGAATCATAATGATCATAAGAATAATCGTTAATCATAAGGATGAACTCATTAATCATAATAAGTTTACGTCCTTTGGTATATCTTAAATTATAAGTAGCTCTTCAGATCAATTATTATAATTTTTATTTAATTCAATTCTAATTTCTAGCATGTTTTCCTTCAACAAATCGATGTCTTAAAACTATTGAAACAGGAGTTTCTAAATCTTTGGGAATAGTTGTAAACAAAATAGCATGTGGAGGCCATATCTTCCTACATCCCCAAAAAATATACGCAAATGAGTCATCCAATCATATCGTAAGTAATATTTAATATGAAATTAATTTATGCTTGCAGTAACAATTTTCTAATTCTTAAGACTGTTTATTAAACCCCTTAAAACTGTGCAAAAACAGGACATAAAGATTTCAAATTGGTTCTGAAAATTTAATTTAATTAATTAAAAATAAAAAAATACTTGTGGGCTAACTTATTCAATATTACAGCGATATTTAAATATTGCTGTAATGTGTTTGTTAGATATCCAGTTTAAGTAACTATATTTGTTGTTGTTGTTGTTTCCTATGGCTAGCTCGGACTCCAGCCCATCAGCATCCTTGCCTCCCAATACAGTCGAATGAAGTGAAGTGATTCTGTTGTCTCGAATCAGCATTCAATCCAGGACATATCAGCAGGTGTTCCTTGTTCATATTTGAGTTCGTCTTTTGACACAGAGGGCACATTTCAGAGGAGTAGACTCCAATGTGCTTCAAGTGGGCGGCGAGGCAGTCATGATGGAACTGTGCCACTGACTGTCTCCTTGGTTTTTCCTTCAGTCTGTCCCATTCCTCGTCTATATTTTCCCAGTGTTTGCCTTTTGCTATGCTCTTCATTTTTTCCATCTGCTGTTTCTTCATTGTACTTTTGAGCATGGCTTTTGCCTTATTTGGATTGGGCAAATGTTTGGTTTGGGGTAGGAGTGGAACTTTCTTTGCCAGCTCATCTGCAGCCTCATTTCCTGGCACACCTACATGAGAAGGGATCCATTGGAACACTATATTTCTGCTTAATTTTTTAAGCGTTCGTAACATTTGATTTATTTCTTTAAGATTGTTGCTCGCTGATGATGATAGGGCCTGCACTGCTGCCTTGGAATCTGTCAGTATTACACAGTTTTGGTGTTTATGCAAAGTGTTCAGCAGAAGGAGAAGAGCCTTAGATATGGCCTCCATCTTGGCGTCAAAATTCGTTCTGTTCAGCCCAACCGGGTAGTGGAGGGAGAAATGAGATGTGTACACTCCCACTCCGGTGCTTCCATCCTCATACTTGGATCCATCTGTGTAGATTCTCAACCATTGGTCGGAGGGGTATCTTTCTTCTATTGTGGAGATGGCCAGTTGTCGGAGAAGCGATGGGGGGCATTCTCTCTTGTTAACTTCCTCAACCAAAGACAAATTTATGTCCATCTCCAGAAGGTGAATTGGGTTAGTTGGTATGGTATATGGTTCTGTAATGGATATCTGTTTAAAGTAACTATATTTTTTTACCCTTATTTGTACTGGCAATGCAACAATAGCTCTATGTTGTATTGGTTAGCAAATTGCAACATTTTAATATTAATAATTACCAATTCCTGTTTGTTTGTGTAAATTGTTTGTATTAATTTTAAGGAAATACAATTGATTTGATCTGAATGATTATGTTTTAAAAGATTTTACATAAAAAGTAAAATAGTAGATTGACTTAGAAAGTAATATAGCTTTCAAAATTTAAATCAACAAATTATCGTCATGTATGTCGATAAATTTGCAAATTAATAAAATACTTGTATATTAATTTTCAGATGTTCTTTGTGGTAAAAGGCACTGCACTTGTTAAAATATACAAGACAATCAGAAGTGCAGAGGAGAATACATTTTTCTTTGTCCCAAAAAGTAAGTTTATAATTTCAGTAATACATTTGGACCTTGATTATCCAGAGTAATCATGTGGAGGAATACCACGGATAACACAAAAATGAGTTTTAGATTGTAAAATAATATTCAAATGAACAAACAAAAATCTGCAAGTGAAAATAGTTTTAATAAAACCAAAACCTGTTTGTTATTTTTTAAAACAGTCACATAAAACAGAAATGTCAAATGTTAACAGAACTGAAATGTTAAATTATAGTTTCTTTTATCTTGGCCCAGGTAGTCTATAAAAATTAATTAACAAAACACAAACTTCAGTTTCAGAAAACCACTCACCCTTCTCTGTTTACTGTAAGCAGAATTCTTATCATGCAATGCATTAATGACATTAATTACATTGTATAATGTATGTTTTTCTGTTGACCCTCTGTACTCTTGACACTCAATGTCATCCAATGGGTGTTTGATCCCATTGATTTCTGATTGCAGAGACTACTGTATTTAATAGTGTGTGCAAGTAGTTATATGTTCCTTTTTGTGTTTGTTGGGTTCAACACTTCTGACGAAGTAGTAGATTTTAGTGAATATTACTGTTCCCTTAAACACTAATTTCATTTGCATAATTCAGTTGTGGCAATGATGTAGTATTGACATGTGTACCACTACACAGCCATTGTCATTAACCCTTTCTACACCCAAATAATGACTCACCATTCACCTTAACTATTCATTATCAATTTAATTATAATAAGCAAATAACATTAATGACCATCTACAGTCTGCACAACAGTATTGTGTGGCATTATGTCTTAATGAAGTAATTCAAATGTATTTTTAATATTTTGTTAATATGTAGATACTAAAAACATAATTTTATTGTGTCCTAATGTGCTTTTTGTTTTTTGTTATAGATGTTCCTTTTAAAATAAAAAACAATGAGACTAGAAAGTTGATATTATGTTTTGTGAAACATCAATGAAATGAAGGTATACAATTTATATATTGTAATTTAAAAAAAATACAATTAATTATTGATATTAGATTGGCAGCAAACATAGAGATAGAATTTTAGCTATTTTTAAGAAATACAATGGAGTCTGAAATTTAAAAAAATATTATTTTAATGAAATGTCACACTAAACATATGCACCACTATTTCCAAAAATTTCATTTCGGGAGCTATTGACAAAAACAGCAGGCTACTGAGAAATACCTAAAATGTTCAATTTCTTTAAATCAGTTTATCACATTATGTTTTTAAGAAAATATTTATAACTCGAGTAAGTATAAAAAAAATAAAATAAAAAAATATTACAGTTCAAGGCTGTATGTTGAGCAAAAAAATAAGTAAATTGCAAAAAGCAAAACATACTCTGATGACCATATTTTTCAGTTGACTTCTAAATAGTAAATTTCTTTTGTTTCACATTTAGTATTTCGATCTGACTTTTGAATCTTCATATATAACCGAAACTTGAGCAAAACCTGAGTAACACAGATATTAAAAACATTAGGTTAATTTCTCTCTTTTTGGTTGACGATTCCTAAACTGGATTTTGGTAGAGACCTCATGCATTTTGTGTGGGTACTTAAGACCTAAATTTAATCAAAGTAGGGAGTTAATTTTGAGGAAATCTAGTTTTTGTTCATTTTTAAAGTTTTTTGCGACTGACAAAGAGCTTACAAATTTTACGAAGGTTTAGAGAAGCTATTCCAACATGCCAAATTCCATCAGTTGCTGAATTCGTTTAGTCTCCAACAACAACTAAACAAACACACTTTCAGTACAATAAAGTACACTTGTACAATACAAAAAATTTTTGTCACCAAAAATTTTAAAAACACGAATGAATGCTCTTTATTATTTAAATTACAAATTCTTTCACAAATTAGATTGAAAATAATAGACCTTTCCTATCTATTTAATTATATAAATTCAGTTTAAATTAAAAAAAAATTGTCAGTACTGTTATTGAAAATTGTCTATACATTTCTTATCATACAGAAAAACTGTTGTATTAAATCCCTTTTTGCTACTATATGATAATAATGAAATAGATTGTTCATAACCAGGCTAGTAAATGATACACATACGTGAAACAAGAATTGGTAAATTAAATATTTCAGCACATTAGAAATTTGAAAATGATAAATGGTAGATAAAGTTTATATTTTGAGTGGGGTTGGTCATGCCAACCTTATTTAAGCTTTTATATAATAAATAAACAAACATAAACGTATAAATAATAAAATGTTAATAATGTGCTCTGAAGGAGACTGTCATAAAATTTGAGTAATATTTGAATATTTTGAAAATGTTATAATATTTGTTTTTAATTAAATTTAAGAAACTGTTTTATTGAAATTGTTGATAATAATTGAAAGTTTGAATTTGAATGTTGGAATTAAATTCATGGTACTAAATAAATTAACACAGGGGTAAGGGAATTAAATTACACACACACACACACAGAAAGGCCATGCCAAAGTTGGATTTCAGAATCGGTGATGATAACCTTAACAGTTTTCTGCTGGAAAAAAATGTTATTTCAAAACAACACTGTAAGTAATTTATCGGGCTTCAGATTGGGAATAATATTTCATCTTTGTTGACCAATTTCATTTTAAAGTTACATAATAAACTTCTTTAATACAATTTTTTATCAGAGCATTCGACAAAGTGTCCGTCTACTTTGGTGTTCTTGACCATACTCATGCAACATTCTTCCATCTGCAGCCTTCTTTCCAGGATGTTTTGTGGCATTGCCCCGCACCTTTATGCACTATTTTTTGAATTAATTTATCTTCATCTTGATTTTAACAATATTTTATACAAAAAATTATTATTCAAATATTTTAATTTGGAAAATTATAGAATTACTTCTTTATGTACTATGTAAATATAATTACTTAAAACTATTTGTGTGCGAAGTTTATATGTTTGATTGCCCATTGGGTTTTGATATTCGTGATCGGTTCAACAAATAAAAATGTAGGAGTATTTCATTGACTGTATTTATATGTCACTGTCACCATTATAATGTTCGAGTGATTTCTGCTTCCCATGTGTTTATCACAATTATTTGAAATTTTGGAGTTATCAAAAATCTGAGGTGTATAAATTATTGTTTATTGGTGGAAACCCAATTATAGTTTATTGGTTGAAGTCCTTAAATATATTGTTTCCACCTATCTCAACAGGTTAAATTATTATGTTAATAAATGCCCTCTGTAACTGATTAAATTAGCCTATGACATCACATTAGTTTTGATAGCCTATTTGTTTACACATTGCTTCTTACTGCATGTTGGTGATTTTAGAGAACGAAGGTTGTTATGTTGTCTAAAAATTATGAATTTTTGCAAAGGATCTGGAATCGGACTTTCCATTCAAAATTAATTAAAAAAAAATATAACATAAATTATGAATCAAGAGTCAAATTTTATAAAGTATACAATCATTATTCAAAGTATATGTCAGTCGTCTTCAAAGCAAACTATTAGTATTTATTTTTTTAATAAATATAATTAAATTTTTGTGTTCTTGTGTAAAGCTTGAATAAGGTCGGCAAGGTCAACCTCGAGGTATACGAGGGTGGTCTGATAAGTTTCCGATGAAGATAGCAGCACTCGAATTTCGTTGTTCATCTGTTGACAGTTACTCACCAAAGTTTCAGCCATTTTGGACGTGCAGTTGTTATGTAACAGTCGTTTGAGTGAGTTGATATATTTTTATGAAAATGAACAAAATCGATTATCGAGCTATC
Organism: Callitettix versicolor; assembly: GCA_022606455.1. Classification (NCBI taxonomy): domain Eukaryota; kingdom Metazoa; phylum Arthropoda; class Insecta; order Hemiptera; family Cercopidae; genus Callitettix; species Callitettix versicolor. The sequence goes on from CM040191.1 coordinate 47,742,431, forward strand.
ATTAAATATTTGTTTTTGAAAGGCAATATGCCAACGCAAATCACCATCATTTACCACAGTGAAATTTTGGGCAGCTGAATTTAAACTTGGCCGTAAGAGCTTGGGAGACGATGAACGTTCGGGATGTCCAAAAACTGCAGCTACCGACGAAAACATCGCCAAAATTCACCAAATAGTGCTAGATGACCGCCGAATTAAAGTGAGAGAGATAGCAGACGTTATGAACATGTCAATAGAACGTGTTTGTCACATATTAAATCAACATTTAGACATGAGAAAGCTGTTCGCATGTTGGGTGCCGCATTTGCTCACGTTAGACCAAAAACGTGTTTGAATGAACATTTCCAGTGCTCTGTTGGCGCAGTTTAGGCACAATAAATCCCAGTTTTTGCACCGTTCAATTACTATAGATGAAACTTGGATACACCATTATACGCCCGAAACAAAAATACAGTCCAAACAGTGGACTGCGAAGGGGGAACCGGCTCCAAAAAAAGCAAAAAAAATTTTTGGCTGGGAAAGTGATGGTGACTGTTTTTTGGGATAGTCATGGAGTTATTTTAATAGACTATCTTCAGAAAGGAAAAACCATTACAGGAGCATACTACACATCATCACTTGACAAGCTGAAGTCAGAACTTGTGGGAAACGACCACATTTGCAGAAAAAGAAAATCCTGTTTCACCAAAACAAAGCACTGTCTCACACTAAGCGGTTGCCATGGTGAAAATCTACGGATTACAGTTTGAACTGCTTGACCATCCGCCTTGCTTACCAGATCTAGCCCCAAGTGACTTCTTTTTGTTCCCTAATCTAAAAATTGTGCTCGGAGGACAGAGATTTTCGTCAAATGAAGAGGCAATCACCTTCGTGAACAATTATTTTGCAGAGAAAAACGCCGAGTACTATTTGGACGGTTTACAGAGATGGGAGCATCGCTGGGAGAAGTGTGTAGAGGTACAAGGAGACTATGTTGAAAAATAAAAAAAAAAATCTGAAAAAATGTCTTGTATCTTTGTAAGGTCGGAAACTTTTCAGACCACCCTCGTAATCTGGTCCTCATTATTTATAAGTTCATGTTTTTTTGTGTTATATGTTATTTCGTGTGTAATTTTGTGTTATCATATGTTATTTTCATGTGTTTCACGCTGTTTGTTTTTTTCATTCAGTAACATTCATAAAGTTATACTTAAACATGTAAATAAAATTATTATTTTTGACATTATTTATTGTAACATAATAAAATTGATATTACATTTAATTGTTCCAGATATGACTGAAAAAAGTATTGCAGATGTGAAATACTGGATGTGAATTTAAAAAAAAACTATCGGAAGCCAAGCATATGGCCATCGAAAAGTTGATTACGACCTTCAGTATTTACTTTTTATTAGTAGTAGTTCTCTTTTAAAAATGTGTCATTTTTCCATCTAAACTTTCTTTAAAAAAATCATCAGTTTTTTTTGTATTATTTATTTTATGTTGCTTACTTTAAGAAAACATGAATTTATTCTTAGTTTTATAGTTAAAAAATATATGTATACTAAAAAAACCTGTTCAAAAAATATTTAGATTTATAAAGTTTTGATTAAAATATTTCATTAATTAATTATATTCCTTTTCAACATTAGTTTTACCATCAGTGAAGTCTTAAGCTAAATAGATTTAATGTTTTTACTCTTAAATTTTATTGATGTTACAGTACAGGAAAACATTTCCTTTTCATTATTGTTTGACAGCCTATTGGCACTTTGTTATTTACAGTAAAAGTTCATAGAATGTTATTTAGATTGTTTATTCATCTTTCTTGGAAGTGTGTAAAGGTTGGAGCATACAAAAGGTAAGGTAATAAAAGGAGCCAAAAAAATTTGTACTATGCCATATTTAAGTGTATCACAATTTTTTAACACATATAACTTCATTAAATGGGGAAAAATACAGTACAGTACAGTAAATGTATTGTAAACTGCTAATTCCAACATTAAGAAGCAAAGCAACAACATTTTGTGAGATTAGTAAAAAGTAAATTATGAATTCCCACCTGTATGTACTGTGTGTGTGTGTGTAGTTGTTCAAGGAAATGATTGATTTTGTGATCACTATTTATTTCTACAATGACATTTTCATATTACAGTATATGCCCCATTTATCAAGCTAAGAGACATCAGAACAAAATCGCTTGATTTTTTTTCTTTAAGTTCTGTTCTGTATGCCAGTTAGTTTAGTAATGATGAGGGAAAGGATGTTAGTGAAGGGAATTTTTGCGGTAAGGGAAAGGAATGGCAGTAACTGCAGATAGAACCAACAGCCTTGAGGTGTATTCAGACACATAGCAGGCTGACTAGTGCTGCAGCCATACAAGCCCTAAAACCTGCTTGATGTGTGTGCTTATTAGGATGTCCTGTAGATAGATTTATTATAATACCCTGTTTAGGTATTGGAATGAGAAATAATATAACCTTGCAACAACTACCTTCCCTTAATGCTTGGGATTCTCTGCTAAGGTCATTGTAAAATAAACCTTACTATAGAATGTACTATAAAACTTCAACAACATTGAATGCAGAAAAAACAGAGCGATTTGAAAAATATGAAGAGTTAGTGGTCACAAATGTATGGCGTTAAATCAAAAATCAAGATAAACATCTAAGGTAATGACAATCAGTGCCTAGTAGTAGCATTCTTAATTAAAGATTGCATTATGGGAATGGATACAATAAAACTTTTGAAGATGGAAATGAACTTTGATGAAGATAATAGACAATAGTTGAAAAGACAAATGGAAAATTTCTTATATCGAAGTTTGGACAGATTATTAATGAAAGGATAGAATGCAATATATAATATTAAACAAAAATATGAAGAAGCTGATGGCAATACAAAATGTACCATCAGATAGAAGAGAAATATTAAATACAAGTATTATCATAAATAGAAATAAAGATATTTGACGAAAATGAACTGCTTACAAGAAACCAAAAACAGCAACTAATAAAACTTGTTTCAAAGTATAACAATAATCTCTGAACGTCCACAAAGATGTAATGTGTACCAGCATAAAATCAATATAAAAAAACCATAAAACTGTAGGACCTAAACTTACCAACACCCATAAATTACAATATATGATGTTTAGAAAATTTTAGACCCAACCATTTGTCTATTGAGCAGCCTCGGTGGCCTAGTTGATAGCATACTAGGCTTTTACCCCGAGTTCGATTCCCGGCAAGGGCTTGGCATTTTCATACGCTATAAATCATCCCATCGTCTGCATTAGCCCAAGTGTGCACAATAGTCGGACGTTAAAACACCAAAAAAAATGTGTATTGAAAAAAAATACCAGCGAATGCAAATCATAAAACTAGCAAACTAACCAGTGTGATGAAAATTTAAAGTAATAAATTTATAAATGTTTTAATAATAAACAGTGTCATTAATGAAATGTGATTTACATGATTTGTTGAATGAACCAAGTGAAGAACTACAGTTACACATTTGATTATTTGAATGAGCATTTTATTTTGGCTTGCATTTCATTTTATTGTCAAGCATGCTTATAAACTGTTCATGACATTCATCACAAAATTTCAGCTGACAGTCTTACAGGCTTGTCTTGACATTGTAATCTGTAATTATTTTTTAGGTGTTCATAAATCAGCTGATTCCACATACTCTAATTTCCTAATATTTTCCTAGCTGCTCCATACACTTGCAACAGATATTTTATTTACAAAATAGTTGTCTTATTCAATTAAAACTTTATAATAATAAATTTCTCAGTTTAACAACTTTTTATAAATGGTGTGTAATGATAAAGTTCATATATTCATTCTTTTTTAAAAATTGTTTATGTTTGGCTCCTATATTTACAGTTTTTCAGACAGTTGCCATTGTCCATCATCTGTGTGTATAAATGGTATTTTGTGAGTACAGGTCAACTTTCATTCTCAAGTGCCTAATTTTAAACCTATACATGCAACAAGAACATAAGCCTCTGTTAAAATACTAGCCATTTGAAAACACAGTTTGATCCATACTCTCAAAACGTGTATTCCTTTATACAGAAAAAATATGGTAAATGCCCAAATATACATATTAATGTAAATTCCATTGTGATGCAAATACAAAATCATTAAAATTCCCAGTTTAGAAGCTACCAACAAAAGTACTGATATCCTAAAAAACTGGCAATGGTAAAAATAATTAATAAAATACTGAAAAACATTATTGCTTATAATGATAACTAATTTATATTAAAAAAATGTATACACAATCTTAGATCAAGTAAATGAACTATTTGAGAGCAATATGCAAACCATTAGACATGTAGATAAAGATAAGAACAGTAGGTATTATACACAATAAAATAAAAATATGGTGCAAAAATAAAAATTGGGAATTAAACGAATAACGATTAAATTTTATGATTTAAATCAAATAAAAAATTATGACATGATCAATGAAATTATGATTAATAATACTTGCATTTATGTTATTAATATTTAAGAAAAATTATTTGAAATAATAAAAAATAGTAATTAATAATAGAAAGAATTATTATTTGAATTAAACTGAGCTCTAGCTAAATTAAATTTTATATTGTTTGATAGATTTAATTCTTATTTTAAACTCCCGCTTGTACTATTTATGTGTATACAGTACTGCTACCTACCATTTCAACGTAAAAGTAAAATTTAAAACATGACGTTTTATTGATCAATATTTTCATTGGTTCTGTAATGTTCCTTGTCAAAAGCAGCGGCCAATGACGTTTCCTGTCTACAGAGTACAGTGTTCATGAAGATGGCAGCTCTGCCTTCTCCAACGCAGGTAAGATTTTCAATCTTTTTTTTATAATCAATTTTGGAATTATTGTTTATCAGGATGGAATTCTTATTTTTAATACATTTTATGAACAGTTTAAAAAATAGTGTTTTAAATAAAAAATATTCTTAAAAATACAAAAATATGTAAACTGTAAAGGTCACAGGTCGATGGAGTAAGACAGGCCCTGCCTTCTTTACGTCTCAGGGTGGTTTATTTTGTATATTTTTGTTATGATTTGTAACATTTTGTTATCATTCGAGTATGAGAACATGTATTAAAATAATCCAGTAGGTAATAATCTGATATATGTAAATTTCTTTACATATTAAATTATAAAAAGATAATTGAACTTTAGTCTAAAAGTTATTGACACTTTTTGCTGGCCTATAAAAATATATATTTATGATTTTTAAAAATTATAAACATCGTATCTGTTAAAAAAATAGGCCAACGTTTCTACATGTTACTTAGTTTATTATTTTAGGTAGCCTATTTGTCTTCTAGGCTTGGCTACTATCTGACTATGGAAACCTTACATTATTTTTCTCATAAAAGACTTGTTTTACTGAGTAAAAATGTATAGGTAACAAAAAAAAAAAAAAAAACTGGTAATTTAGTGATATTTTGAAAACTGCATTAGTCTACAATTTATTACATGACTAACATGTTAGGTTTGGTTAGCAGTTTGTTAATATGTAGTTGAACTTGTTTTGACATTTTTGTTCCAGAACGATTTATTACATACCCAATAGTAATAATCGATAATATAAAACTGCAAAACTATGTTGTTTATACTATGGGAAAATTGAAAAATGAAAGTGATTCGCATAACCTCAAAATTAGTACTGCATGAAAGTAAACTTTCATTGTGAAAGTGATTAATTAAATGCATATTATAATGAGAATAATTAAACTTTAAAAAAATGACTGAAGAACTTAACAACATGGTTTTTTATGAAAACATTATTGCGTGAAGAATCAACATATTTTTATAAAAGGAGTAGTCAACCACCATATGGGGAACCACTTTTAGCTGATTTATTGAAACAAAAAAAAATGTAGCTTCTTGCTTGCGACGTACATAAACATGCCGGTTGCAATAAAATATTTTGTTTCTTTATCAGTTTAACAAATATTGCTACACTTTGAACATTAATACAAGTCTTTGAAATTTCCATAACTTATAATAAAATTGACAACATGACCTTAACCCCAACCTAAACTGACAAAAGAGGCAAATTGCCTCATAAAGAGCAAGAGGAAAATTGCTGTTCACAAATAACAGTTGCCATGCTTGAACAAATTTTATCACTGTATGAACTGCAACAATTTATAATTTTAGAGTAACCGCCAGCACCATTTTATAAAATAAATACCAATATACAGCATTTGTAAGCGTTAACAATAAATACAAATAACAACATTGTAGATGATCTGTGACATCAGAGCCAAATAACCTACAACATTCCAATATCATTTTATTAACATAATCATTTATCTAGTCAGACTAGGCAAAAACCGTATATATATATATGTAGATTCCAAACACATTATATTATCGGGAATAAGTAAAAATTTTGTATTTTGGAAAAATGCCTGCAACAAAATAGTTCAAATTTAGTTTATGTAATAGAAATTACATCGAAGCAGACGTTATCACGTGGTATAACTAGTCATCTGATTGGTTGCTAGACGGGAGATTCCAGAACCTTCTACCATGTAAATAATGAGAATGTAAATAATAATACAATGTTAAGGACAGAAAACATTGAGGCATGCCTTTATATAAACATTGACATGTGGTTATAAAAACTTGACATGTGATTAGTTGCTAGGCTTTCGAAAAAGGTCGCATAATTCCAAACTTTTTATCGTGTACGCAGAGGCGTATTGATGGGAGAAACAATGAGTCGGAAGGGGAGTCAACGAGGGGACACCATAATAAAATCTAGATTTAAGTGTTGTGATAGTGGTAATCAATTAAGAAGTATTAATTAAGTGTTCATCATGTTAATTAAATTAGAGAAACTTATAGTTTGGATGAGATACAGTGGTGTTGAACTTTTATTTTAAAATTAAAACCCTAATTTAATTAATAAATTTCCAATAAACCTTATTCGATCTGAGACTCTGAAAATTAAATAATTAAAATAATTTTTGAAACGTTAACCTATATTTTAAAATAAATATTAACATGCATGTTTATAAGGACTGGCTCCAAACCCCTCCCTGAGATATAATTTCTGATTTTCTTTCTTATATTTAAGACTTAATTTATATTTAATTAGTAACTGACTTTTGTAAACCACTGGCGAAATAAAGTTAAAAAAAATGTAATAATGATATTTAAAAAAAAGTAATAAATAATATCCAAAAGTTTAGTAGCTGTAGGATAGACCATTTCCCAAAGATAATAAGTGATATACACTAGACGAAATGAGTTAAATGAACAATGCTGACGAATATTGGTTCTTTTTATAAATAGGTAAAAGTCTTTTAAAAATAAATGTACAGTTCCTTTCATTATGTTGTACCTGAATAAAATGTAATATAAATTTAAGTAATTATGTGTTCTGTAGTATGTAAATCGTAATTTCTATTTATTTGAATTTTATAGATCAGTTGATAGATTGATTTCATGAATTAATAAACATCAGTTTATCATCATTTATAAGTATTTTACTTTATTGTAAATGGCGACCAACGTGATGGCAAAAATAAATATTCCATTTATTTGATTATTAGCCGCCTCGGTGGCCTAGTGGATAGCGTATTAGGCTTTCACCCCGAGGACCCAGGTTCGATTCCCGGCGAGGGCTTGGCATTTTCATATGCCAATCATCCCATCGTATTCATTAGCCCAAGTGTTGCAAAATAGTCGGACGTTAAAAAAAAAAAAAAAAAATTTGATTAATATAGTTTGTTAATATAAATTGTATATAAATTAATATTTATTGTAGAACTAGTAATGTAATGACCATGAGATCGTGATGGTATGCATGCGCACTACCTTGGTGGGTAACCTTGGCGTAGTAAATCTAGTATGCTCCATATAGAGTAAACATCAGTGACGTCACTATGTAGTTCCATTAAAAATTATTTAAAATGGTAACTTATAAGAAATTTTATCTTCCATAGGTAAATATCTTTTAATTGAATAATAAACTACATAGTGTAATAAAAAAAATTTTAAAAATTTAGTGTGTGTAATTTTGTTTGTTTTTTTGTTTGTGTGTACACACACACACACAATCAGTAGACACTTTTGATGAAGAATATCACTTTGTGCAAATATTTAACAATTAGCAATTAAAAATAGACATTTTTTAAGTGCAATTTGCTATTTATGTAATTAATGAACAAATACTCTACTTCGCAAAGTAGAGTGTAGTAAATTCAAAGCAGCAGCTGATGTTGGTATACCAACTAGATCAGTAATCATACAATTGATTAGGTTAGTTCAGTTTTTCCAATTTATTTTTTGTGCTAGTATTTTCTGTTTTTGGATATTATTTTGGATCATTATTTCTATACATTAACCCTTTTAGGGCCAGGCGGGCGATCCATCACGTGTATACTCAAATACAAAAAAGACCATCGCCAATCTGTAACTGTGAGAAAGACTAAGGTCCTCTTGCAAGTAGATAGAATGCCCCGGTGCAAGTAGATAGTATTACATGTAAATCTAACCTAACATTGGCAGGAATAAATTATAGCCTGCAATGAAATGTCCTACATCATATTACCTTAAGATGTGTATTTTATGTGTAGTTTTATTTATGATAAATGAGTTACTAGTATCTTTTGATTATAGATTAGATAGGCCCTAAACTATTTTTAACTTGTCACAAAGAATCTTAAAAAAAATCTAAATCTAAATCTTCGCCCAAAACCATATTAGGTTAGGTTTGCAGTTATTAAAAAAAAAAGAAAAAGATTGGTTGCTATATAATTATTTTAAACAATCTTACAAATCTTAACTCATTATGGTTTTATTGGAAGAAATTGTACACATGGAAAATCTGACATCAAATTACCGTAGTACGCATACTAGTTTAATGCTATGAATGGATGTTGCTTGTTCTTTGGTGAATAGAAACATAATGTGATCCAGATTGTTAACAAACAGTAATAACTGAGGTTATAAAACTAGTCTTTTTTATTGCACAAAAAATAAAAAAATAGTACAATTATTCCTAATCTCCTGATTAAACACTCCTGTGTCTATAAATTAACTAGGTTTAAATACCAAAACAATTTAAAAGTGCTACTAGTCCATAGTCTGCATAATTACCTTACCTTTTTTATTCAACACATTATACTTTTATTACATTCACAACATATTAGATATTGAAAACTAAATGTTTTTCTGGTATTTATGCAGTGTAAGTTGTTTTTCAGATTTTTCAAATGAAAAATCGAAAACGACCTACACTGCATATTTACCGTTTTCCTAACTTTCTAAACGTTTTGAGGTAAGAGTTAAATTACAGTATATTCTGTGATTATCATAAACTGTAAAATATTAAAATATACTATCCAACACAGTTGATAACAGTAAACAACGTTGACAAGTTTGTTATGGTGGTAGTCTATAGTTTGCAATATTTATAAATTGTAAATGAAATAGCCTAATATGTAGAATAGCCTTCTCAAATGTGTAATAATGAGGTACTACAGAAAAGTGCATTGTCTGAAACAAGCATAAAGTATGTATGCTCTATAATCTAAGTGCATTTATATCCACTTTTTATTTAATGTTTATCAAGGGTTAAAATGATTTTTCTGATTAAAAAGAGAAAAAAATTGATATTTGCAAATATTTAAGGAGCTAAACTCTACCCTACTCAATATTAATAAGGTAAATGTGAAATAGCAAATGTATGTATTGTCTGTTTAACCTAATCTGATGGGAACTAATCTAGTCTCTACTAGGTCATGATGTTGATAACAATTATTAGGCTATCGACTTTTTACCTTTATAGATGATAAAAGTTAATGCTGACAATTGCATGACATTAGTTGGTAGATAAAGAATATAGCTTACAAATTTAAACTTAAGTGTAAGTAGGGCCTAGGTATGTTTTTTTAAATTTAAATGAAGAGTTCATTAAATTAATAGTTAATTACAATAACAATAATTTAAAAAAATGTAGTTTATAATATATAATTTTCAAAATGTTAAAGATAGGGGTAAGGCCTAATTACATTATTACTCAACTTATTAGATAAGTTATTCTTAAAAATAATCAGCACACAGCTGTCTTGCTGATGTGATAGAAACAGGTTTCCAAAAGTATTGCCCTTTTTGAAATTCTGATTTCACTATCATAATTATCATTAAAATCTGTTTATATTAGCATTTTAAACTTTCAAATTATACTGTAAATAAACCTTTATTGCCATCACACAGTTTTTTTCAATTTTTTTCAAATTCAAAAAGGCTAATTTATTCAGTTTTTAATGCTGATTACGTATGCCGTACTGAGGTCTGAAATTTTCAACAGTTTCAGTATAATATAAACTGTACATTGTTCTAATTCATATTTAAAAGACATCAGTTTTGTTGATTTAAAAGATGAACATTTAGCGCTTTCAACTGTTGTAATGCATAAGAGTATACCAGTAGGTTGATTTTTTTTTTTGCTTTAAAAATGTGTATGCTAGTGTAGTGTGCACACACAATGTTTGATTTTATATTGAAGAGGTCTAGCTAGGCTGTCTATTTAGTATAAAATAGCTGAATCACTGGATTATAATGAAATACTAAAAGAGTTTACTAGTGCGAAGACAAGAAGAGTATATTTTGTATAGACCTAGTGACTCATTATTTTTGTATATTTCATTTGTAGCATTTTAAGAGTATACACAGATGATATACCTGATAATAAGATGATAATATCTGTATGTTCATCATGTTTTTGCAGCTTATTCAATTCATCCTGAAAGTAAAACCAAGGCCAGTTCGAGAATATATTTTTACACAAGCAACAGTGTTTGATGTCGTTATCCACCAGTTCAGAAACAAATAAATTGTTTTAACATGGAAAAAAGCTTTAAAAACTAAACAGTCGCCTCGGTGGTCTAGTGGATAGCGTATTAGGCTTTCACCCCGAGGACCCGGGTTCGATTCCCGGCGAGGGCTTGGCATTTTCATACGCTATAAAATCATCCCATCATCTGCATTAGCCCAAGTGTGCACAATAGTCAGACGTTAAAAAAAAAAAAAAAAAAAAAAAAATTAAAAACTAAACACACTTCAATAAGGAAAAAGACATTAAAAATAAACTCACATCTTGCCTTGAAAGACAAAGGCAAGAAAAAGTTCAAAGAAGTAATTATTAAAAAGTTCATGAAAAAAACAGTGTAGGTAGTAACAATGGAGTGTTTCGTCTCTGTAACTTCTCATATCTGCAAAATTATTCTGCTACAATAGAAAAACAGATTTATGAAAATAATTGGAGAACTAAATATTGAAATTTGAAAAAATCTGTTTCCATGTAAGCTAAGTGATACTTTTAAAGATTATAGTAAAAGCCCAAAGAAATAAAATGTTTATTATATATTTTAAATTTAAGTTAGTGTTTTTTAGGCTTGGTAAAATTTGTGTTTATTGACTTAAGGATATATACTTTTTGCAAAATAGGTTAAGATCATAATGTGTTTACTGTAGAACTTTCCTTCAAGAATAATTGTTGCTTTAAATTCCATCTTGATTCTTTGTTAAAAAAACTTTCATGGTCAACTACAGAACAAAAAGCCAAACATCCACATCCAAACTTGGCAAATTCATTTTCATTGGTATCCTTTTTCTTTTCAATTACGTTCTTAGCATACAAGATGAGTACCTCTCTCTTATTCTGTGAGATTGATTGATTGTTGCTTACTGTCACAACTTAATATCTAAATTTTAGTAAATGTGTTTTGTTTTCATGTAAAAGTTACATTTCTGATAAAGTTACATTTATCAGAATATATACAACAAATAAGTAAATAATTAACAAAAATGGAATGTTTAACAATAGAATTATTCTTGTCATTTCACACTAAGAAAAAAAAATCACATGAAATCAACAAAATTACTGGAGTGCTTATTAAGCTGTAAAAGTAAGGTAATGATTAGACCCATTTCTTATCTCTGTTATAAGTATATATAACTATTACATCTTAATCTGGTCATAAATATTTATATCTAGCAATGAGTCTTAAAAAAGTAGGTCAGAAATGTTGAAAAGAAGAAAATAAAGAGGCTTGGATCTAAAAAGTGGGTTGCTAAATAAACCTTCAGAGCTGAGAAACGCGAAAACAGAAATTTCACAAACTTATTAAATGTTACAGATTTTGAAGACGTGATAATGAGAGAATAACTTACCTGTAAAAATGTAATGAACTTGTTTTTAAACATGAGGGCAGGTTAAGATAGCGTAATTTCCATGAAATATGATATAGGAAATGTCAGAAAAGCGGATATTTTTGTTAAATAACTAGTTAACAAACTCCTTGCTTAAGGACAGATTAACTAGTTTGTGGATTAACTGAGGCTGTTCAGGGAAACTGTAAATTTGGTAAAATAGATTATGCATACTGTATAATAATCATAGCATACTACTGTATTGCTGATATGATGGAATCGAATCCCTAACAGTAATTTTTTTATCTTATATGTATTTGAAAGTCTGATTTTACCGTTGTAACCATGTTAAAGTCTGTACAAATTAGTATTTGAGATTTTTACGCAACATTGAAAACACAAAAATGAATCATGACTGCTGTCACATTAATTTTCTTATTTTCAGTGGAATTTGAATGTATAAAATGTTAAATTATGCTGTTATTCAGTGGTTAATTACGATGTTGAAATATAATGTTCAAAGAATGTTAAAGACTGTACAGATTAGGATTTAAAATTTTTACGTAACATTGAAAACAAAAATAAATCCAGCTATCATATTAATTTTCGTATTTACAGTGAAATTTGAATATATAAAATGCTAATACGCTAATATTCAGTGATTAATTGAAATGTAATGTTTATGCCTCTAGAAATGTAATGTTCAAAGAAATGTTTGGTAAAAACGATATGATTTTATCAGTTTTAAGATTTGGAATTGCCATAATTTTGAAACTAAAAATATGTTGAATTACGCTGTTTATATAATGTATCTAAAAATGTTTTTATTTTATTTCAGGTGGCTGGTAGCCATTATTCTTTATATGAAACATATTATCAATTAGTAAGTATGAACCATATTATCAGTTAGTAAGTATATTTAATTTAACATTATTCCATTCTCATGTATTTTATTTTTAGTAATGATTTTGATTTTATCTAATCATTGAACATTTTTTTAGTATTTTTAATATAGGCTTTTAATTTTATTTATATTATCTGCTATTGTTGACTGAGTTTTAATTGCTGTTTTTAAACATATATTTTTTTTTGTTTTTTTCTTTAATTTTGTGAATGTTTTATAATGATATGAATTGTTTAACAAATACATATTTTGAACTGTACAGTTTCTTTGTAGTGTCGCACAAAAAAAAATGTTATGTTTGCTAATGAGAATAAAATTTAGTACTTGTAGAAGCATCGAAATTAACTGAGATTTAATTTCAAAATTTTTAAATGAAATTAATCATATTAGTAATTGAACAGCAGAAAATATTTTCCAGTGGACTGTGACTTAAAGCCACATTAGGGATCATTCAAAAAATTTGAATTAAAAAAATATGAAAAAAAGAAAAAATCCAGAATAAAAAAATATTAAACCACTTTTTTATTGAATATTGAGAACAATTTTAAGAAAACACTTTGAAAGCACCTGTATGCCTGTAAACATAGTAGACAAATGACTGACAGCACATTGTACATAATAAGGGTAGGAACTGATGGACAATTGATTGGGACAATAGCGAAGAAAGAAAATGTTGGGTTGTAGACAGTCCACATAACTTAGTATCTTAAGCATAAAGGTGAGGATTGATCTCTGGACATGAGGTTTCCCAGGTTATCATTCAGGCGTAGTCTTGCTTTCAATACTAAAAATCCCACCTCAGTTAGCAGTTTTGCAAACATATATTTTGAAGCAGCTTTTTGTACTGTGTTCAGTATAATGATCTGCCTTCTCTAGCTTCGTCAATTCTACTTTTGTTGACGCGTTTCAGAGAACGTCCATCTTCAAAAACTATATCTATACTCAGAGTATAGATATAGTTTTTGAAGATGGACGTTCTCCAAAACGCGTCAACGAAAGTAGAATTGACGAAGCTAGGGAAGGCAGATCATTATACTGAACACAGTGATAATAATCTTAGCAAAAAAGAAAAAGAATATAAAAAGAATTTCAGCTTTTTGTACTTATATAAGCTAAATTTATTTGAATTATTTGTAAAAAAATATTCAAATTAAATGAGATTTTTTTAGCATTGTTTCAATATGAATTTTAAGACACAAAAAAAATCTAACAATACTTTCAAATTAAATAAGATTGGATTAAAGTCCACTGTACAAGTTAATTATCTAATGATTAAATTTCAGATTGTTGATAGTAATTGTGGCCCTTTTCAGTCTTTAGCATTTTTTTACATGGCCATATCTTTTTATATATTTTAAGCCTGATGAATGTACTAAACGATAATAATATCTTCAGCTGGATATATACAATATGTAGTAAGGAAAAAGTAGCAGAACTCTTGGTAATTTATGCAACACCCATTCCTGTCAGCCTCCACGTGAACCATCCTCCATTATTTACCTCTGCTCTCCCTTTACAACAGGCAGGTAAATTCTAAGTGAGTTGCATATACAAATCAATGCCTGATGTGGGGTTTTAATCCTCTAACGTTTGTCACACTATATTGGCCATGTATAGAGTGTTAAGTTTGAGCAACCTTGCTATCTTGACAGTTCAGCAAATCTTGAAGTTGTTGGCTATTGTATTATTAATAGGTTATATATGTTAAGCAATTGATTAACTTGGTGTGAACCTTGAGTATTGAAGTAATTGGTGAGTAATAAGGTACAAACTATTACTGAAAGAAAACCGTGATTATATTAAATTACTCATTGGACTGGAATGAGTTAACTAAAATAAAAACTACAGATAAATTAGTCACCTGTGTAGCTATTTACTAAACTATTACAAAAATCAATATTTGTTCAATGTTTGAATCATTTCTGATTTCCAAGTTATGGTTGCTCCAACACCTTATTTTCCATTGGAAATTTGCAAAAAAACTGCAACTAATACTTGTTTTTTTAGGTGATTTAGTAAAACTCTGTTGTTATAGGGACTTCATATTGATAATATCTATTAAGGACTTGATAAGCCTACAATAGAGTAAGAGAATATGGTTTGGATTAGCTAGGTTAGTTGTCCTCACAATTCCATTAAATAATAATTTCTCAGTGTGAACATGGCTATTAGTAAAAATGAAAATTTGTAAATTTCAGCAAAAAATTTCAGTACGCTATCCATTTTTTATTAAAAAAAAAAAAATTATTCATAGCCTACATATTATATTAATCGTTTTGTGGTAAAAATTGTCACAATAAGAATAAACCAAAAAGCTATATTTAAAATTTTAAGTGCTTCAGACGTAACCCTTGCCCTATTTTCAGAAAATGCCTGCTACAGACAACGTGTGAAAATTAAAAACATTTCTTTTGTAGACCATTTTTTTTTAATACTATGTACTATGTTGAAGAAATTGCAGACAAACATGCTTTCTTGATGAGCTAACTCAGCTTGCTGTGGTCACTTGGTTTGCTGGTTCAATTATTCTTGATTGCTTGCTAGATTTGTAGTTGAATATCAGATGGCTATTTAAGTTCAATTCTGGTTTTCAAATATATACAGTAGTGGCTTTCATAATATTAATTCAATGTAATCCAAATTTTATGTTTCTTTAGAGTTTCAAATGTAGGTTTATAAAGAAAGTCTTGTGTATTTTTCTTGCTTCAAGACTCTGTTTTCGCTGATTTTTTGACAATACTAAATCATAAAAATCATAGTTAAAGTGGAGCCTTGTAATGAATACATATGAACTTTTATGTAGCTCTACTTGTGAATTTCCTATAAAAATTGAAAAATTTGAGTTACATCTAAAGAGGCTATACATTACATTTCTTGAATCAATTTCTATAGAGTTGTAATTTGAAGGCCTACCCAAGTGGTTGTGAAAAGATTTTAAAAACTTCAAAGCGTTTCAAATATATTACTACAAAATTCGCAGAGCTCTTGTTTTTTTATACTGAGAGACTCTTGATATGAATTTCCTTCGTTATGAAATTCTGACATTACAAAATTATGTTTTTTTAAGATATACTTCTCTATAGCACTTCTCAGATTTATGTATTATATTAGATTGCTGAGGATTCTAAAATACACTTGCTATACTGTAAACATGATTTCAGTATAATATTTTTTTTCAGGTAGATCCAAATAATCAAGGGAGTGTCGGTGCACTTGATGCAGCAAAGTTCCTTAAAAAATCAGGCCTCTCTGATGGCATTCTCAGCAAGGTAACAGTGGTTGATTCTATTATTCTCATTCTTTTTATTTATTTCAGCCTAATTTTAGTAGATAGAGGTAATTTTTACTTTATTTGAGACTTGTGGATTGATTGCAATTGCTACAGTTAAAATTGATACTGTTTTTCACTTTCAGTTATTTAATAGCTACTAAATTAAAATTAATTAATTAATATTATTGTGCAATTAACAGTTTTCATGGAATTATAAGTAACAATTGTAAATTCTAGAAATTTTGTAATTCAAATTTCTTACTATAATTAACTTAACAACATAATTAATGACTTAAATTATTAAACGAAGTAATTATAAATAAATTTATTTAAATGAATATCTAATAAATTTATTGTTTTAGCGCAAAGGGAAATAAACCATAAATCACTTGTACTTATAAAGTGAAATAAATGAATTGAAATTATCAATGCTAAATGGAACATTAAAACTTTTATGTGCTTGTGTGCTGGTTGCCTTATCTAGGTTCTGGACAAACTGCTTTCTTATCTTTGCAGTTGAGCGTAGATGTTGATATTCTAACTCCACTCAGTTGACAGTTACATTTAGTAAAGAATTTTAATTGAATGTTTTTAGATGTATTTTTACTGTCAAAATGTGTACTTATATTATTTTTGTTACCTGAAATCCCTTAAGAGTTGTAGTTAAAACCAAGGAATTTCATGTTTATTGTCGGCAATATTTTTCTAGCAGTAATATCTATTAAAGTATGAATAGATTTAATTAAAGTAATTAAAGGATTATGGTATTTGTACTTCATTTTAGTAAATGAATAGAAAATATAGAAATAATTTAGACAGTAATTAAGAACTATCTGTTAATAAAAAAAATGCTTAAAATGAATTATAACTCTTTATATTTTGACAGGCTGTGCACAGCCTTTTCTTTACTGTCTTAAAAGTTATTTTTTTACAAAATTTTCTAAAAAATCTGTTTTTTTAATTAATATTACACCTACAACCCTGATTATCCAAAATTAAGGAGGGAAGCTGTTTCGAATAACATTTTTTTTTGCTTAAACCCATGTACATGTAATATTTTTTGTACCTAATTAATTCTAAAAGATTTTGAAGGTCAAATGATTCTAACCTCTTTTTGTAAGCTATAGGCTTCATGACTTAAGTTCTTTATTAAAGTTAAAAATTATTTTTTTTGTCTTTCATCTGTATACTGTACTTAAGATAGGTTATAGCATATTAATTATTAAAAATATAATTATCAATAATTTTCATTTCTTTCTTACATCCCTTGCAACGTTTTCGAGCAGTATCCCTCTGTCTTTTCATTAGGACATCAGCTGGCAATGACTAGCTGCATTGTTCAAAATAATTTAGTGAAATCTAAAATTTAGCATGATCCGTATTGACAGTTACTGACTAATACAGATATCATTATTATGGGGTAGGTGTGCAGATTGGCAGTGTATTTACGTTTAGATTCAGGAGTTGGTGGCTGGGGAAATTCATCTCAAGGTCAGGCATTTATTTCTGTGCTAGCCCATGCGATGTCGCCTTTTATCCACACTCATATAAATTTTATTTATTCACCATCATTCTTTTTAAGGAATTTGCTATTCTGTACCCGTTTTCTGGTTGATCCGAGTTTTGTTAACTAAGGATTTACTGTATTAAAAAACCTGTAAAATTTCATCAAATTGGTTAGTTAGTTTTTACTGTTAACCAACTGTTAAATCACCAGTGTGACTAAATGGGCAGACACCCTGGTAAAACCCATTTTTTTTATCTCAGGGGTCCTGATAAACAGAGAAATCTGTCAAATCTCAAAATAAATTTTTGTCATGTTAACAATATTTCTTTTAACTTCATATATTGAACCAGTAAAAAAAGGAAGTTATATACTTCATTAAAACTAGATAGCAGTATGGTGTGATTGGAAAAGTGTAACTATTTTGTCAACTATTTATAAACTTGAGATGATCAGTGTCAATAAACATACTAAAACTTAAAAAAAAAACTTGTTATTAAACATAATAAAGATGTGGGTGGCATTGACAAGTCAGATATGATATCTTGTTACGATTGAAATAGAAAATATATTCTTAACTTATTAGACATTGTTGTAAATATAATCCAGATGTTCAACTTAAAACGTAACTAAAAGGTGTGTTATCTGATTTTTGTTTCAATTTAATAAGCTAAAATATTTGAAATTCATTCACAAAACAAAGGCATTTTCTGCATGGATAATCCATTTGTCTTGAGCTAATGAGAAATATCTGATATAGTGAGTCCCGCTTATCCGACCTTTGCTAATCCGACATAGCCTCAAAGAACTTAAAAACAATTTCAAAGATTTGTAGTGAAACCGAATGTACAATGCCTGCACCACTTTTATATCAGGCCTTTATGCCTACGTTTTACAAGCCCAGCCGATGACCCACATTCTCTTCAAAAGAAAGAGGGGGTCGGCCAACCTTATATACCTGGTCTGTTTGTTCATTTCTGTTTTTTTGTATCAATTCACATTCGTGGAAGAGTTGACCTTTATAATGCATTCTGCTTGTTTGTATGTTTAGTAACGTTTCACACATTTTTTTTATTCACTGTTTTGTAAAAGGTAAAAGATATTTTGGTTCTCTGAGATTGCGAGATGTAGCAGCGAGAAAATGTCAAATCGTTGGTAAACAAAAACCAATTAAAAACTTTTCCCATTAAGTTTGATGATTTGATGTACTGCTCTGTTTACTGTTTTATGTTTTAGCACAATACATTTAGTAATAATATATGCAATTAAAAGTTTTTTAATGTAATAAATCCAATTCAATACTTTTAAATGTTTTTTTAATGGTTTTCCATGTAATCCAACTTTCCCGCTAATTCGACCCGGCTCCACCCGATTTAGGTTGGATTAGTGAGACTACTATACATCTAGCAGACTGCCACTTCATAAAACATTTCCCAACTGGTGAGGAATACAAATGAAAAGTTTATAAAAGGTGTTATGTGTTCAGTAATACTAGAATAAGATATGAAAGAAAAAAAACAGTTGATTGCAATCATTTTTGTGTGGCATTTAACATTTGTCCTTGGTTTGGACATTTTCACAAATGAAAAAAAAGTTCTACATACAATTTTAATGATTCAGTCAGTCATACTTTGGATGATTCATTCAGACAGATCATCATGGTTGACTCATGTTAACATGTCTTTATTTGCTGATTGAAATTACTTCGAATGTAATTCTATTAGCGTTTGTGTCGTTTGTTTATACATGTTATGTATAATAATTATGTTCTAGTTACATTTATTCGTTAGGGGTGTAATTATAACTAAGCATATAATTATAAATATTTGTATTGTCTTTATTTAAAATATTTTATTTTTTTACAGGTTTGGGACCTATCAGATCCTAATGGCAAGGGTTACTTGAACAAATCTGGCTTTTTTGTAGCTTTAAAATTGGTCTCATTAGCACAAATTGGCAATGACGTTAGTATATCCAGTTTAATGGTGGATACACCACCACCTAAAATGGTAAGTAATTATTTATGCAGGTTTTGGTATGCAACCTGAGTTAAATATTGTATAGTTATAATTATTTAGAGATTTTGTTGGTGTTCGAAGTCCATATATTCTGTGCAGAGTAAATCAGTCTGAAAACTGTCTGAATTTCATGTTGTTTCAAGTAAATACTTTTAACATTCAAAATATAGTAATTTTGCAGGATTAAGTAATTGTGAAACCAAATTCACGCCCAGTGTAGGTTATTTTACAAATATTACCTTTATTTAGTCATCCTTTCACAGTCACTGGGCTTAGCCTAAATATGGTGGGTTTTACCGCTCATGGCATTCAAAATGTTAGATATTTTGCCTAAATGCGACCTTTATACATCAAGATAAAAGGATTTTCTTATGTGTGAATATTTTTGAATAAAATTGCAGTGACTGACTACATTTCTGTGAAATAGCCAAACAAAATAAGATTATATTTACTTAATGAGCATTGATGAAGAATGTAAGCATAGCACTGTTGTTTACAGCTGGTTTATTACTGTCCAGACATTTAACTAACTATTTAAGAATGTCTTTGACTATCTGAATAGTGATAAGTATAGAATGGTAACAGACATAAATAGGTTTATCACATTTTTTGCTTTGTAGTATTATTCTTCCTAACTCATCTGCCAGTCAATAAGACTTCAGTTTATTGATTAGCTAATATACATAGATTCACAGTGCAGTACCATTTCACATTATCTAAAAGTCTCGGTGGTCGATGTGGCTTGGACATGGGGGTCTGCAGGGCCCCGAATTTTATGGGTCGGGTCGGGTGAATTGAAAAGCCCGACTTTGGTTCGGGCCAAGCTTACAATTTGGGTCAAAGACGGGTCGGGCCAAGTAAATATCAACTTTTATTTTTAGGCAACACCCTGCCTTGTCAAATAAATATGTCTGTGATTGACAACAGTACACAATCAGTTCAAAGAATCTGCAGATATCCTTTTTCCGAATGTATATTGTTTCATGATTGTCACTAAATTAAAAGATGTAATTTTTTCAAAACAAAAATCAAATGAAAGTATTGAACACAATGAGCCCGTAATACATTGGTTCGTTGCGTGTATTGTGTATTCACACAATTTTGCGTGCTGATGTCATTACATCAGACCATTACACAGACCATTGTCTGTGGCGGTAATCAGTCAGACCAACAGTGTCCGTGTTACATCGGCCTGTGGCGGTATTCACACAACTTTTGCGTGCTGATATAATCGGCCTGTGGTGGTCAGAGGGTTAAATATGAAATGAACAAAATTTTAATTCTAATTTTTTTTTTGACTTAGGTCTAGCTAAAAATGTGATTGGTTTCCTATTTAACCCGACCCAATCCGAAAAGACTGAGCGCTGAAAAACCCGACTAGCCCCGACCCAAATTATAAAAAACTCGGCCCGCAGACCCCTACTTGGACAACGATTAGTCTGCTGTTAGTGCTTCATCTTTGAAATGTACACGTCAAGGTTGTGGGTTCCAGACTTATAGTTACTGCCATAAATTTGCTGTTAATGGTAGTTACTACTATAAACTTTACCCTTTTTGTTTAATGTTCCTTGCCCTCATTAGTCTTACAGGCATGGTGTTAAGGGGAGAAAATCACATCTTAATTTTTATACGAGGGTTGATCAAATATAAACGAGACTGATTTTTTAAAAAATTTATTGCTTACTTACAAATTATTCTTGATACAACTTATTTTTCTATATAGTCTCCCGCACGAGTAACACATTTTTCCCACGGATTGGAAATTTTTAATTCCATCTTCGTAAAAAGTTCTCGGCGCTCATTGAGCCATTGGAGCACGAAGGTCTCCACCGCAGAATCGTCTTCGAAACGCTGGCCTTCAAGCGCCTCTTTGAGTGGCCCAAACAGGTGATAGTCGCAGGGTGATAAGTCTGGACTGTATGGGGGATGTTCCATTGGTTCCCAGCCAATTTGATCGAGTTTAAGCCTTGAAGCGTTCGCCGAATGTGGTCGGGCATTATCGTGAAGAAGAATGACGTTTCGCCGGTTTAGATTTCCTTTTCCCTTTAAAAGACTGTTTTATGCCTCTAAAACATCGCAATAATATTGTGCATTTATTGTGCGTCGTTGATGGAGGAAATTGACGTGAAATTGTCGAAAAATACAGTGGCCATTACCTTCCCGGCCGACGATCGTGATTTGGCCTTCAGGTTTTCTACTGCTTCCCGTCCTTCGGCGAATTCCTTGTGCCAAGCAAAAACGTGAGCTCTTGACAGGGTCCTGTCCCCGTATTGAGCCGTCAATCTACGAAAGATTTCAGTCGGATTGACCCCCCTCCTTGGCCAAAAACTTAATAATAATTCTCTGCTCCACGGAAACGTGCACTTCATTCTCACTCATTGTATAGTTTTATACTGAAGGGTCCGAACGGAAATGTTGCCCGTCTACGCCCGTCCCAAACCTCCCAGGCTACCTGAAACCCCACCCTTTAGAGTTCAATGTCCAACGGAAAAGTTTTTAGAAAGTCAGTCTCGTTTATATTTGATCAACCCTCGTACAGTATAATTTATACATTGTAGTATATGCAGTGATTACTGATCTTACAGTTAGTATATGTAGTGTGTATACATATTACTGTTAGTATAATCTCATTTACATACTTTTTAACTGCTTAAAATGTTTGCTTTTGGTAAAAGAAGTATTTAAATGTTGAAAACTCAAATAATGCTAAAACTCAACGAATTATATTTAAAATTATTGTCCCAAAGAGAAGAAACCGCTAAATTGAACGTTTCTCAATCTATTTATTTTTTAAAATTCTGAAAAACTAGGATTTAGTTCAACTTCTCAACGATTGGAAAAGGACGAGAGAAAGGAAAAGTAAATCTGAGGATGAGGTTATTAATGTGGTTTAAGTAAGCTCTCTTTATTAGAATCATGCATTAATGTATAATTGTGATTTTATATTGTTAATATTTATCTACTATATCTATCCCTACCGTTATCATGAATAATTGAAATGTCTGTAAATATTAAATGAAATGTAAGTTTATAAGAACATTCTTGGTAGGCCAGATTTTATATACTCTGTTTTTATGTAAAATGTTTGCACACTATTATACTGTTTTCAATTGTAACTACAGAAATACAGTATATAAAAAAGTTTATCTTTTCTACAAAAAACTTTAAAACTTATTTTTTGTAAAGCATATAGCTATATTTATGTTAGCGAATTGATATTGCAAAACTTTATACTAGCCTATGCCAGGGACCCCAGCATGTCATTTTTTTGATCTGCTGCTTAATACAGTCACCACAAACATGCAATCCCCAATATGATCACAATAACTGCTGACTACTGTATTTCAATTACAACCAAAATTTGAGCAAATTCTTTATTGAGTTTAAGAAATTAGACAGATTTTCGTGTTAAATCTTCTCTTAAATAATTTAATTGAATGCGAAAATGTAGTTTAATTGAATTTACAATTCATTACTAAAGAAAATTATATTATTTTGTGTTTTAAACAGGGTGATATTCCAACAGTTTTACACAAGAATGTAATAAACTCTGTGCCTGCTACAGTCAGTGATTGGGCTATGAAACCTACGGAGCGAGCCAAATATGATCAGCTTTTTGATTCATTACAACCTTTAAATGGAGTAATACCTGGGAATAAGGTAATCTGTTTACCATTGAACTATTAATAAACTATTTTCTTCGTTACTACTTCTCTTGGTACAGGATTGATACATATGATTTAAGTGTAAATGCATTGTGAAGGGCGACTCTGGACGTTTTTCCACCACACAGACAGTAGACAGAAAAATATTGCTAGATAGTCTTAGAAAAAAAACTATTTCTCTTCTTTCAGCCAGCCCAAAGTCTTGAGGCATAAAACAGTAGAGGTCAAATTTTGATTTTTTTTTTTAATATACAGTACAGTCTTGTTAGTCTGGACACTTGCTACTTACATCTCTCCAATAGTCAACTAACAGTAGTCGATTCATACCACACACATTACAGTCAACCGTTTACGTACAAATATTTTCTATTTTTATTTGTGAAACATAATTTTAAGCACTATAAAAAAATTAAAGTATACGATTTAATTCATTTTTTCTATCAAAAGTAACAAAACTATTTTTGTAATATTTAAATTAATTTTAAACATGCATACATTATTGTAACTCGTTCATTTTATAAGACGTAGTAACACTCTTGTTATTGATGAGTAAAACAGCAATAGTGAAGTTGAAATAATATTTAGTAAATTATTGTATCTGTTGTATATTGTAATTGTAATGCTGTTATTTTGAATAATTAATAATATTTTTACAATAATGTTCTAATTTTTTTGTGTGATACCAAAACATTATAATGTTTGTATTATCAATAAAAGAGGTTAGAGTTATCACTGATATAGTATTTACATTATAATAATTTAGTCAGAATCTTAAGCCTGCAGTAAATCACTTTAAAACTGATATGTTCAAAAATATTATATGAATAAAAATTACCATACACACAATCAAAATAAAGTATTAGAATCAATGCAAAAATTAAAAAACATTCTATAATCCTCACTAAACACTAAAGTTCCAATGGCTATCAAAAAATAAGCAGCATACAAAATAATTGGGCAGAATTATTTAGGCTAATCATTTGGGACTATAGTCGACTTACACAGCCAGTGAAAAAGGTTTTCTAGTGTTGTGGACTAAAATTGATTTATTCGGTGAATGGCAAAACTGTCAAATCAACTCTAGTCGATTTACACAGTGAAAAGGTTAATTACATTGATGAACAAATACTTAGATACACCAGCTATCAATTACAGTACAGTCCGAGTCATAAGACTGAAATGGTGATTCATGTGCTTAGTGGACAGTACTTCGTAGGCTCTGCAGATAATCACTGAGTCGTACCCATTTAAAAATGTGTACATTGGACTACTGAAGGTGTTGTATGGTGAGTATTCACCATACAAGACTGTACTGCACTTTAAAATAATACACAGCAATGTACAGTGTACTGATTTTAAACTGTCTTGATTAAAAAAAAAAAAATTGTCTTGCTTTATAAACAAATCTGATAATATAAACAAAAGTCTGGCTGTTATTGTTGCACACATATCTTTACATATTTATATATCATAAAACAAACTGTCACTAGGCTGCTGTTTTGTGTAGACTTTATGACACATTCACACACGGAAGGGCTGTAACAGTAGTAGTAGTAGTAGTAGTAGTACGAGGGTTGATCAAATATAAACGAGACTGACTTTCTAAAAACTTTTCCGTTGGACATTGAACTCTAAAGGGTGGGGTTTCAGGTAGCCTGGGAGGTTTGGGACGGGCGTAGGCGGGCAACATTTCCGTTCGGACCCTTCAGTATAAAACTATACAATGAGTGAGAGTGAAGTGCACGTTTCCGTGGAGCAGAGAATTATTATTAAGTTTTTGGCCAAGGAGGGGGTCAATCCGACTGAAATCTTTTGTAGATTGACGGCTCAATACGGGACAGGACCCTGTCAAGAGCTCGTGTTTTTGCTTGGCACAAGGAATTCGGCCAAGGACGGAAGCTGTAGAAAACCTCAGCCATGATCGCCGCTCGACCCCTTCCGTCACGGACTAAAACATTGATGCTGTTCGGAAGCTCCTGGACGAAGACAGACGATATCGCTGCGATTTATTGCAGATGAACTCCAGTTGAGCTATGGTAGCGTTCAAAAATCGTTACATCAAACCTGGAACTCAGCAAAGTATCTGCAAGGTGGGTTCCACGAATTTTGACCGACGTTCACAAACGGAATCGTTTGGAGATTTGCCAGCGACTATTGACCCAATTTGAACGAGATGGTGAGGCATTATTAAACCGGATTGTCACCTGTGACGAAACATGGGTTCACCATTACACTCCCGAGTCGAAACAGGCAAGTATGGAGTGGCGGAAGAGGGGAGAGAAGGCACCTCTTAAGGCCAGATCACGATCGTCGGCCGGGAAGGTAAATTGTCGGCCACTGTATTTTTCGACAATCAATAATAGCAATTTTTCACGTCGATTTCCTCCATCAACGACGAACAATAAATGCACAATATTATTGCGATGTTTTAGAGGCCGCAAAACAGTCTTTTCGTAGGAAAAGGAAATCTAAACCGGCGAAACGTCATTCTTCTTCACGATAATGCCCGACCACATTCGGCGAACGCTACGAGGCTTAAACTCGATCAAATTGGCTGGGAACCAATGGAACATCCCCCATACAGTCCAGACTTATCACCCTGCGACTATTACCTGTTTGGGCCACTCAAAGAGGCGCTTGGAGGCCTGCGTTTCGAAGACGATTCTGCGTGCTCCAATGGCTCAATGAACGCCCGAGAACTTTTTACGAAGATGGAATTAAAAAATTTCCAATCCGGTTGGAAAAATGTGTTACTCGTGCGGGAGACTATGTAGAAAAATAAGTTGTATCAAGAATAATTTGTAAGTAAGCAATAATTTTTTAAAAAATCAGTCTCGTTTATATTTGATCAACCCTCGTAGTAGCAATATCAGTCAGTAATGCCTGTTAAAAATGATCCTTTTTCTATTTTGAAATATTATTTAAGTTACGAAATCAGTAAATTCTGTACAATAGGCCAACTTTTGTCAGTTCGGAAATGAAAAAACCATTCAAACTGTTAAAACAATTTTTTAATCGTTCTGGATAAATGAAATTTCGGGTAAACAAGATAAAATTTGAACTTTATTACAAATTTCAATATTTCTTAGAAACAGACTGTATAAAATTGTGTATAAAATAATTTTTGAGAAAATTCACAGAACAATTGTTATACGATTAAATAGGCAAGTTTTATGAAAGCGTTTTTAAATAAAATTGAATATTTTACAGGTGAAAGGCTTGTTAATAGACTCAAAACTGCCTGTTGATACTTTAGGCAGAATTTGGGATTTGGCTGATATGGATAAGGATGGCAGTTTGGATAGACATGAATTTGTTGTGGTAAGATTTATAATTAGGTTTATTTTTTTAAAATATAATTTTAATAATAATTTATAAAAAAACTGAATTTTTAAAGTTATTTAAAAAACCCTAAATACATACATAATTAACCCTTACTAAATAAGTGGATAAACCGTTATGATTATCGTTTTTAATCCAACAATCTGTTGATGTTATTTTGATTCTGTGTATATTGTATATTAGTTGCGTAAAGGAGCAACGGTATTGAAACCATTGGTTTAAATTTGATTATGATTTTGTAAATTACTGAACTTAGTGCACTGCTACTATATTTAGTTGTCTTTCTTTAAGTACATACTATATATTGTTGTTTGTTGTTTTCCAATGGCTTCCGCTGGCTCACGCCATCTTTGAACTTGCTTCCCAGTAGAGGCCAGGGAGGTCTCCTCTTCTCTGCTTCTCTTCATCTAATTTTAGTACATACTATATATAAAGAGAAGTGAACCATGTGGTAGGGGTTATTTTTCAAAACAATTCCAAAGTTTTAGTTTTGGTTCAATAATACGTTACACAATTCTATTAAAAAAAAAGAATTAAAAACAGAGTTTCAGCTTCAGTTCCTTTAACATTTTAATCTTATATATTCGAAATGATATGATGTTCTGCTTCCTGTTGTGTGCTTGATTATGTTACAAAAATAACAGTGATAATAACAGGTTACACCAAGAATGATAATAGGACTTGGGAATGCTTTGATTTAATGTTATTAATATTTTCTAATGTTGCATACCAAAATATGTAATGGTTAAAATTTAAAGGAAAAAGAACTGAAAAGTTCATTTACAGCAATAAAAAACATATCTGAAGAGCAAATTAAAATATGTTAAAGATTTTAGTAACAGTACAAAAAAAATTATATTTTTTAAACCATAAAAATGTTTTATTTTATGGTAATTTTTGATATTTTTCATTGTTTCTTTGAAAGTCATTTCACGTTAAAGTTTCAAATTGTTAGTATAAAGGTATGCAAAAAGGTGTATATAGAGTTATTAATTTTACTTTTTTGTATAAAAATTCGTTACCATGTCTTTTCTACTTTCTCATTGTTTCTGATAATCCACCTCAGCAGTGTTTGACTTATGCGAGATTACTGTTTCATCTTACAGTTTCATGTATTAATTCACATAAAATATATGTTATCGTTGAACGTATATTAAAGCAAAGCTTTTAATGTTAGCTTTGGTGAGAGGAGTGAATAGCAAAAGAGTCTGCCGAATGAAGAATGTAACGGAAATATGGAACGAAAGAGCAAACAAATTTTGTCTAATTTCTGTTCTTTTTTTTCTTCCTCCTTTTCAATAACTACATGTGCATTATATGAAAATGTTGTGTTGCTTTGGTTTTGGTGTTTTTCCTTAGTTGAAGAATACGTACACATTGTAACCATTCATAATAAATTCAAAATTAATATAAACATTTATAATAACTGTTGTTGTTGATGTGGATAATTTTTAAAAACATTGAAATTTATAGGCAATCAGCTGTTCTGTGAAATCAGCTGATTTTCAGTATACGAAAACTGGAAGTACCAGCTAAGATTTTAGGACTGACCTTGGTCAACGCTTCTCTAATCTCACTGTCATTAGTTTTTGGTTTTTGTTTCTCTATACAAAAATCTTACTAGTATCTAGGGAAAAGTTGGTCCACCTGAACAGAGCCTTGCATGTCTAGGTAAAATTAAATACTCTAGGAGAGCGCCCGGTATCCCAGAGGGATTCACCTGTGCCATTCATCTCGCAGTGTTATTCATTTCTTCGGCAGGGTTCCACCTTGAGATTAGGGATTATTTTTTCGGGGTTTACTTCCCTAGATCCGACGGATTCTGTCTAGACCTGGTCTAGTGCAGATCCACCTCATGCAGGACACAGTTCTTCTCTGTGCTGTTATGCAATTTACTTATACGTACCATTCCATCGGTCTTGAGCACAATCAGTGCCCCGAGACCTGAGCAATAACCACATTGCCAACTGAGTGAACACCGCTCAAATCCTTCGACCCCAATTCATGCCAAAGCAACAGGAGTAACTGAGGTTTGAACTAACAATCCTGAGGTACGCATTTCAAAGCCGCAGCAGATTGACTGTCTCACGTCTACATGTCCTCTGGGGTTTTTTGTGTTTAGTGGTTCCTACCATTAGATCCTACATTAGGTAGGGAAGTATAATGTCCATCCTTAAAGAGCCCTGCAAGTATAAGATAAGGAAAACTGGATGTCGTCCAGTATCCAGAGTCTGCATATTAAGTCTAAGCTCCTTCTTTGCCATTCAGCCATGAGTGTATGCTGTTCCACCTTACCTTAAAATAAATATACATCCAACGCTTTAGCCATATCGATACATTTCCTTGTACAGGCCTATGTCAATATGTTTCTATCTTATACTGCATGAAAGCGTATAGGTTCTGCACACATCTCCAATCCCAACCATGCTCAAAATTAGATGTGTATTATACAGGACAATGTACAGACTCATCACAAAGCTAATTTCATATTACTTGATGTAAATTAGTGTAATGAAATAAATTGGTGTAAATTAGTGCAATGTAAATAAATTGATGTAATTAGTGTATGCCTGACAAGTTTTATTCTAGCCCAACTCGTACTACTGGATTTGCTAGTGAATCTAATGTAGATGTTGACAGTCGATGATTTATACAGTGGTGTTTTTTGAATTTTTTCTATTTTCAGCGTTTCATAATACGCTATTTGGTACTTGATAGTAAGAAAAGGTTTTATCATCTCTACAATATCAAAGTAGTTAATTTGCCAAGAAAACAGCAATGTATCACTAAGCAATTAGTGAATCTAAGTGTGTTTTAGTTTTTCCATTTTCTCACTGTATCACCATGATTGCTTAACTTTCACAGTCTTTCCGGTTTTTTTTTTTTTTTTTTTTTTTTGTGTTGGGTGAAAGCCTAGTACGCTATCCACTAGACTAGGGATGCACAGACCGCGGCCCGCGGGCCGCATGCGGCCCGCCGGTGAAATTCTGGTGGCCCGCCGTCACCAAAATAATACTCTCGTACATTCGAAAAATATTGAATTCTGTATCAGAATAAAACCAAAAAAAATTTGTTCAAAAGTAAAGACGTCCATAAAACTTATGAAAATTGTTCAAATACCGCGCCAGTTCATGAATGAAACGACGCCGTCGAATTAGTCCGAATAGTCCCGAATAGTGTCAACAGAAAGAAGCAGTTTAATAGTGTAGGAGAGGACCTAGGAGCTGTGCCTAGCCCAGAGGAGTGGGAGGTGCAAGGTGGAGGGGCAAAGGGCAGCCCTTCAGTCCTGCAGTCCTGACCGAGACGTGGCAGACTTCTCAAGTAGTGTTCTGTGTTTTGTCTGATCTTCTGTACCGCCGTAACTGTTTGTTTCTGTGTTGTTGTTTGTTAACCCTTTTTTATTTTGAAGTCTTATTAAAGTTTTTTTTTTTATCATTCTTGCATATAGTTTAATCCAAATTCAACGTAGATCTACTGTTGCAGTGTTAACCCGTCAAGTGTATAATTGTGTTGTGAAATCGTAAGTAAAACTCTGTTATCAATAAATGTTTCCCTACCTATTTATTCAATTATTCTTGGTAATTTAAAAAAGGATGGGTAATTTAAGTAGGTACTGTAATTGTTTTTAGGTGCAGTGTTAACCCTAGACAGGATTATAACGCAACATGGACAAGCCAGGACCTAGTAAAAACGTAAGGCTAAAGATGAAAATCGGCAGTTTCAAGAAATATGGACTGAGAAATATTTTTTTGTATGGTTGCATAACAAAGTCGTTTGTTTAATTTGTAAGAATTCTGTTGCGATTGCAAAGGAATATAATGTAAAAAGGCACTATGAAACGCAGCATTCTTCTTTTACCAAATTTACAGCTTAATTAAGAAAGCAAAAGTGTTGTCTTTGAAACGGAGCTTATTGGTCAGCAAACTGTGTTCACAAAACTCATTGAAGATTCAGAAACGGCTACAGAAGTTAGTTTTGAAATTTCTCGAATGATAGCAAAGCGAAGTCGCCCCTTCAATGATGGAGATTTTGTAAAAGAATGCATTGAAATCGCCGCTAAGAAAATGTGTCCAGAAGCAGCAAAAAGTTTGAGAAAATTCAACTGAATCGTATGACAATCCAAAGATTTAATTATGTCTTTGTCAGCTAATATTGCGGAACAATTAACTGAAAAGACTAAGATAATTGAATTTTTTTCATTGGCACTCGATTTAATCAACTGATATTAGTTCCACAGCTCAACTACTCATATTCATACGAGGTGTTACTCAAGATTTTGAAGTCGTAGAAGAGTTATTAGGAATGTGTTCATTGAAAGGTCAAACTAAAGGAGTTGATATACTCAATGTACTTTTGGATGAGTGTTCAAAACTGGTTTTGACTTATCAAAATTATCGGGAATTGTGACTGACGGTGCTCCTTCTATGATTGGTGTCAATTCGGGCTAGTTACTTTGCTAAAAAGTATCTGCAAGAAAAAACATAAACGCTGAAGATCTCATGCAGTTTCATTGCATCATACACCAAGAAGCCCTTTGTTCTAAAAAAATTGAATTTCAAAATGTCATGAAGGTGGTAGTTTCGACTGTAAATTTCATCAAATCACGAGGACTCAATCACAGGCAATTCAAACAATTCCTTGATGACATCGAAAGCTTAATATGGAGATTTGCTGTTTTATACAGAAGTAAGGTGGCTAAGTCGTGGATTGACACTTGAACGATTTCTAAATTTAATAGAAGAAATTGGAATATTTCTGGTGGAGAAGCAAAGGGATGTCCCGGAACTTAAAAATCCTGATTGGTTGTGTGATTTGGCTTTTTAGTTGACATTACAAATCATTTGAATGTCTTGAACACACGGATTCAAGGCAAAAATCAACTGATATCCCAGCTCTACGCTCATGTATCATCCTTTCAATGCAAGCTGACTCTTTTCAGATCGCAACTGACTTCTGGAAATTACAATCATTTTCCGAATTATAAGAAAATGGCCGAAAAATTCAACAAAACTGCGATTAATTTCAGTTATGTAGAAAAGCTGGATATTCTGATTCACTCTTTTGAAGACAGATTTTCGGACTTCAAAAGTGAAACCTCTGTTGGACATATTCAGCAATCCTTTCTCGATTTCAGTTGAAAATGCGCCAGAGTCAATGCAGTTAGAAATTATCGATTTGCAAAACGACCAAGATTTGCGCAACAAATTCAACGAGGAGACTTGTTGAACTTTTACCACTGCATTGACAAAAATATGTACAAAGAGTTGCGCATAAACGCTCTGAAATGTGCCAGCTTATTTGGTTCTACCTATATATGTGAACAAACTTTTTCAATACTGAATAATAATAAAACAAAAAATCGAAACCGCCTTGCAAATGAAAGTTTGGAAGCAGTTTTACGTGTTGCTACAAGTAAATTTGACCCAAATATAAAAAAATTGTAAGCACTATGCAGTGCCACGCTTCAAATTAATAAATTATTTTTCAATTTTAATACATTATATGCATTTTTTATTGTCTTTAATTACCTATACTTCTGGCGGCCCGCCATCAGTTCATGATTTGCCCGAGTGGCCCCTAGTTTTAATAAGTCTGTGCATCCCTGCACTAGACCCACCGAGGCGGCCACAGTCTTTCCGATCAACAAAACCTCCCTAATATATGTTTTTTTTTAAATATTGAAGATTTACATAACAGAATATCTGTGTTGGTTATTCGATGTTTTAGTAATATGGTATGATGATCCAGTGGATGTTTCATAGGTATTATGGTATTATCATCAGTGTTTTTTATCAGTGTGCATCCTATTTTTCTTTTTCGTTTAGTCTACATTTTCAGTCTACAGTTTAATGTAATATACATTTTGTGGGTAGAAAAGATAGAGTGTCATTATTCCTACACTGTATCATTTTAATCATATTACATGTGTAAAAAATGTCCATTGGTGAATTCTGTAGTACTGTAATTTACTTCATTGTTGGTTTTTCTGTTTAATAAAAAAAAAAAAATACTTAAGTCAATTTGCGCGACTGCTTAATAATTAACAGTGATTATTTTTAATTTTCCAGTAACAAATCTGGATTATTGACAATACACATTTTTAATGAATACATTCATTAATCTGCACACATGAATACACACATTCATCTAATCTAGATGAATACAGTCTAATCTTAACTATACAAGAAGGAACGAATATCGATGGAACTTGGTTTAGCTGATTACATGTGTAATGCAGTGGTGGGATTTAAAGATCTAAATCGGCGATAATAACCACATCGGTTATTCGCTTCCAAAAAAAAGAAAATAAATAGAGATCTAAACCAAATGAAAGTGTATTTTGAGGCAGTTCTGCCCACTTTATTGAAACTGAAGTTTGCTATTACTTTACAAATAATAAATACTATTTCTGCCCTAGATGTATCTGAAGTTTTCCTATTATAAGGCTTTCTTTTTCTTGTTTTGATCAATTTTCCAATTTTGTTGTGTACAAGTATTTTTATAGTATTAATGTTAAGGTTTTTCCTACCTTATAAAGTTATACTTTTTTATGCTTATAAAGTTATTTATACTTATGAAGTTATTCTTATAAAATATGGGAGTATTTACACTAAATTGGATTTATTGATTTTTTTGCATTTTTGTTGTGCGGTAGATTGGTTGTCTGATAGGTATGTGGGTCTGAATAGAAAATTTAGAATTTAAAAAAAATGGTTACAGGCCATTTTTATTGTGATTTTAGATATAATTATAACTTAAGTCAATATTAAGTAAAAATTAGCACCGTTTATGACAATAACAAACAGGTTATATTCTTTCTGTTTCTAGGCTATGCACTTGGTATACAAGGCACTAGAGAAATATGCAATACCCAGCTGTTTACCACCTGAGTTGCTGCCTCCTGGAAAAAGGAAAGAGTCTGTATCTAATGTTTCTGTAATTCCTGTAGCACCTGCAAGGGATGTAATTAAACCCGACCCTCCTAAAGTAAGTATTTTCACAGTGAAATCTTTTAGGAAATTCAATATACGAAACCATTTTGTAATTTTGAAATAAAATATTAAATAATCGTTGTATACAGGGTTGATACAAAATGATAAACTGATATTTTGTCAGTGTTTTTTGAATTACGGGTAGAAATTAAAATATTTACAATAATATTAATGGTGTATTATATTAATTTTCATAATAGGAAAATAATTTTAAAAATATGTTTTGAAGCGTAATCTTTTAAACAACATTATTTAAGTATTTATATCAGATATCAAGGAAAATCATAAATATAAATAATTATAATGTAGAACTTTAAATATAATTTCAATTTGAAGTTTTATGTTCTTTTTGTATCGTAAAAATCTAAAATAAATTATGAAATAACAAATGTAAAAATATTCTACTAATGAAATAGCCTTGAGCATTATTGATATTGGTTTTAATGAACAGAAAGGTTTAAAAAAAGTGCTTTCTGCAGATTTTTATATGTATTTTTTCTATATTTGTATTGTTTACTAGGTTATGAAAGTTCTTAGTCGACTTTGAAACTAATGCCCTCTGAAATGCTGCATGTTGGATTTTTGCTTTGTTGTTTTGTTTTGAGTTTTGTTACAGATAAATTTTTGTTTGTCTTACTAACACTAACATTTGATTTTAATAAATTTGTCACTCATAAAATTCTTTAAAGGTATAAAAAAACAAAATCTGTGAATATTCAAGCCATAGGAAATGGAATCTAGCAAGTTGTCTGCAGTTGTACTATTTTCCTCCATATTCAGTTCTAGTTTGAGTTTACTCAAAACACTTCTTTCCATTATTTTAATTTTTCATTACTGAGGACTTCCTTTTTTCCATATCCTGTCATTTCAACCTTATTAGTTTGTGCTTATTTATTAGAGAACTTCCGAGTTATTCATACCATAGCTGATATGGGTATAACCCAAGTCTGAATCTACGGAATGTGATTTATTCTGGACTTTTAAAACATGTTTTGACAAGTCATTCAATTTCTGTTAAATTCATATAAATTTTTGTGTTAGAACTCTACTATTTTGGTCCAATTTGATTTAAATTATCTACATTATTTATTTTAATAGCTTAGCCGCATAGTAAAAAGATAATCTGTTTCATAGTAGTAAAGGCTCAAAATATTTAGAAAGCCATATTTTTGTTTTTTTTAAAACTAATTTTACAGTTGCAATCAGCACTAAAATCATATTAAAAAAAATGTAACTAAAATTTTTAAATTTTGTAAGATTTTGAATAGTCACCGTTTGAAAATACATGCAAATTTTGATGGATAATGAATTTGTAAAAATATTTTTGATTATATGATGTTACTGAATGTTTTTTGAAATTCATTTTTATCAACGAAAGAACTTTGTTTGCTGGTTATTTCTCCAATATAATTAAAATTAATTTTATTATAATTTAATTTTAATTTAATTACTTTAAAATGAATCATTCTATTTGCCATTTTTATTCATTTAAACCAGTTTTGATTTTTTAAACTTCATCATTAGTTCCTTTACTATACCATTGATATATTACTATGTTGGTACTTCCAAAAGTAACAATATCAATAATTTTTTTATTTTACAGTTTTTTGAAAATGTGATGTCACTATTCATAATCTGTGTTAAAAACTGCATACATTAGTACTTAAATTTGGATTAAGTAGTATTTGAATTTATAAAGATTGGGAATAATGACCATTTTTAAATTGTTGAACAGATTTTACAGAGTAACTAAATTATTATTCAGAAGAAATATGTTATAAATTAATAATATTTTATCCAGATTACAAATAATTTAAACCCTTTTTTTTATCACAGCCTTCAATGTCACAACCACAGTTAGCATGGGTAGTATCAGGAGAAGAAAAAGCAAGGTATGATGCATTATTTATTCAAACTGATGTTGATAAAGACGGTTTCGTATCTGGCTTCGAAATTAAAGATGTCTTCCTACAGTCCGGAGTTCCTCAATCTGTACTTGCACATATATGGTACGTAAAATTTTTACAATCGCACAAGTAGTATTTTAGATAAAAATTCCATGTACAAATTTAAATTTTATAGTGAGAAAAATATGTACTCCACCTTAACTTTTAAACAAGTTGATACCAAGTTAATTACTTTTAGAACATTAGTTTTCTTCAAATTACTTTTATGGGAAGAATAACTTACACATTTTACTTCTCATTATAGAAAGTAGAAAGGAAGTGTGATTATCGAATAATTGACCTTGAAGTCTGGATTATTATTTATCAAATTTTTTCAGGTTCAGTAAGGAATAACAACTAATATGCATATGAGTGTGTAGGCGTTTGCACACATTGTTAAAGACTAAGCTAATTGTTCGCCTTTGATTACATTTGGCAGGCATGTTGATATGGTTTATTCATATCTTCAGATCATTTTTCATTTAAAAAAGAAGTTTTTAAGCTCTTCTTTCTTTTATAAAAAAAACAAACACTAAATAAGTTTTTTTTAATGGCTCTAACATTTTTTGGGATATTTTGCTTAAATATACCCAAATAAAACCTTACAGGTTCATTTAATCACAAAAAACTCCAGATGGGAGAAAAAAGAACTATATAATATGTAGTTTTTTATCAAACTTGGATGGCTAGATGGTACTTGATGGAACTCCATGCTATTAGACCACTAATATAGTTTTATAAAAAAATTGTATTGAGTGACGTACGTTTAGCCATGAGGCAGCTGATATTCAGACATAGTAAAAACAAAAATTATAAAGTGTACTTAACAATTAATTTTAAAACTGAAAAGGAGAAGAAGAAGGGAAGAACTGACAGGTATACCCTTCCAGTTTTAACATTAATTTTGTTAGTATATACGTGCACTTATAATTTTTATCTTTACTGTGTCTGAAGATGCTTCACAGCACAGTAAAACTTATTTCACTTAATAAAAGAATATTGTGAATCTTTATTAGAGGCCTAATATGTGTTTCCACCATCATTAATTGTGTAGTACTTTCAAATTTTTTTTTGAATTGGAAAAATCATGAAAAAAATTTAGTAGAGTATGTGCAAAATATGCATTAATTTTATGTTACTTAACATCCATACTTTATGCTAGTTAGACTAATGAGGATGAGAGATTGGCATTAACATCAAGGGAAAAGGTTACTACAGTAATTCCAGTCTTGAACCTGCAACCTCAAGGCATACTTTTCCATTTTAAATAAAACTGACTTAAAACCTATAAAAACTCTGTAAACAGAATTCCAGTAGCAGTATACAGTGTCCCCGTGAGAGTGCAGCACAATGCAGGCAATTTTGTTTGTGTGTACAAAAAAAAACTGCTAAAAAAATTGTTGCAAGTCATATTTAAATTGTTACTGTATCTAACACTTAGGGAATTATTGACTGAATCAGTTTTGAAAGTAGAATAATATAAACCCTATTATATTAAATAACCTAATTATAATGAAAGACATTTCGTTATTAACAGATCAAACAAGCATAAAATATAATGTCTGTTTTAACTGAAATTCATGTTGACACGTACAACAACATGAATGTGGTTTTAATGTTATTAACGTACAATAACATTAATGTTATAAGTTAAACAGTAGGCTACATGCTTTTGCAACGATTATACTTAAAAAATATATGTACCATAATATTAAAATACAAGTATTGCATTTATATAAAAGATTAGTGTATTTATAGTAATTAAATACTAGCCAGTGGTATTATATGAATTATTTTATTTACATTGTTTATAAAGGGGTCTTGTAACACTGTTGAACTTCTTACTGTACATTGTTGTATATTATTCGTTTATTTATCCTATTAACTGCGAAAGGTCACACAGGAACATTAGTATTAATAATTTATCAACCTTAAATGTCATTTTAATATTTAAGTATTACTTCCTTGCTTGTCAACACAGCTAATTCGTAATCAAACAATCGTGAAATAGCATTTTATTTAAAAAATGATTAACATGATTATTAACACAACTAATGAACTATTTGCATTATCTGGAATCTAATTACTAATTAGTTTAAGTTGTGATAACTATTAAGTAGTTGTACTGATAAGCAGTGGCTTGTTAGAAAACAAGCTGTACATTAGAGTTAAGTTTTTTCTGGTGTAGAAAGGTTATTTTAAAGTTCTGTAGAAGAATACTTTTAATTACCCTACTTACTAGTGACTCAGGTTGTGTTCTATAATATTTATTTAATTTTTGGTATTGTGTTCTTTAATATTTATTAATGTATAAGACATAATCTTTATGGTAATTTCTAAAGTAATAAGATTTAAACATTTTGTACGAGTTTTGTTTTACGATTCCTAGAATATTTTTGGTTCTGTGTCAGTCAGTTGTCAACAGTATCTATGATCCTGCAGGGGGGAGAGGACTAGCTGCACCTATTGACAGGATTTAGATGTCCCTCACAGTACCTGAGCCTAACACACACACACACACAATTGCAATACTACACATACGACTAACACTTTACTCTCACACTTACATTTAGGGAGGCGGTAATAGCCTCAATGTGCTTTTCACCTTTAAAAGAAAAAAAATGCTATGGACGGTTGCAGCCAGCCTGCATCGCCAAATTGCTTCCACACACTATCAGTCACTACAATAATTTGATAGTTCTGTGCTGTAAGAGAGAGAACATTGCACTCTCTCTGTGTTTGTGTCACAGTCATATTCCATTGTCAGTTGACTTAGTTATGCAGTGATGAAATTTGTACTGTACTTATTACAGTTCATTATAGTAATAGTTATATATAAATTTGAGCGTAATTGGACAAATGAGTTAGAACGGATGTATAAAAAGGCCAAAAATTATCATTTTTTGAGAAAATGCATATCTCATTTCTAGTACCTGTCTTTTGTTTAATATAATGTTTTCTGTAAGTAACCAAAGAAATAAAAACATTCTAATATACAATATTTAATTTTTTAAAATAAGTTTATATAGGTTTTATAAACCATAGGTTATATAGGTTTATATATACCATATACCATATAAATCATATACTTGTCTTATACAATTCTTATAAGAAACATACACATGGAAAATAAATGTATACATTTTAAATTCTATAATAGCCTATGCATTAGTATACTAATATTCAGTATTAACCTTACCTTAATGGAACCAAGGCTACTGCAGTTTTAGACAGAAGTATCTCTTCACAATATAATAAAAACATATGAATCTCTCCATGTGGAGGTCTTAAAGTGTCAGAAATTTATGACAACACATACCACTGTCTAAAGATATTAAAAAAATACAGACAATTAGTATGAATAAACAAAATATTATTTATTTTTATTTTGTAATAATTTCCTGTTTAGTTTAAAACAATGATATCTTTAGTTTGTCATGTTTTACTATAGTTTTTAAAGACAGTTCTGTAATTTGTTTTTTACAATATTTGTTTAGGGGTTTGTGCGATGTAAAACAAACAGGAAAGTTAAACAGTGAACAGTTTGCTTTGTCAATGTGGTTGATCAATCAGAAACTTAAAGGAATCGATCCTCCAAAAGTCCTTAGCCCAGAGATGGTGCCACCATGCAATAGGAATAAAACTACAGAGCCTCTAATTGTAAGTTAAGTCATTATCGAAATTAATATACCAATTTTTTTATTTCATATTTATTTTGTTATTGTTTTGTATCACATTTTCAACATTTATTGTTACATTTCCCTGTTCATCAAATTTACTACAGTTTGTTCCCTTTCACTGTGTACAAGTTGTATGTTAAATTTTAATAATAGTAATTAATAAATTAAGTAGTTTCTTTTTAATAGTTAACATTAAAAAATTAATTATTAAATGATAAATTGGATAATAACAGTATGTAGATCTTAGTGCATTTGCTTTTAGTACAAGTACATATATTCTTTATCTAAATATTTGAACAAACCATACTAGAATAAATTGAGAAATGTATTGAATGAAACATTTGTACACCCAGTTAAAATGTAAGTGTTGCTATTCTTCTATGAATTCCAGAAAAAGCTTTCTGAAAAAACTGACCTAATTTCTCTAAATTGGTTTGTCAAATTTTGGTCTCATTGATTCCGTCAGTGCATCAGTTAAGAAATAAAATGCAGTTGTTTTTAAAGTTCCTATGTTCTGTGCAGAATATTTTATTTAATCAGATGGTTACTTGAACATGTGTTCATTAACCGAGAGAGTTCATTAGGTTCACGTCAAAATAAAACACACAACTGTTTTATACGCAAGTGTTTACACATGAGATGAGGGAAGATTCATATTAACTAAAATTTTGCTATTAATACATGAATATCATTTTCTTATTTTATTTATAAATATTTTTAAATAGACAAATCCAAATGTAAGTACAATTACAGAAGCACCAATGAATGTGATTGGTCGATTGACTTCTATTTTGTTTGTCTTACTGACATACAGTCGAACTGTACCAACTAATACTTTCCTTTGCCAGCAACTGTTAACAGAATATAATAATTAGTGATACCTGTTATTCCTTGTCATGAGACAATGGTCTTGTTAATTATCTTACACTTAGTAGTTAGATAAAATACAGTAAGATAAAGTACATTTGACTGGAAAAAATACTGAATACCAAAAAACAAAAACACCTGAAAAAAATATAAAAACACAAAGTTTTCCGCAAAGTCTGCAGTTACAAAAATGTTGTTAATTCATGTTTGAATTCCACCAGGAATAAGCCACCTGCTCATGCAGTTTATTGAACAATATCAACCTCCAGATTTAGCAGTGGTTTTGTCTTCCTCTGCGAAAATGGCTGTCTAAATTTACATTGTCTTCACAGTGTAAGTGGCTTCCTTAAATGATATGGTTTTGGTTTTGTAGGGAATTTACATAGTTTGATCCCAAATAAGTGCAAGGTTCAAATCTGAGGATTTTTTTGTCTACATTAATACCTTTGCCAATGTGCTGCACATGTAAGAACACCTTTTGTATTACAACTGTAAGTGATGAGGTTTAGCGTGGAAGGTACACCATAGCCAGGTGCAAAGATTGATGTTGTTCAGTAAACTGCGTAAGCAGGTGACTTGCTCTTGGTGGGATTCAAAGGTGATTTTTAACAACTTCTTTTATTTGTAGATTTGGCGGGGAGCCGTTTACCACTTGGTAGTTTTTGTTTACATTAGGATCATTTTTGTAGAATCATCATGATAAATTATATTTTCTAATATTGCTGACAAAAAAAAAATGTATATGCAGAGAAATTATTTTAGTGATTACATTTAATTATAATAGTCCAAGACTGAGAGGTGACTTTTTTAGGATTTTAAAGAACCTGAAAAGAATATTTTTATAATGGTGAAAGCTATGATGTGCTCTTATGACTCGGATAAGGAGAAGCATGTATGCGTTTGAACCAACTTTTTCTTGTATATAGTCTCCTTGTTTGCTATAACCACAAGAGGTGCCCATTTTCACCTTTCATAAAAATTTGCAAGGTTTAAATTAGTGGCCTTGCAATATGGTGCTACCATGTGGAAGATTGCTGTGATAGGCTTGTACATCTTGCCCTTGCTTTGCAGATTATTGAAATTTTATAATTATAAACATGCTTTTTAATTTTTATACAAAAGGAAATACTGCAAACGTGACAAATATAAATAAGTGATCGTCGATGAAAATTGGTTAACTAGGCTGTTGGTATGTCATCATTTCCATTCCAATAATTTATAAATTTTCTGACAGTTTTTGCAATTTAATAATTTATGCTTAGTCTTTATTTAAAATAAGAAGCACATAATGCAACCTTGATTAATAAAATGAGTCATCATTTATCCAAATTGTGTTTAAGTAATTAGGATTGTAGGTGTGTCAGTGTTTAAAAATCAATATATTTTTCCTTTTTTTGGGTTTTTACAATCATAAATGTACTTATTTTTGGAATTTTTTTGACATTCTGTAACCTGGACAGATAAAACAATTTATTGTTGATCAAAACCAGTCCAGTAGTTTATGTTGTAGATGCATCATTATTGAAGAAGGAGAAAATTGTTAAAAATGCTATTTTCAAATTATTCTTCTATGTTTTTGACTACCGATTTTCAAATATTTGGTTCATCCAACTTCGTCCTGCCCTGTAAACTCTGTTGTAAGCTGTGTTTTGCCAGTTCTGTCCCTGATTTTGTTTTTAAGTTACGGATATCCAAAACAGGTATTAGTCTGCTTAAGTATATATGTACTGTGGCAGCTCCAGAGGGTGACTTAGTGCAAATAGTGCAAAAACATTACAGTTGAATCTAGTATACACATCCCCTGAATATCTGTCACCTTGGTGTTGAATCATCTCTTAAAAGCGTATGTAGCTTATCAAATATTTATTTGCTTAGGGCTATACAGTAGCCCTGGTTATTTTTTACGTCTCAAGGTAGTCATGATAAAGAAGTTTTCTAATAGCCTTTGTTTAATGTGTTGAAGTAACTACAGCTGTTGCTGGTAAAGTACACACATCAGACAGTTTTTTTTGTTTTAATGGTCTTACAACTTTATAAACAGGGTACATTTTGTTATATAAAAATATCAATACACAAATAAATAAATGTTTAAAAAACTTTTACTTTCTCCAGTTGCATATCTGTGTGACTGCTTGCATATACATTACATATAAATAAGCATATAGATTAGTTCATTGTTTTCACAAAAATATTGTTGCTTTTTAGTTGAATTAGCGGTTGGCAAGAGATTATTGTACTGTACTGTATTATTTTCCAAATTTTTTCGCCTGCTTAAGGAAGTTGTATTTTGGAATTATAATGGATTTAAATATGGCATAGTACTATAAT
Source organism: Callitettix versicolor (assembly GCA_022606455.1). NCBI lineage: Eukaryota > Metazoa > Arthropoda > Insecta > Hemiptera > Cercopidae > Callitettix > Callitettix versicolor. Next base: position 47,785,126 of record CM040191.1, read on the forward strand.
TTTGTTTGTTTCAATAATTTTTTTTATTCCTCTTATTTGATCTGAATACAGTTTTTTGTTCAGAAGCTGTGGACAAAAACTGATAAAATTTGTCTAATTTACAAAATCAGTTTAGTTTTTACTGTTTGGTTGGACATACAAAATTTGATAATGAATAGCCAGGTAAATATTGTTGTTACAGCCTGTATAGAATAATAAATTTACATGTTTTATATACAAATGTTATTGTAAATATCAATTACCTGTATACTCTAGCATCAGAGTACAAAAGATCCTTTATGATAAGATTATTCTGCTTGTCTATACCAACTCGGAAATGACTTTGTTTTTTAAGTAATTTGTTAACTAAAGCAGTTTTCCCTGTAAACCATTCAGTAGGCACGTTCTTCTTGTTGTTCCTTGAAATAAAAAGTAATTGGTGAATTATTTAAGTTCAGTAGTAGCTGGTTATTGTAATCACATTGGGGTTGTATGTTTTAACTTCATAATAGCACGTCAGGAAACATGATACATGCTGGGTTCCTTGACATGAGCTAACGTCATGTTCCGCTTCTTTGATCCGCAAAACATAAATATGCATATAGGCTTTATTTATAAAATACGTTAGATGTTTTTATATAATAGGTAAATTTTTGTATGTACTGTATTTATTGTAGTTACAGTTACAAACAGTACAGTAGTATATAAATGTTTTATGTAAAAATACAGTACATAAAGGCAAGCCTACCAAGAAATTTACAACATTACGTTTAACATTTACAGACATCTTAGTTATCTGTGATAGTGGTTGAGATGGTTATCATGGATAACAGTTATTAAAAACCATATAGTAGTGCATGACTAGGTTAAAAGGTTTTTTATTAAACCGTAATAGTAATGGTAATGCATCATTGTCTTCCTTCTCTGATCGTTAGGAAATGGAACTAAATTGATATTGGGGATCTCCTCAACCTGTAGGAGGTTCACTGAATCATGGGCATTGTAGATGGTAGCCCCTCCTGTTGAAACCACACATATTTCAATCATTGCATCGAAATAGTTCTGCCAGGAAATATTCACCATACGATGTGTAGTAATTCAATAACATGACTGGTGTAAGATATGTGAGATATCTATTTCAAAGATACTTACATTTAACTTTAACGCACCCGACAAGAGTGTGCAGTCTTGTTATTTAATTGCCATTCATCATATGTATGTCCGGTTCTGGAAGAGTCACTGTTACACCATCTTTTGAAAAAGTATGGGTCTTCTAACAGAAGTTTGGATATTGTGCACTATAATGTCACTTTTGGTCAATGAATGTAAAGAAAAATCTTCCCCTTGGTTATATTTTTTTTTTGTGTTTAATGTCCGACTATTGTGCACACTTGGGCTAATGCAGACGATGGGATGGTTTATAGTGTATGAAAATGCCAAGCTCTGGCCAGGAATCGAACCCGGGTCCTCGGGGTGAAAGCCCAGTTACGCTATCAACTAGGCCAACGATAAAGGCGGCTCCCCTTTGTTATAATATCATGAGAGTAATAATCGCATAATTGCTGCACATTAACAGTTTTGTTTGGATGAAATATGAGATCTTGTTTCCAAATTCTTTTTCTTTGTATGTCATTCCTTTTTCTTTCCAAATCAGTTTTCTTTCCAAAACATTCCCTTTTTGTTTCTTTGTGTGTGTAATGTTTGTGCATGGCACAAAGCTGAATGCCTGAACTGCTTTCACTAATCGAGAGAGTGCTGCGGTTCAAATGAGAGTGCTGATCATTCTTCACTTCTCTGGTGTTCTCATTCTTTGTTGAGATGTTTTTTTTTAAATGGCTATTTGTTGATCGAAGTTAAGAAATCCAATTCAAGATTGTATGTGGGTTTTTTGTAATTGTATGATATTGGCCTAACCCTAACAATACAGTTAATTAACTATATATTTACCCAGGACATCTGATAATTATTGATGTTTTGTATTCTGCGAACATGGCTACTCTTTCTACATTTGGAACTGTCGGCCTTCCTTGATAGTAAGAGTATTCTCCTGCTGAGTTATTCACTGTATCAATAATATTACCTTTTTCATCCGAAATTATGAAAATTGTATTTTCAGGACATGGAACCTGTTATAAATTAAATAAAGTAACAGTTAAAATAGATTGAAAATCAATCCCATTATTATTATTATTATTATTTCTCTTGTTAACATCTGTTTTTGTCAACAAATTATACAGCAGTCAAAAAGGTTTCTGTAATTAGGATTTTTTACAGACTTCTGAAATAGCATGCTCAGTTTACAGTCACTGTCTTAAGAAGAGGAAAATATTAAATGTGCAAAATTTTTGTACTGGGATATTTTTCATCCAGAGGCTATATTATTTCTGTTATTAACATCAGTTTTTCTGAACTAATTCAAAGCCTGCAGCAGTAAATAATGTTTTATTTGTTTGTTTATCGTATTTATAAAGTCAAAATTAGGACCTCTTTTCTACATAATCTCAGCACAACAAATAATACAAAATTATAATTTAAAACAAACAAAAAATACAACAATATAATGGAAAAATATACATGAAAACAATAGAATTATTGAAAGTTAATTAAAAATTAATTTTTGTTAGAATGCATATCATAATAAAGAAAGCATGAATTTCTTTTACACATTCACTCACACAACACCTCTGCTCCCTCCCACGCAAGACAAACTGAGAAGTACACAAACTCCCAATGGAACAAATACCCAAGGAATAATGTATTAGTGGATAGAATTTTTTTATCAATTTCTGACAGCGTTCTCAATTTACAATGCTTTTTGGGAATTGAGGAAGAACACTGAATGTGAAAGTATGGATACAACAAAAATAATATGAAGAATATTGTCCCCCCCCACACACGTTTCAAATGTACCACAGAAATGAGTTAAATGTACTTAATTTTGTTCTCATATTTTTTGGGGCAAAATGTGTACAGATTAATTTAGTTGCACAACTTTGTCATCCTCAGCTTAGCTGTTTAAAACCATCTTCAAAATATAATGCAAATAAGAAGGTTGGAAAATGTGAAATTTTCTTGTAATATTTACAGTGGTACCTCTGTTAATGGTCTTAATTCGTTCCAGAACTAAGACTGTCATCTGAGTAGATTGCTGTGCGAGTCTTGTGGAAAAAATTTTAATTTATTACATAGAAAAAAATAATTGAGTTCCCACCATTAATATCTCAAAAGTGAAGAATGAAGAAAATTCACACTTTACTTCAAGAACAGAAGTCACACTTTACTTTAACTAAGTTAATACAAATGTAATTATGCCATATATACACACAGGACAAATCAATACCATATATATTTTTGTAGTTCATACTGTAGCTTTTTTTTAGTTTAATAGTCAAAGTTTATCTTTTAATTCCACTGTCACAAGCACTTCTTTTAGGATCTATTTAATTAATATTCACCAAAAAAATGAAAACCGGATTTAAACAACAATTTGAAACTTGAACACAAACACACTTAACATTTTGTTAAATTTAAAAATCAAAAGTAATCACAAGATAATGTTATAACTGTTTAAATTTCTTAATTTGCTAACAAATTAAACAAACAGTAAAAGAGTTGATGACACACTAAGTAAAATTAGATACAATGACAGAAAAGGGAATAGGAGGGTCATTCTGAGAACAGATAACTAAGAAATAATTAATACAAAAACCACACACATCAAAGGTTTGTTTGTGTTAACTCAGCACAGTGTTTATTTCTGCAGCACAGCACAATGTTATGTCTATATTTAAACATCTCCTTCATAATAACTTAACAAAATGAAATCACTCTTATAACATGTTCAGCCCTTTCCATGTATTAGACCTTGTCCTTCATGACCATTGTCTAGGTTGACGATTGGTTGGGTATCACTGTATTTTGTTAAAATTGATGTTTGTGACCAGTAAAAGTGAACAAATAAATTTTTATTTTATATTAATGTGCATCTGGTTTATTTCTTCAGCCAAATTTAATGTTTCTCCCACAAATGTAAATGTAGTGTAAACATATTACGTTCTTACCTTACAAAAACCAACCATTATTTCACTTGGTCTTGTTTTTAGTTCCCAAGTATTCTTCACAAACTCTGGTAGCAGTCTGCTACGACAAGGGATTCCATCCTCAAATATCTCCAGTATTTCTATTTTACTTGCTGGCAATTTCTCTGTAAGAAACATTGTGTTTACATTGCAATTGGTTCTTGTATTTTGATTAACTTTATTGAAAGAGTTATGTTGTAACTTAGGAGTTTTTAGGTTAGTTAAATAATTTTCCTATTAACTTGACCTTTGCTTGACCTCGGATGGCTTACCTATTGACCATTCTCAGTCAGCTTGGAATATTTTTTGTGTTTTATATATATATATATATATATATATATATATATATATATATATATATATAATACTCTTAATTTAAATAACTGGCCATAAATTATTGCTTAGTGTCAAGTAATCATGTTGATTTTGTACTTTACTGCCAAGAAATCGTTTTGGAAAATCCTGTCATAAATTGTATTCTTTAATATTAATCTCTTAACTTTGGAATATCCTATAACTAATTATCAGTCACAATGAATAATTTATTTACATGATAACATGGTATTTCGTCATACCCATTATTGTTTACAAGTAACAGTGCGCCTGTAAAATATAAAATATATTGCAGTGACAGTTTTAAGTCCTCCTTCCCTTTGTGTACAGTGTGTCTAAAGTGTATGATGGGTCTAATCAGGCCTCTCTTTGCCCAAATATTGGAGCCAACTATGCTGGAGTAAACATAGAAATGATATAGTTTGTCAAGGCATATAAAATAGTTGGTTGATTTGGCGCCGCACAGTTCTCACTCTGCTTGGCCCCTCCCACTTGCACACTCTAAAACTGTTTCTTTCTTACAATGACAGATAATATACATAACTGTAATAGTAGCCTATTTTTTAAGGCGAAAGGATGTTAAGGCTATTATTGCCTCCCTAAATGTAAGCCTGAGTGTAAAGTGTTTAAAGTCATAAGTATAGTGTTGTAAGTGTAAGTGTTTGTGACTTGGATACTGCGAGGGACGCCTAAATCCTCTCAATAGGTGCACCCCCCTGCGGAGACGAATTATTTCTATGAAATAGTTTGTTATAGTTATACAGTTTACACAAAACATAAAGAAAAGAAATAATAATAACAGTAAGTAATTACTTTTTGATCACTTAACTTATAAAACAAGTTTATAATTGTGCAACAACAGGAATTTTGACTTGGAAGTAAAATTTGTTTAAAATGTTTATAACACAAAATCCTACCTTACTATGGTGTAGTTAATCTGAATTTAAATCAATACTGCAATCTGAATTGGATTCTGAGTCTGGATGTAAGCTTATTATGAAGTTACCATCTAAAATTCTGTCGTATTTAATATATTCTCTTTCAGTCCGCTTCATATGTTCACAATATTTAATCGACTATTCTTTTGTGTATTCAGAAAAAGTTTTTCACGTAGTTTTTTGTTTTCTTCAAGCGAGTCCGATAAGTCTTCTCTTGTTCTTTCTTTTACATATCCCCAAATAAGGTCAATTGAATTTAAGTTGCAATGATATGGGAGCAGCCATTGAACATTATGTTGGGAATCCTGTAGGAGTTAATCTACTTCGAAACTTGTAGTAAAAAGTAAATTTTTTGCCAAAAGAAGCAGTTATGGTCTTGTCATAAAGAGACGTTGATTTTGAGCCAATTTTTAATACTTTGCTTAAGGGATGTGGCATTTAATCTTTTATTTAACTGTGTACAATGGTAGCTTGTATTGTTCATAACTATTACACTTTGTGGGGGTAAATATTGATTCAGTTGTAATTTAACCCATTTCAAAAAGTTTGTATTATTCCATATCATTGTAATAATTGCCAGTTTTACGCCCAGATTGAAAAATTAACAATGCATTATTTACAAATCCATTCTCACCTCCAGCGTGAACTATAATTAATCTTTGGCCTTTACTTACTGGTTCGAAAACTCCTGACATGTCATCAGGTTGCCAACATGCTATAGCAGAATGGTCTCATTCTGTATGAACATAACTTTTATCTAAATGTACTATATCTCTATTTAATCGCAAAGGTTTCATAATGTACATGGTTTACCTGTAACTCTTATCTCAGAATGGACAGTCGTTGACTTCTCTTTGTCTTCAATAAGATCGACGTAACATATCCCAAGACGTGTTCTTCTACCCACTTCTCCACATTTACTGCATTCCGACCACTCTGTCCATTGTGAACTTAGAGTTATGTCTAACTTTGTGATTGTATTAGGTGGTTTTGCATGGGGACCAGGGGCAGTGTCAGGGTGTACCTAAATAAGTTGAAAAAATAAACATTTTATTTCTGCAGTTAGAAAGAAAGGAGATGGAGTGGTTGTGTTTATATAGGAGTCAAAGGGGAATATTGTTTATGGGTTTATAAAAATGTCAACACACTAATTTTTCAATCTCTTCAGCAAGTTAAAAACACAAGAGTATTCCTTCCTTTAAGTGTATGAATTGCAGATTGGCTGTACAAAATAAGAAATTCCTTATGTATGTTTATGAAGCCTGCACATTAGTTAATTGTACGATTAGCAAATACAATGTTATGTGAGGTTGGTGAGGGTGCTTCATACATATGCAGTACTGTAATGTATAGTTGCCTTAATTTTCATTCAAGTTCAAACATAGTGCTGTACAATGTATATTTCTGTATTGATCCTCTGTAGTCTGATGGGTGGCCAGTCCTGTAGGTGTTAGAAAGATTTTACTGTAGTCTGAAGTGTTTTAATATGTAATTGGTATCAATATAGCTTGCCTGTAGGTAGTACAGAATACAGAACTTTTTTAAAAAAATTATTAACACTCATCTGAAACTTTGTGAGTGGCATCATTTTAACATAACCTACAACTTTTTTTACTTGCGGAAACTTCTTGGAAATGGGCAGTTTTCAATCTGGACACTGGAAAACATGTCAATTTATTAATTTATTAAAAATTATGATAATTCTTTTGCTTTCCACTTGAATAGTAAAGATGATTTGTGCAAAAAAAAAAAATGGCTTACAAAAATGTTAGGCTGTTTGATAAGACCTTAACCCCCAACATGTAGAAATAATAAGGATATAAATTATTATCCAGCTGATTTTTGTGTAATAATAAATATTAGTACAATCAAATAGCTTACTATTTTCATGGGCAGTTTTTACAGACTTGTGACCTAAACACAAGCTGTTGCACCAATGGATCCTCCACCACATTGACTAGGCCTAATACTACAAGTCAAGTATACAATAATACTTCAGTGGTGGGAGCCATTGGAGCTGCAACAGTTCATGATTAGGGTGAGGTCTGAAAATATGGAAAATAAAATATGAAAAAGTAGTAGACCAATGTGACCACTTAATTATATTTATTAAAATTATTATAAAATTATAATTTATTATAATTTTTCACTTGCGTGAAAAATCAGCTAGTTTTTGATAAATTTTGTATTAAATTATCCTCAAAATTGGTCTTTTTGATACATGTTACGGCCCGAGGGCCACATCCGGGGACAGATTTTTGCCCATGGACCTAGCATACTTGAAAACTCCTTTTAGAGAACATATTTTTTATAGCAAATTAAATTTAGTTTACTGAAGTATTCTAATTTTATGTTGAATAATTATTAATATGACATCTACATTGATATGGTCATTAACTAAGTTGTAGGCTTATTGTTAAGTGATAAAGGATAAAGAAACACAGAATTGTAATTTAACTTCAGTATATAATAACTAACAAATTACTGAAATGAATCCAACTAACATTTTATACATTTTAAATAAAAACATAACTTATAACAAGCATAATGACATATGAAATACTAATGAGATTTATGTAATTGAGATTTTCCACTGACAATAGTTGTGGACTAATTTTACTTGTACCAATTATTAAAAGAGATTTAAGATGCTCATCAGTTAATTTAGATCTGTAAACATTTTTTGTGCACTTCATTTTGGAGAAGGTCTTCTCACACAAATAAGTAGTACCAAAAACAGAAAACAGCCCACGAGCAAATTTATGCAAATTATCAAATTGTGTCAGTGGAAGACTCTTATAAAATTCCAACAAAGATGAGTTTTGATATTTGTTCTTAATTATATCATTGCACTGTAGATCAATCATTTCCATTTGAAGTTCCAGGGCTAGGGTTTCAATGTCAGTATCAAAAGGATTCTGAAAAATCTTAATTTGATTCGCAATGGCATCAAAGTCCGAGAAACGAGTATCAAAATTTATTTTCAAAGCACTCAAAGTTTTGATTGCAAAATCGATAGGAAACTCAGTCTTAGTGGTGTGGCTGAATATTTCACATGTTTTAAAATGTGAAAAACATTTACTTCGTAGTTGTGATTGAAACAGTATCAATTTCTTCCGGAATGATTTGATATTAGTGTATAAATCAGGAAGATGCTGGTTTTCTCCTTGCAATCTCAAATTCAGTTCATTCACATGTTTTGTCAAATCAACATAGAATGCTAACTTCCACAGCCATGCGTTGTTTTGTAATTCAGTAAGAGGGCGATGCTTTTCATTCAAAAAATTTCGATCACTGCTCGAAGTTCAAAAAGCGCTGAAGGACTTTCCCACAACTAAGCCAACGTCACGGCAGTATGATAAGGCAAGTCATTTTCTCCAATCTCTTCAATAAATTGTCGGAATTGTCGGTGATTCAGCCCAAAAGATCTGATAAAATTAACAGTTGATATGCCTGGTTTTAGAACTTCAGACATATCCAAACATTTTCCGCACAAAGACCGTTGATGAATGATACAATGTAAGACTAATGGTTTTGAACCACCGTCATTTTCTACAGCCTTTGACACAAGAGCGACCACTTTTTATCTTTCCCACTCATGTTTTTGCCTCCATCAGTTGTAATACATTTCAAGTTTTTCCATCGAAGGTTCTTTTGATTAATGGCCATTTCAACTCCTTTAAAAATATCTGTACCAGTAGTTGTGCCATGAATACTATACATATCAAGAAGTTCTTCATGCACTTCATAGCTTTTATCTACTCCTCGAATATAAATCAACACCTGAGCAGTATCTGACACATCCGTTGACTCATCCAAGGTCAAAGAAAACCACTCAACATGTCCATTTTTGTCGAACAGTTGAGAGGATATATTTTCAGCGATGTTTTCTACCCTTCGAGCCACAGTGTTTGCTGACATACTGACAGTTTTTAATAAATTTACCTTTTCAGGGCACATTTCTTTGGCTACTGCAATTATGCATTCTTTGATCATTTCTCCATCGGTGAATGGTTTTCCACGTTTTGCAATTTCAAGAGCCACACAAAAGCCGGCACGAGTTGCAGCCTCTTGTTCAGTTTTGAGTTTTGTAAATGAAGATTACTGCGATTTCTAACCGCGCTTCATAGCTTTGAATTTTTCTGTCCGCAAACTTCCTGTATATTTTGAGTAATTTTGAAAATGTTTTGTTTCATAATGACGTTTAATGTTATATTCTTTGAGAATGGCTATGCTTTCATTGCAAATCAAACATAGCGCCTTGTTACTGGACTCAATTACGAAATACTGAATGTTGCACTGATCTTTGAATTTTCTGCATTCACTATCAATTTTTCGCTTCTTTTCCATACTACTAAATCACACACAAAAGCAACAATTCAAATCAAAATACTGTTACAAAGATGTCTTAAACTTAAACACGCACAAACACGTTTTAAGGAGGAATGCACTATTTTATTTCACAAGAGTGTCATAGGAACTGACTGTGGTTGCGCCACTAGCCTTCTTATATATTCCAATTACTGCCATCTAGAAGTGAGTGGAAGACATCAGAACTTTCTCGAACCAACGAGATTATTCTGTACGTGCTATTAGCGCCATCTGTTAGCGATAGAAGGTACTACCTATTTCCGCTTGTGTCCACCAGGTGTCGTGTCACGTTACCTCATGGCTCGTACTCTACGACTAATCTAGAAATTACAGATAATGACAGGAAAATTAATAATATGCAGTGTTGCCGTTTTGCGGACTTTAGTCCGATTTGCAGCCTTTTTTAAAAGTTGCGTACTTTTTCGGACTTTTTTTTTCATCAGTGGACTATTTCACTTTTTACCACCGGCAACAATGATAATATGGTTTTGGCCCTCGGAACTTACTGGAGTAATCAGTATGGCCCTAAGACTGGAAAGTTTGGAGACCCCTGGTTTAATACATCATTTAATTGACATGTTTTCCAGCTTCCAGATTGAAACCTGTCTATTTTCAAGAATTTCGGCAGATAATAAAATTATAGGTTATGTTAAAATTAAAACTCTTATGTAGTTTCAGACAAATAATTTTAATTTGAAAAAAAGGCTTCTGTATCCTGAACTAAAAGGTTAGTATCCTGGACTAATTAGGTTACTTCTGCATCAATATTTAATGAATTCAAACATATAGTAGTTAAATGTAAACACTTCCCCAAATTCTAAATCTGCATTATATAGCTCACTCAAGACTTCTTAAATTGAACAATTTCTTTCAGTTGATACTCAAATTACCATAGGTAAAAAAATACTGACTCAACATTCATGAAACTGTTAAAATATTTGTTTAACTTTTCAGGTACGGTAGTAAAAAGGCTTATTTCTGAACATAACCTTTTAGCTGTTGAACTATATTAATTACATTGTCCTCTTTCTTATGAATCATTTAGTTCTATTTCAAAAACGAACTATAACTATCATTGGAATAAAAATCAAAATCTCCAAAATCAAAATCTTACTGAACATTTCCCCAAAATATTATTAATTTACAACATACTGTAAAATGTACATTGAATACATTACTGCAGTTAGTTTTACTATACGCCAACAGATAGCAAAGTTACATGCTTTCAGACTAACACTATGTAATAAAGGGGAAAGGAGAAAATAAATTGCAAACGGTTACTATGAAACTTTCGGAAAAGTTTAAGAATCTTAAAGTGAATCGGTTAACAATACATACAAGCCATACCTCGATGAAAGTTTCATTATTGAAAACATCTACTATGTATGGAGATGCTGTGTAATTGCCTTGTTTGCAAACATATAATCCTGCTTGTTTCTGCTGTATGTTAAACAATTGTAGGCTGTCATCATGTGGATCGAAAACATTAAACTCATCGGTCATTATAACTTCAGCAGTCGAGATATTCAGTGTACTTGAGTAATACCATTCATTTTCCATGTCTATATCTCTGGGAGATGTACATATTTCACACTGCAATCTGTAATCATTTCATGCAAAATAGAAATAATTTTAATTATGCAATACTTAAAAAAATTGTTTAGTACAGTTAAGTTAAAAGATGTTTGGTACAGTTAAATTTGAATAAATTCGAAGTTGAAGGGACCACTGAAAAAATTCGTAAGTCCAAGATTGTTGATTTTTTGAATTAGGTAAGTTCTGTTTTTTTTTAACTCATGATGATGATGATTATTATTATTAACACCAATAAAAGGTTCATTATTCATTGAGTCAACTGAAATCTTCTGTATTGATTCTTGAAAAATAAATAGGTTTACATGCGCAGTGTAAAAATAAGGTTTATAATTATACTCGAAAATGTAGGAAATAACAGATATTTCGTGTAATAATCCTCTGACTGTATAGAGTATATAAAACAGTAAAACTGTTGGGTAGCAATGATAAGTAAAATTATTTTTCCTGGAAATATTAATTTTTTTAATAAAATTAGTTAAAAATATGATGTGCTTTCAATCGCTGGTGTCAGTGATTTTTGAAATCTTTCTACACTACTAATAATGCAGTTTGCTCTGAATGATGTAGGACAATAGTATTATAGTATTGCAGAACTTGATTGTCTGTGGCATTGGATGGTTTTAACATCGTAGATAATTAAAATTATAAAAATTCATATTTGGTAATTTGTCCAAATCACTGATATTATATTATACAATGGGTCCTTTGTGTATAGTTATTGCAGTAAAAGAAATTTTGGTAATAAATAATTTTAGACCTGCAGTTAGTATGTATATACGTACTATATTGCAAAATAGAGTAGTAGGCCTGCGTGAATTAATTTCATAAAATATATGAATTTTTGATATATTCTCAAAGTATATCGATAATTTGCATTCACAATTTTTGAAAAAATATTATTAAAAACAAAATATTTTTTTTGGATCCCATGGATAATTGGTACGCTGCTGTACTAATAATTTTAGAAACCAGATTACACTTTTTATGCTTACACAAGTCCTACATTTTAGCACTTTTATTAAACTTCTGTTATATCTTGTTTTCTTTTAAGTGAATATTTTACAATTTTTCTCATTTTGGGGTCCATTATCTTTCTTTCGACCAACTTATTCTGCAAATTTATCTTAAATGCCTACATATACAGGATGTAAACTAATAAATTTGTAAACAAATTGTTAAAAGTATTTTCCGATAAAAAAAAATAAAGCCAAACCTAACATGATTTTGAATTGAATTTAGGTTTGTGTTGTATTGAAGATGAGTGATTAAATTTATATCTTATTTGACTATTATTTCATGGAATGCAAGCACTATTGTGCCTATATAGTGTTATACAATGAAAATTATATTTTATTTGAAATAAAATTATTATTTCATGGAATACATGCCTATTTAATGCTATACAATTACCAGTTTTCTAAATTGATGATGCTACTCAGTTTCTGAGAACACTAAAATGTTTTTCTTGTTACTCAGAAAAAAAAACTTTTGGGAAAAAAATGAAAATATGATATAAATTGGTAAGACTGTTCAAAAATAATAATAAAAAAAATCTAATATATAACTTGAAGTTCAACTAAAATAATAGGGCCAATATAGATTTTCATATATTCTAAAAAAAAAATACTGGACAATTAATCCGATACAGACCCTGATAGCTATTGAAAAAAATGTTGCATCAAAACTTTTAGACCAGAATAATGAAATTAAAAAATTCTGTTCGGAAAATGTGAACGTACATTTGTAATTAATATTTTAAATATCAGTAATACCAACTTCAGATAGCCTCCTAGTAAAGCAACAACAGCTGTTGGAGTAAGCCTTTTTTTTGGACCCATAGCGTCTAGTCGTGTGTGTTGGCAATTGTAATATGCCTTCCATAAGTCATGAATTTTTTGCAATTTATCTAAATTTCCATGAGGGTAGTCAAGCTCAGAATTTGGTTTGAAACCTAATTGGTTATCATCAGATTTTTCAATAACACCTTTGATATTTGTTTTTAATTTACTTGCTTTGCTTTTAAGTTCATTAAATTTTTCTTTTAAAGTTTCACCTTTACAATGATGGTTAAATACGTACAATATTAAAATTGTATTGAAAAAAGTGTTCATTTTTGATATTTGAACCTTGTATACCTCAGCTTACATTAATTTTATATAATTTTTTTATTCTTGTTGTTTAGTATTTCTAAAACAATTTAGGTTTTATAATTCTTTTACAGTTTTAAAGCTGGAATGTACATAATCCATTTTTATTTCCAAATTAGTTGGATGTAAGTGTAAATATTATGACTTAGTTCAGCTGCCAAATTAAGGATCTGTTACAGCTGATTATTAATTATTAAAAATGTGTGTTTTTTCAACAATTTTAAAATATTTGTTGTTTTAAATCCATCAAGTGATTTATTTGTTTCATAATTTCTAAATTTCTTGCTAACGGTTTGGAATAATTATGATAATATTTCTTTATTAATTATTTATAATAATGTTAATTCCTAATTAATTGCAAAATTTGTGTATAATATTAAATCTTTTGTATTGGTATCTTTATTTCTAGTATAGTAATTATTAATTTAATTTTAATGTTTTTGTTTACTTGAACTAATGCAGGTTGACTAGTTCTTTTTTTAAGATAACTAATCACAGTAGTTTCAATTACTAAACTTTTTGAATAAAAAATAAAATAAATTTAACAGCTGGTGATATTTTCCAATGTAACTATGGTGAATGTAAAAAAATGTAGTTAATTTTCATGAATATTCATGTTATTATTGTTTATTTGGACATCACATTTTAGGATTTATCACTTCTGCATATAGAAAAAATATGTGATATATCAGAAATATAGATCATTCTCATTCTTAATTGTCTATAAACTCTTTGGGTTCCATGGCCATTAGGTCCTCATATACATAAATTGCTGGCTGTTTTACCTAAATTTGCAAGAATTTGGAAGAAAACATGTAAAATAGCTGTTTAATCAATTTTTATAATTATTTTGTTGTTTTGGTAACATGTATATAGAAATAGTATTTGTGAAAATTTTACATGCAAAAAAATAGCATTGTAAAAAGTTGTTTAGAACTAAAAATCAAGTTTAAACTAAATTTGGTTCATAAAATATTTTTTGGGATTTTTACGGTTATACCATGTTCAAAAACATGAAAAAATAAAAATAAATCATATATATATATATTGTACCTTATCCATAAAGGTAATACAGCATCAAACGATTAAACAGCTGCTGTGATAGGTATTATTGGACAGGTCAGCATTACAATTGCTAAGAGAAATAAGGTTGACTGACTGACAGAAGTAAAAAAACTTGACACAGTAACAAAATTTTTATCAATCAATAGCTCAAAACCTTTAGACTGCTGTAGATAAGTTTTTGGTCACTACAAATATGTATTTTACAAAATATTACCATAAATGAAATGTTGCAAATAGCGATGCTGGTATTTATACACTTTTCGTAATGTAAATAGGAATGCCGCAGCAACTCATAGGGTCAAAACAGGTGTTATTATCTTAACCAATTAGGCCCCCTCCACCTGACTAGCGCAAATCATTGTTTTGATACAATATTTCTTAGCTAATGAGTAATTTTTTGTTTTTCTTGTTGACTTTTGATCCCTCTATCACCTGCATGGTTCAGAGCATTAGTCTCAAGTATTTGTTCCTAGTTTAGTTTTTAACATAGGCCTAGGATTATGTTCTTGATTTGAAGTTTATGTTTTAAGTTAGGTTCTTGAGAACAAGGGTTGATTCAACTCTCACAATAATAATTATTGTAAATGTTTAGATTATGTTACATAAAATTAAACATAAACACAAAACGTGTGTTTATATCACATATAAACATATTAAAAACATTAACTAAAAATATAAAATAGGTTGTCTAACAAAATAGTGATTATTTTAAACATTAGTAAATAAATATTACTTTTTATGGCTGTTGTAGATGGTAGTTTCACATAATTGTAGTTTTAGCCTTTTAAATGTTACACTGTAAAAATTATATTCACAAAACGTAAAACTGGACTAGACAAACTATAAAAAAGATGTTACATTAGAACTCACATAATTTTAGTATGGTTTAATTAGATTTGAAAAACCTGTACAGGGTTTCGTAGAAATGTAATGAATAATTTTTAAATTGTTATTAAATTAACATCAGCAAATAGCATTTATTGCTGTTGACTGTTTCAGGAGAATAATAACACAACACCATATTCAAATCCAGAACTAGATATGATTACTAAAGATATTGAAGAATTAGTACGTGAGAAACAATCTTTGGAAAGTGAAATTCTACAGAAAGAAGCAGATATTAAAATAAAAAATGGAGAAGTTAAAAGTTTACAGGTATGTCAGTTTATTTACAGTTAAAAAAAAAATAAATAAATATATACATATATTCATTTACTTTTAAAACAACAACATAATAATTTCTATAAATTCTCAAATTGAAAAATATAATAATAATAATATTATAATATGTATATACAGTGGTACCCCTTAATTTGTTCCAGAACTAAGACTTTTTTACCTAAGCAGAGTGCTGTGCGAGTTAGCATTTATAATAGAGACGGAAAAATTTTAATTTGTTCAGAAATTGAAAACAGTATTAAAGCAACAATTTGAAACTCACACACAAAGACTCTTAACATTTTGTTAAGTTTAAAATCAAAAGTATGAAACATAATAATATTATAACTGTTTTAATTTTTTATCATGCTAACAAACACACAGTAAATGAATATGCACTTACACATGAAGTGAAAGTAGGTACCATTACAGAAAAGGGAATAGAAGTGGGCGTTCTGAGAAGAGATAACTTAATAAATGTCATGAAAGTTATTGTCCTACAAAAACCAAACACTCATCTATCAAAAGCTTGTTTTGTATTAAGTCAGCACTATGTTTATTTCTGTAGCACAGCACAATGGGTATTTATGCAGTGTAGGTTGTTTTTTTTCTAATAGTGATTTTTGAATATTTTTTGTTTTATTTTATACTTTATTATCTAATTCACCTGCTGAAAATAATTTTTTTAGAGATTACTTACGTTTGTAGGCCATTTTTACAGAACTATATTGTGGCATCATTGTGCTGTTTACATTGCATTAAACATATTAAATTTCATACATGGATGGTCATATGTGTTAATAACTACATATACTACTTACTGTTCATGTGTGTTACACATTCTGGCAGCCATTACTAAATATTAAGGTTTATTCCTTTTTCCCTTAGCTTCTTGTAATGAAAACAAACGCCATTTATTTTATTTTTAAACTGGTGTCCGTTATTTATGAACCAGCGATTTGTCTTTTTTGTGTTAGGTTCATCACCTAACAATAGTATTAGTTTGGTCATTGAGTATATTTAAAAAAAAAAAAAAAAAAAAAAATAATAAAGGTTTTTCAATAGTTTTAACGCTCAAAAACATGTTACCTACTTCTTCGTAGTAGCGATTTTGAGGTTATGCTGGTCACTTATTTTCAATTGTTCTCATAATTCCCATGCTTTCTGTACATTTATATTTTGGGTTATTGCTTTTGGGCATGTAATGAAGTGTTTTAGTGAAAATGTTGCAGAAAAATGGTAAACAACCTGTACTGTATATTTACCGTTCAGCCTTTATCCGAAACTAAACTGTTTTGTGAGTCATTTTTCATTCCGTGAATTAGACCGTTGTCCAGGTCAACCATTGGTCGGGTATCACTATGTATATAGATATATATATATATATTTATTATTACCTGCTGAAAATAATTTTTTTAGAGATTACTTACGTTTGTAGGCCATTTTTACAGAACTATATTGTGGCATCATTGTGCTGTTTACATTGCATTAAACATATTAAATTTCATACATGGATGGTCATATGTGTTAATAACTACATATACTACTTACTGTTCATGTGTGTTACACATTCTGGCAGCCATTACTAAATATTAAGGTTTATTCCTTTTTCCCTTAGCTTCTTGTAATGAAAACAAACGCCATTTATTTTATTTTTAAACTGGTGGCCGTTATTTATGAACTTCGCGATTTGTCTTTTTTGTGTTAGGTTCATCACCTAACAATAGTATTAGTTTGGTCATTGAGTATATTTAAAAAAAAAAAAAAAAATAATAAAGGTTTTTCAATAGTTTTAACGCTCAAAAACATGTTACCTACTTCGCGTAGTAGCGATTTTGAGGTTATGCTGGTCACTTATTTTCAATTGTTCTCATAATTCCCATGCTTTCTGTACATTTATATTTCGGGTTATTGCTTTTGGGCATGTAATGAAGTGTTTTAGTGAAAATGTTGCAGAAAAATGGTAAACAACCTGTACTGTATATTTACCGTTCAGCCTTTATCCGAAACTAAACTGTTTTGTGAGTCATTTTTCATTCCGTGAATTAGACCGTTGTCCAGGTCAACCATTGGTCGGGGTATCACTATGTATATAGATATATATATATATATTTATTATTATTTGCACATATACCCTGTTGGATCATGCAAAGCACTCCGACTCATGTCTTGTTCCTTCTAATCCTCCACACCTCCCTCATCCTGTCCCCATGGATCCTCTTCCGCTCCTCCGTCCATTTTACCCCTGCTCTCTTTGGGATTTCATTCTCTGGGACCTTCCAACCGAGCATCTTTCTCCTGTATGCGTGCCTATCTTCAACATCTGTTGAGTTATATATATATATAAAATTAACTATTGCTTGTTATAAGATTCATGACTTTTTCATTGTAGATATTTTGAAAATCTTTTTTTCCCATTGCAGTCAGCTTAGATTTCCAAATTAAATTTATAGTAAAAAAATAATCCATGATGCCCATAACTGTGAAATGTCAGTTCTGTATTGCGAATAACAATTATATGCAGGTTAATATTGGAAGTTAATAAGGCATTATTCCTTTGTATAATTTTTATTATTATTATTCCTTATTTTATTATTTATTATTCCTTATTATAATTATTCCTTTGCATATTCCTTTGTAGCAGCATTAGCAAAAATGATCTAATTACAATGATAGTAAAATTATTTTATATTTACATATTTAAAATGCCTAACTTGAAATATTTATGTGTAGGGAGAGTTGGACACATTAGCAGCAACTCTTAAACAATTAGAAAGTCAAAAAGGAGAGGCACAAAAAAGATTAAATGATTTAAAAAACCAAGTAAGTAATTCGTGTGTAGTTGTTACTTTGTGCAGCTCTGGTTCAGGACCTCCAATTGTAACAGAGTATTAACTGGGTAAAGAGGTGCACTAAATAACATAAACACAATAATATTAGCTGTAGCTTTATGTTTTTTAAGTTATTTAAATTATTTTGTTGTTACAGAAAAATAGTTTGTGTTTTTGCTAAAATAGTTGTCCGTATTATAATAGCACTGCACTAAAGTTAGCCTAGTAAGCTTCATAGGTAGGCTACGTAGCTGCAATAAAGTGTTTGAAGCTAGGTAGTCTGTTAAACTTGACAATACCTTGTGGTCTAGGCTTATACATAAATCTAGAAAAGAGATTCTCCATTTTAATTAGAAAATGAGTAACAGAAAGTATGAAAAATCATTGTGCCTTGATGATTGTGCACAATGATTTGTTGTGCCTTGTAAAAATCGTAATAAAAATGTGTATAAGTATTACAGAAAAATTTATTGTCGTATTGTTGTAATAAATTGGGGAAATAAGATACTTATGTTTCTTTTTTCAATTTAAATGCATAATCAAAACAAAATATGCTGTGCGTTTCATGAAGAGGTCAACACTTGATTTTCTATCACTCGCTCATATATCTATCGATTCACTTGAAACATAATAGACTTTTTAATAAAGGTTCAAGTTTTCGAAGCGTTCAAGTTTTCTAAGCTTTTCAGCCAGTTAAAAAAAAACAAGCATTAAAATGGAACCTTAAAAAACCTTATTCTTTAAAGTGCATTTTTGAAAAGTAACACATAATATATCACTTTAGATACATGTATGTACAAGATATTTGTACTATGTACTGCTATTATTGTATGTATGGATTCAGTTTCAGTTTGTGTAAAATAGTTTAACTCATTTTTATTAATGTTTACAATAATGATTAGTTTCGTATTAAAAAGATTTTTTCAAATTTGAAAAGGTAAATTCATTTCAACAACTGTTTTTTTTCTTTGTTACCATTTTGTTTTCTTAAATCAAAAAAAGTTAGGGTTTTCACAGATCACTTTTTGAAAGTCTAAAGTTTTAATAGAATTGGTAAAGGAATTAGCAATTGATAAAGAACTAGAAGTATTAACCTTTTATGGAACACACTTTATATGTAGGCTATACAAACAGAAAAATAAATTTTAGCTTAAAATGGTATTGAGCTTTGAGGATTGGCCTCTATTTTAATCTCTGTCTAAAAATTCAAAATTTAAGGTTGATGTAACGATGAATTTTATTTAAATATAAGATCGTTTACATATAATTTATGACTCTCATGAAAAAAGTTTAAAAATGATTCTTGCATATTTTATTATTAAAATATTTGAAATAAATGTATTAAAAAAATGAGAAACCAAAAATTATAAGCAGTGACTTAGAAAAAAATGGTTAAATAGCTAATAACAAAATCATAATTGACTATCTCCCCAAACATTTCAGTAAATGTTTTGCCAGAAAATTTGTCAGTTGAGAAATAAAAGACTACAGGAATATCATTGCATTGCTATTCTATTTTTCTAGCCATGAGCCGTAAATATATTCTATTTAATAATCAACTGCTGAATGAAATATGACATCTTTATAAATAATATTAAACATTTGAGCAAGTTTTAGTTTAAGTTAAATATTAATTTATAGGGCCTACGTGAAGGTTTATGTAAATTTTTTTGAAATTATATTTAGTATAAGAAAGGGGGGTTGTATAACAGTGTGGTGAATAGGATGTTTACATCTAATACCTAGAATGCATGCAGAAGAAACAGCACAAAGAATTAGTTTGAATAGAAAATGCATGTTGAAAATCTGGATGTAATGTTATAATTAAATTTGTTTTTGTTGCACGGATATGTTTATTACTGAATTTAAATTAAAGTCATTGTTTGAAATTAAAGTAAAATAAATTATGACGAGTGTTTCAATAAGGATACAACTATTTTTATAAAATGGTCTAAGATCTTACAATTTAAGAAAAATAATTATAAAATTATAGTCGATTCTTCACATTCGTGGAAGTCAATATAAAAAAAATCCATGAATAACTAACCATAAAATTTAATATCGCACATAAAAAATGGCAAATAACTACATATTTTGAGTATTATTCTTGCTGTTAACTTCTTGATTTGTTTTGGATCCATCGTATGGTACAGTTTATATTTTGTTCTGATGCAAACGTACAAGAATGAGATATAAACTCTGTATATTTAAATAATAAACAATTGACTGGCAGGGACGAGAGATAAATATCGCTCATATACAATTGTACTGTACCTTATATAAACTATGTAACACCTTATAAACTATATAACATCCTGAAAAAACAAAAGAACTTACTTTCATTCAAAAATTTGTGTCCTTCAGAATAGTTACCATTTGCGTCTGTTCACTGTTTCTGCCATGAATGGAAGCACTGCTTATAGTCGGCTGTAGTAAGCTCTCTTAGAACCACTTGTGATTCCTGTTGAATTTCTTTTATGGTATGAAATTGGTGTCCCCTCAGCTTGATTTTCATCTTTGAAAATATGAAAGTCATATGGTGCTAGGTCCAGTGAGTACTGTGAATGGGGTACAAGTGGCATCTGGTTTTTTACTAAAAACTGCCTCACTAAGATAGCAGTGTAAGCGGATGCATTGTGGTGGTGCACGAACCAATCTTTGCCTCTCCACAGCTCTGACTGTGTATGCTGAACATTCTCCCTGAGTCACCTCAAAACAGCGAAGAGATGAATTGTTGATAGACTATGAATCTGTAATTACCTTAGGCAAGAAGTTTGGACATAATGCAATTGTCTGTTGAGGCTCTTTTGTCACGCTGGTCTTGTGTTAAAAGTCAAGGGACAAACTTGGCTGCAATTCTTCTCTTGTTAAGTTCATCAAACAAGATGTGTTGGAATGTCCCATGTAACATTCCAACAACTCCAGCTACGTCGTTTATGGTTTGTCTTCTGCTCGATGATGCTGGAAGATGCTGATGAACTCTATCGGATGATTTCTGGAGTGATGTTGGTTGATGGTTTATCCTCTTTATATTGTTTCACTCATTCAGAAGTCGTTGATTTGCTTAAAGCTTCATGTTCAAATGTTTGAAACAATATTTGATTGGTTTCACATATCTGTAGGGTTCAGTTAACAACAAAATTTAATACAGACTCTGTGTTCTTTGGCTGCCGCTGTCACAGAAATCACAAAATGTGTAGACAAACTCGGTCAACTGTCTACTGTCAGATGGTTTGTCTTCGACTGTTTCTACAATAATGCCGTGTGGTTTGCTGCTAAACAGAGGATGACTACCTCTTGTGGCAGGACTTCTTACTATAATTTGTTCCATAAGTTAATGCAGATACCTGGAACTCTGTGCATTATCTCATCATGTATACTACGCTTAACACAAATATTATTCTGTAAGCGTATCTTGTGAAAACTGTGAATATAAAATTTGTCGATTTTAAAAATCAAAAGTAGTAAAGTAAAAATTGCTTTTGTTACTTCTCATTACAATAAATTATGTTAAAAGTGAGTTCCCCTAGCTATATAGATGTGATATTTACAGCTATTTTTCATAATGCTTACTAGTTTTTTTAAAAATTATATCTTAAAATCCTACTGGTATAAGTTCTAGGGATCTTGGAAGTTACAGTCATTTCTGATCAAATAATAACCGGAAATTTATGTAACTGGGGTAAAGTGATTTATGAATCACAAATTTTATGAAACAAATGTGATATTCTTAATTAATTGAAAATTATAGGGGAAAGAAATTTCAACTTAAAATGTCTTGCACTTGTTTGTAAGGTGCATTGTAAATCTTAATAATAAATGCACACACAATCTTAGAAAAAGATGAACAACAGTAATAGATACTGGGGTAGTATTTGATTCATTACGCTGCAATCAGTTACAATTGAGTGTTGTCAACTGATGGTTAGGGAAATATAAAATTTACCTGTCACTTCTATCATTTCATAACTAGAATTGTATTCTTTATGAAACATTCTTTGGGGTTATCGATGCAATCATGTTTGGATGTTTGATCAGTAATATGAGTTTAAATGAGATCCTAATGTTATTATAAATATAGACTTATAAATTTATTTTGGAATGAATTTACACCTACATGTATAGAATTGGCTAAAATGACAATATTTAATTTTTCTTTTTTACAAAATGTTTCAATTTTAATTTTAACTATTTTATATTGTGCTATTAACTTTTCACGCTTCATTTAATTTTACACACAAGTTCATCACCACATCCAGCTAAAATATTTTTACCTTTTGTATTTTTGTAAATTTACTAAAAAAATATTATGTATCTTCACAATTTTATAAAAAAAAACAATAAAAGTTAATTTTTGTTTTGTTTTGCTGAACCAAAACTGCATATAATATGTATGTAGGCATATACATAAAAATATGTCATTGTTTTGAAGTTATTAATTGTAGGCCTACTTTATGGTACATAATATTATGATATTCATCTGTTTATCTAAAGAAAAAAATATTTGGTTCATGCACATTTTTTACTAAAAAAAAAATATGTAAACAGTTTATAATATAGTTATCTATAAGTAAATAATTTATTACAAAACACAAAACTTGAACAAATCTTGATGTTGGCATTTAGGTTGATGCCATTTTAAAAGACAAAATAAATTATGATCCTAAAGTAAATTAATTAAATTTTTTAACAGAACATTTTAAGCACACACTATATTTACATAAAAGAATATTTCAGTACTGTTTACTGATAAAAATATGATAGGTCTTATAAGATCATAAAATTTAAATTTTAAAATTTTTTGCAAGAAGTATAATAATGAAATATGTATTACACAGCAGAAATAAAAAGAACAGAAAGTTAATTCCAATAGTATGACAAGTTTGAAAAATTATTTAGTTTTGCATCAGCTTAAAAATTAGTTACATTGCTCATGGTCAGATACAATAATTGCAAATGGTTTTAAAACACAAGAACAGTAATTACATAAACTTAAAATATCAGTAAAAAAATTAAGAAGAAATACAATAAAATTAATCAAACATGAGAATTCATTACAAGTGATAAACGCATGTATGTATATTTATTTAAATAATTTAAGCTAAAAGAAATTTTTCTAGGATGTTGTATTTTTCAAATAATCTATATTTTGTTTAGTAAAAAGTTCAACAAAATTCAATAGAGTCCCAAGTCGTAGATTAAGAAAAATATTTGTATATTATTTTACTAAAATACTTTAATTGCTTCCTTAAAAATGTTTGTGTTGATCTTAAATTAACACACAGTATGTCAGTTTCATATTTTTGTTACTAGCACATTTGTTACATTCTGCTTTTTTTGTTAAATTTTTTAAATTTAAATAACCTAAATTGAAAAAAGAAAACCGTTTTACTTATTTAACTTGAATTGGATTTTATTTAAAAACTAATATAATTTTAGAATAATTGAAAAGTAAACATTAACAAATACAGTGTACAGATTTTGAAATAATCATTAGTGAGATTGTTTTGGTCGCGGAACACCATTGGGGATAGCACAAATAATAGCATTCTGTTACTTTGAATATCGTTCTTTTTAATTTAAATTTCAAAAGTAAAACATGCAAAACAAAATATTTATTTGTAAACAGAAATAAAAATGAAAAATAAGTGTAATTTTTAATAATGGTTAAACCTTTTGATCGCGATGGAGGTCATATGACCAAGAGATCAAACAAGCAAAAGTTCATTCGACAAAATTATACTTAACAGTTCATGTGATCGAAAATTCATTGTACCAAAATATTACAGTATAATGTGGTCAAATTAACTTTTGGTCAGTGAGCTTTTTCCCTTTTTAACGTCTTTAATTTACTTTAAAAAATAAGGCCATTTGTGCTTTACATCTACACTCATACGTTTTTCTCATATTTCATAGTTTGTCCCCCTTGGTACAGTTTTTACCATTTTTAATTATAAATGCTAATAATTGGAGTTTAATTCTTCTGTGGGTCCTAAAGTATTTTCAGGGATGATAGCCTATGTGTTTTTTCATTTTAAAAATATGTGCATTTAAAATTACAACACAATTTTTGTCTGGTCTGTTAACACACTGTGGAGGGTGGTTCATTCAGTGTGATAACAGTTTTTTAAAAACTTTTTGTACTGATCTTGATAAAATTGGTTATATTAAAGATTTATAATTGATGCTAAATTTGATGTAAATGACGTTATGATTCAAGCGTAAATTGGAAAATATCAGGTGGGTTTTCATAATGAAATTTTGATTGTTTAGTTTGTATTATAGTTAAATAGTTCTCTTCTTATGCCACTACCACCTTAAAAAATTGAAAAGTAGGGCAATATTTTAACACTAACACAAATAGCAGAGTGTGCCTGATTAAACTGTAATGTTTTTTTATTCAGTTTTGTTTTTATTTTTGTTTACAAATTAATTTTATTTGCATTTGAATATTTAATGTTGAAAATCGTAGTCGTACTATAGTTGGAAAGACAAACGAATGGACTATTTGTGCTTGAGAAGCATGTAGAATGTGTTGCTTTGCTATGCTTTATGTTGACTTAACATAACTCTGTGTAGAGTGAAGGATGTGTGCATGTTTAGACAGCATTGATTGAATCGGAACTGAGTGATGTCAATCTGCAGCTGGAGTTGGAGCAGGCTCAGGTAAATTTATGGTTTTATTTATTTTTATTACCCATTACATGTTACATTAAATTTATATTTACAGTTACAGTAGAGTTCTGGTATTTTGAGCCTGGTAGTTGAAGATTCCGTTTAATTTGAGCCAGTGAACCACCAGAAATACTTAATGCTTCATGGCTTAACGTATATGTTTAGTACTTTGTTCATAAGACTTTTCAAAGTTGCCTGTTGTTTATAAAAATATATAAGTTTACTTGAAAGTGTAACATCATAAAGTAAGCACTTTTGGACAATTTAACTTATGGATAAACTCAATAATGTGATGCGAAAAGGAAACAACACTGAAATCATTAATTTTACTAGAGAGAATAAATTCATTAATTACCAATTATAACATAAATAATTATCTTCAGGTTTTGACTGATTCTGTTATACAGGTATATAATTTCTTTATTTATAAACAGATGTAAAACCTTGGACCAGTTGAACCAGTAATGGAATAGAATACGTTATTATGTGCCTCTTATACCTCTGGTAGAACAACGTGCAAGTCTATATTACACTGTTTTGCTGGCTCTTTTTTTTCTTTTAACAAATGGTTGTTAGTTGTTTCAAATTATTCCTAAAGGTGTGCCTATTGTGTACCTTATAATTAAAGAAAGTTAAAACCTTTAAAAAATAACTTGAACAAAGTAAAAATTAACTATTTCAGGTGTTTTTTTTTTGAGATTTCTTGTAACAGTTTCCATATTTTAAGGTAATAGCAATAACATTTTCTTAATATCCTGGAATAATTTTCTCCACTATTAAGTTATAAATAGCATCCAAAACAGCATAGTACAAAACTATGTTTTAATAGTCGCATAGCATACAACAATAGCACGATCTCATATTTTCCTTGTAGGTTAAGAAGGACCTTAAACACAAAGATTATCTAGTTAAAAAATTTGTTTTACTTAAATTACTCTGTCCTGAACACTTTATTATTTTATACCCATTAAAAATTTAATGAAAAGCAATCCTTAATTAATTTAATTTAATTAAGACAACATTATCCTATATTTGTTTTCATTTCTATATAATCAGAATTTTTATTATTTTTTTTTAACTCAGCCCCAATTAGCTGGAATTACTGGAACTTTACTGTAATTTAATTTCAGTAAAAAGGTAATTGTAATTTATTGCAATTTTCTTAAAAATTGAAGTTGTTTTGTTTTTAGCTTTGTGGTTGTTAAATATTGTGTAGTATTTAATAGTTTATATTTTAAAATTTATTTCTTTTGTTATTAAACGTAAAATGCCATTAACTTTTTTATTGTTTTATTAGGTTATTTTTTATTAAAAAAATGTTCTTGATACTATTAAATATAAATACTATAAAACATGCAGATAATTTTTATATAATACATGTATATTACTTATAATATTTTACTAAAGTATTGGCATACTAAAATATTGTAATGCCTTTTCTGTATGAGGTCAGACAATTAAATTTGCTAACTTACCACTATTTATTGTTTATAAATATTTGCAATATGTATGTAAGATTTTGCGATATTTGTATCAACTCTTGGCAGATTGGTGCTAAATGGTGTGTGTGTTGTTTGTACTGTTCAGAATGGTTCCAAAAGAACTAACCAATAGAAAAAGCAAAGGATGATTGTATTGAAGACAAAAGATTCCTGGGTTATTGTTTTGTTCCTGAAACAAAGTCTGTAATGAAAGTACACTAATTCTCAATAACCAATAGATTCACTCAAAATCATATAGCAGTTAAAAATAATAACTTTTTTTTTATATCAAGTAATAACTGGTGTGTGATATTGTAAAAGAGGTAATGTGCATAATTTGTGTAACCAGAATATCCAAGTATTACTTGAAAGTTTGCATGAAAAATAAGGTGATTATTACTAGTACTTTCCGTTAAAGGCTCCTGTGTCACGTCAAAGAACTTGCACACATGGTTTTTGGCGAGAAATGAATAGTTTTGAAAGGTCACTCACCATACTTGACCTTGCCAACATACTTCATTCTTTCCTTGTAGCTCAGAGTAGCTTTTTGAAACATTCCTTTTGAAGCATTAGCTTCTTATACCGTGTTGTGCACTTTTTATTTGTCATCATTGTGTGATATGGTTTCATCAAGTAGGCTTACGAAGCGTAAGTAACGCAAGTAGAGGAAGTATTACACAGACCCCCTCCAGGTCTCAGCCCTTCTCCTTTCTTTCATCTGCTGGTTCCGACTGAGTTGGGCCGCGCGTATGTATGTTTTGTGCCTTTATGTACATACAATGTGCATGCTTCTCTCTGTCTCTTTCTTTTCTCTCTCTCTTTCCACTTTTCTTCTTCTCATGTTCTCGTCTCATGCGCATGTAGTGATGTTGTGTACATTGTGTATATTGCCAGCAGCAGGAACAGTTCAGTGGTATATGGATTATATTCAGTAATAACACGTGGGTTTGATTTTATTTTTCTTATATTCTCGAGACGTTTAATATCTTATATTTATATTTTCTAAATTCTCGAGACGTTTTATATATATATATATATATATATTTTAAAGAAGCTAACACTTCTGCCGACACTCCAAATAACTGTACCATTTTTTTTTTTATTTGATATTTTGCAATGACAGCTCTGAAGTACATGTAAGTACAAAAGTTCCTACATTGTTTTCAAAGGTGAATAGGTTGCAGTGAAGTTAAAACTAAGAAACCAGGTGCATGAACACCTGGAAACCTTCTCAGGCAGAAAGCACTTAAGGCATCGGTGAGCTTTCAAAAGTGAATATTTTGATGGTATCTGGTTTGAGGTGGTGAACTAAATTGTCAGACCTCATATTTCTGCTAGACAAATAATATTTTCATTTTGTGACAGTGGTAATGCAATTGTTGTTATATATAGATTTTAGAATTTATGTGGAAGTGATACAGTAGAGTCTCGATTCATGTTTTATACTTTTATCCATCAGTTTCTATTAATGAGCAGGTTAATTCTGTTATCTGAAATTTTAAATATATCTGTCTTTAATCTGAATAATGAAATCTGCCTGATATTATCTTGTCAGTCTTTCATAGTAAATAATTTATAATAAAGTAACCTTTTAGACAAAACAAAACACTGGACATGGCTTACAGTTGCCTAAGCGTAGGCAGGCAGTTAATTAATTAATTGCTATCCTAAGCAGCAATTGATAATCAAAAAGTAAACGATCCTTTTATCATACTAGAATGAGATAGTGTGAACCAGTTCTGAATGATTGGGTGAATATTTCTATTGGAAGATAAATAGTCACACTTTTGCTATTTACGATAATACCTTCAAAGAATAAATTTATCTGTAACAGTCACATGAGTATTCTAAGTTATATGCGTGAGTGCTCTCACATGTGTTATGTGAAAGCCGCCTCGGTGGCCTAGTTGATAGCGAACTGGGCTTTCACCCCGAGGACCCAGGTTCGATTCCCGGCCAGGGCTTGGCATTTTCATACGCTATATCCCATCGTCTGCATTAGCCCAAGTGTGCACAATAGTCGGGGAAAAAAAATGTGTTATGTGAATACTTGTAAAAGATTAAATATGGATAATTTACTGTAAAAGACGTATTTATATAAAATTTGTATAATATATAATTACAGTTAAATAGAAATTTAAGAGTTTTACTGAATTTTTTAAATTAATACTAATAATAATAAAACATTCTGTGCTATAAACAGAATACAGTATGTTATTTTTATTGATGACCAAATGCACGTGTCTATTTCTGTTATCCATCTATTCTGTCATCCGTTACACTAATGACATCTGAGAATGATTGTTAATTGAGACTCTGCTGTATTTTGAAATGAAACAGTAAACCTGGCATATCCAACCACTGAATATCTCTCTCCTTGGCGTAACAGACCACCTGCACACGAACCATCACTTCTAAGAAATGCACATCTAACTTACCAAGTTTTATTCGTCATATGATAAAACAGTCTTCTGTGATAGCATTTGTTTTGTTGAAGTTTTTTATATTTTAGGAAGATATTGTTTAACTGTGACCTGTATCGAGAATCCTGAACATGTAGTTGCAAGCTTATTAATTATTTCTCTTGTCTTTTTCACACAAGTATCAAAAGCAAGTTGCTGTCTGATAAATCTACCTATAGATCTATCTAATGTGGATAAAGCACACATACCAAGTAGTTTGTTTTGGTGTACTGGATTGATAAACAGAGAGATATTATGAAAATGTCAATAGCAGTAAATAGTGATTATAAAACCAATAAATTTTTTGAAGTGGTTATCTGTGTGACAGCTTTCAATATACATTGCATATAGTTAGTTACCTAACACAGTTAATTGTTTGTTTTCACATACTTTTGCTTCTTAGTGTTAGAACTTAATGAAGTAGTTTGTTTTTTAAAATAATAATTATAATTATTAGAATGCACTTAAATATGGCAAAGTATTTTATTTTTGTTTGTTTGAACAAAGTTTTTAGGCTCTTGTTTTTGATCTTTTGTACTGTCTTGCCTTGCCCAGGTTCCAACAGTGATGGATAAACGCGATTCTGCTGTGTATATACTTACAACGAGTACATTTTGCTGCCATTGTTAACTTTTAATAAAATTTTTTGTTAGCACGTTTTAGATTTAAAGAAGCGTGTTGAGTTTTTGAAGAATTTAAAATATATTAATTGAACTGTTGTACAAGTGGCTGTTTAAAATATTCAAAGTTCAATTTAATCTAGAAATATTGTTTAATTTTTTATTGATTTAGTTTTTAATATTTGAAATGATATTTTTATTTATCATTGATGTACTTGTTTGAATTTGAAGGTTGACAACTTACGAAGACAAGCTGAAGAACAAGAGACATCACTCAAGGAGCAGGAGGAGGAGTTGGTGAACAAGAAACAGGAGTTAGAAGGTCTGAAGCAAGAAGAAACCAGATTAGAACAACAACAAGAAGAATTTAGAGAAAGATTAGAAACTATTAGTCAGAATCTTCAGGAATCACAATTACAAATTAGTCAGGTAAAGTTTGCTTTCTCATGTACAGTAAGTAGTGCATTAGAACATCTATAAGTTGAGTCAATTGCAACCAGAGCTGATCTGGAATAATGAAAGTCTGAGTTAAAATGGAGAATGAGAAGAAATCGATTAAAGGCTGCTTATAGAAAATTGTCTTGTTACTGGAAAAAATATATTCCTCATTACAAATATTTCATTATCACATTTATAAAACAAATATACAATAAAGTTTATTTTTTGTAAGATTCTACTACATAACTTTGAGTATCATTTCATATGGTCTTGCAGAAAATTACAGGGGCTGTGTGTGCATATGCCTGCTTATGTTAACTGCATTTTGCCGCCAAGTTCGATGTATTGAGTACGGATTCAGCAAATGTGTTTAAACCTGACATATTATATGCTATCTCTTCCAATTACCCTCAACAGTGGTTCTCAGCTGGTGGTCCGTGAGACAAAGCACCACCCACTAAAAAGTTTTATCAATTCTTTTGCTGCCTAAAATGCATTAATTAAATTAATTTAAATAATAAGATTTCATTTGGGAATTTATGTGCTAAGTATTTAGCCTAATTCAGACTTATTATGTGTAGCCTATATAATAAATTATAATGCAAAACATATTTAATGATGTTATACTGTACTACGTAGTTATAATAAAGAAATAATTTTCACTGAAACAAAATACATTTTTCTTCACCTTCAAAATATATAAAGGGTTGGTCCGTGTTTTATTCAGTTCTACACTTCTTGGTTTGTAGGCTTATTTGGGTTGGGAGATTTTGGCTTTTCAACCAATAACTTGTGACAAAATATGTTTTTACAGTGCATAATGTAAATTTTAAATTGCATTTTACATTTTTATAAAAATAATTTTTTTATTGGTTTTTAAATCTGTCTACGATTTTCAAACATCTGTTTTAAAGGAGGCTGACTCATTGGGTTTTTTTGTGTAAAAAAAATTATTATAACCATACAAAAGGACTATTTTGATATTTTGATTGACATGCCAGTTTGAGACATATAGTCTTAACCTTTCGCTGGGCGCGCCTAGGTGTATCACACAACCGGGCGAGCAGCGGCAATTTGGCAGCAATGCTTAAATCCGCTTTTGTACCCATGTAAACTAATTTTAAGTGAACACATTGCATTATTTTTTATTATACTTTGTTTCTAATTGATTTATTTTAATTATCAGTTTTTTAATAGTTATATTTATTTAAAAAAGATTTAGTATTTGAAACAGACAATAGTTAATGAATACAAACACTTGTCTGAAAAAGGATTTCATTTTGTACAGGAAACATGACAAATATTACGGAATTCTAAGTGGTCACATTTATCAAAAAACTAAATTTATAAACAAAAATTTAAAAATAAATATTTACAAATTTAATCTGAATCAAGGTCCATTGCTTCAGCTTCGTGCAAAACAGTTTGTGCAAAAAATGGTCATCTGGCTGTGATTCTTAAAACATTCTAATTACATTCTTTGCAGACAATTTTAGTTCCGTTATTTTTGTGAAGTCCACAAATATGACAAATAGGTCTACGTGTTGGTACTTGAGCCTGTTGATTTCCGAATAACTTATATTTGCCCAAAAAAAAACAAAACTTGAAGGTCTTTTGGAAGAGTTAGGATTGTCGCTCTAGCTTTCAAGTGTCCACTCATGAAACTGAGTGGCAATTTTTTCAAAAAGTTTCGTCTTCATTCATTGTAATCCAGATGGTTGAATTTGTAAATTATATTTGCATTTATTCTGGCAATGTCTAAATTCCGATAAAAAAGGGCTATTGTCCAACGTCTTGTGCTTCGGGATGTTGAGTAACTGGCATGTTGATTGACAGTATCAACGCCACTTTTTGTAGCATTATAATCCAAATTTACAATAGACTTTTTGGAATCTTTTTCAATAGAATAGAAACACGGTAAAAAATACTGAACTAAAATACTAAACACAAAAAAAAGAAGGTGATGTGATTCTACAAATGCGGTGCTAGGGCATTGCAATGATGATATGATGGAAAAAACAATCATCAGTAGCAATTTTTTCAAAAAATTTAATAATTTTTTAAAAATTAATTGTAATTTTTTCTATATTTTTAATACAGCTTTGTAGTCATAGTAATTTAGTAAGTTTTATTACAATAATAAGGAACTTAAGTTTGTTAAATTAGTTAGGACTAAAGTATTTAAGTGATTTCCAGTGTGATTTTACTTTTTTAGTCATTTTATTTTAGTTATTTTGTCATTAAACACATGGAGTATATTTAAGAATATAAAAAAAATGTTAAGCAGTATGGTTTGGATGATTTCACAAGAACTGACCGTTTTAAAGTACTTCATGTACATATACTCTTATAGTTTAGTACATCATAATTCATTAAAAAGCGTTTTTTGTCCAGTGTTGACAACACCAGTTTGCATTAGATAACAGATTCTACTTGTGAGGGCTATTTTTTTGAACCTCCAAGTCTACTGTGAAGTGCCCTGTCGAACAGTAGGAGCAAAGCTATGCATGTATGATTGTGCACCTCACCCAATGTAACCATTGCCACTTCAAACTTCATAACACCATTTTGAGCTGACATTCAGATTTATAAACTTGATCTTGTCTTTTGATTCTGTCACCAAGTGTAAATTGTGAAGTGTAATTTGTTTTCTTCTGAGTGAAGGGAATAATGCAGCAGAAAACTTCCTGAGTGACAGTGTTGTGCGAGAATGGTGCAGTCAAACTCTCTAAAAAAAAAAATCTAAAACATGTTCAACAACAGAAGTTATGGCTACCATGTTTTTGGACCATAAAGACATGTTGCTGATGAATTTTATGAATGAAGAACTACAGTCAAAGTAGATGTGTATTGTCTGACATTATTCCAACTACGGAGAGCCATCCAGGACAAGAAAAGAAGCATACTTCTGTCTTCGGGAGTTTTTTTGATTCATGCCAACACATGACCTCACACCGCTGATTTAATCCAATAGCTTCTTGTGCTGTTCACAATTCAGGGAAGTTTTTGATGTCTTTCTGCCATATATTCTGTATCTTGCTCCAAGTGATTTTCTTACATTCGGCACATTCTGCGATGGAATTTATTCTGCTTTATTCTTTTATGCCTGAAGAAAATTAATTAATTAAATTAGTTAATTTCACTTGGCCATAAAATACATAGCAATTTGCACTTGGCGAGACAATCAGTAGACTTTTGGAGTGGTAATAGTGGGAGATGTACCATGTCTAGCGTGTAGCTTGCCACTCACCTCTTTACAGGTCATGTTACGGGTGATTCAGAGGTTAAAAAAATATCTGTAATATTTTCTGTAATTGCAACATTATTAATTTATTATTAATTATTTTTTTGAATTTTGTTATAGTTCCAATAAAACAATAAAAATTATTACAAAATTAACATAATACACATTTTTCCAAACCTGCATCAGAAAGCCAAACTGTTAACATACTGTAGTTTAAAAAAATGTATTTACTTTACATAACTAAGATTAAGTAAAGTCTAGGTTTTGTACAGGTAAAAGCGAGCATCAGCCAAGTGCAAGAGCAACAGAGACAGATGAAGGATGCCATAGCGTTGTCTGAGAGCGCTATCTCTAGTGGTGATGCTTCCTTAGTACCTGATACTTGCCTTAATCTTCAGCCGGAGTTTAGAGAGCCTTCTTATTCTAGACTGATTGCTGATCAGGTTAGCTTGGAATTATCAGTTAATTTATCTCTGTGTATATAGTTTTTCCCATGAAGAAGTTAACACTTTATCTATCACTTACTCATTCCTATACCAATCCCCGCAAGGGGGTGCAGACTAGCTGCACCTATTGAGAGGATTTAGACGTCCCTCACGGTACCCGAGTCTAACACACACTTTACACTCACGCTTACATTTAGGGAGGCAATAATAACCTCATGTGCTTTTCGCCTTAAAAAAATCCTATACCGATTCCATTGAAACTTTATGTACTTTCTTTTAAACAAATATTTCAAAAATATTCTGTAAAAATTTCTGCTTTGTAGGATTTATGATGGAAAAAAAATAGTGGGCAGAAGAGAAACACATTTTCTATGTTTCTATTGGCTCACGAAAGCTGTCCGAATACCGCCATGGGCCGATGTAATACAGGCTCTGTTGGTCTGACTGAATACCCCCAAGGTCTGATTACATAGGCTCTCAAAAGTTGTCTGAATACCACCATGGGCCAATTTAATCAGCATGGATGGTCCGTTTGAAAAGGCCATTGACCGATAGAATCAGCTTTCAGAATGTAAATTTTGTCATCGATTTTTGCTCTTAACTTTTAAATTGTATACACTTTAGGAAATAAAATCCCTTTATTACAGTATATTTACATTTTATTGTTATCCTTTCATTGATATGGAAATTAATGTCACTATTAAAGTCTGGTTTACTCTTTCTTGATAGCACTGATCCCTAAGTTTACACTATTTGAGACATACCAAATCATGTTGATAAGTTCTCTGAAGGTTGGTCATAACCTGTTATAAATTAAAAACATTGAGCCAGTATTATTGAAGATATTGGTGTTTATTTCTAATAAGTGTTTATTTTTGCTAAAATATCAACAAATAAATTAATACAAGGCAAATTTATAGTTGTGTTTCATTAGATAAAGGCACTGAATACTATATCACATAGGACAATAATTTATTTTCATTAAAAAATGTATGGCACTTGAAATCGCTTATTCTTAGAAATACACTTTTTTTTCTGTTTGGAAAATAAATTTATTTATCTGTGACTTGTTAATGTTTCTGAATGAAATTTTCAGGATTTATTATTAAATAATTACTAAAAAATTATACATAAAGGTTAAATGCAGAATATTTTTTTATACACTTGTAGAGTTTTAAATTTAAACGTTTGTAAAAACAAAAATTCTAATATTGTGTGCCAGTCTTATTGAAAACAATATGAGTGTGTTAGTAGTCAGGATCAAACACGTAAAACTTAATAGAGTGGGAACAGAATTCCATTCTTCCTTCTGAATTATGTTCAAGAAGATAATAAAAATATTTTTTTTTCTTTATGATTCTCTGGACTGACGATTGTAAACATTACAGTTTCAATTTTTGTCTTTCTATTACTTCAGTTTACCTGATGAGGAAAGTCACAAAGCCTGTCACTTCTATTTCCTCATAATGGGATTACATATTACCTGTTATCTTTTGACCACTGTATAATGTTCCGATTGATGAGGCTTTTATAAATAACAGAACGTATCATATTC
Organism: Callitettix versicolor; assembly: GCA_022606455.1. Classification (NCBI taxonomy): domain Eukaryota; kingdom Metazoa; phylum Arthropoda; class Insecta; order Hemiptera; family Cercopidae; genus Callitettix; species Callitettix versicolor. The sequence goes on from CM040191.1 coordinate 47,820,544, forward strand.
AGAAATAGGTTTATATTTTCTACTAGATCAATTTGTAACATAAATTACATAGACTAAAAACTCATAAATGTTTCTTAAGATAAAGAAACCTGCATGCATTTATTTACATTGCAGAAGCACATGATTGCAGGCATTGATCTTTTGAATAATTTTGCTTAGTTAGATTAACTCACTGAAAGGAATCAGTTCGTCTTATAAGGCTTCGTAAGTAACGTGTGCAAATACCAGCCTGAAAATGTAATATTTTATTTCTACTGAAGCATTTCACAATGGATCTTTTAATATACTGTAGTTTAGTATGCTGCTATGTAGTGTTGCCACTACAACATGAAGAGCACTACTTTAATGTGGTTAAAAAAAATGTTCTTAAAAATGTCTTAATAATAATACTTACTTTCTAATTGATAAATATCCTTTCTTACTAGACTATTTTAATAATTATATATTTTTTTTTTTGTGTTTAACGTCCGACTATTGTGCACACTTGGGCTAATGCAGACAATGGAATGATTTGTAGCGTATGAAAATGCCAAGCCCTCGCCGGGAATCGAACCCGGGTCCTCGGGGTGAAAGTCTAGTACGCTATCCACTAGGCCACCGAGGCGGCTTTTAATAATTATAATAAAATAATGTGATTATTTTGCATTTTTTTAATATAGTAGGACCTTGATAGATAACTTATTTTTTAAAATCCCCTCGAAAATTCCCATAACATTCAATGCTAAAAAAATACCTATAAGTTGAAGTTTTCAAAATTATAACCTGGATAAGTTAAATTTTTGTGGGTTTTGGTGGTATCTTGAAGACCTCAATAACTTGAAGTTTTGTACTGGTTAACCTCTATAAGTTGAAACTTATTAGGCGAATTCGCATAATATGAATCTCATTTACTAGAAATTGCAGCACTAGCTCGAAGGCTCTTACAGTTTTACGTTCAAGGCTGGGCACAAATGTTTGCACCATTTGTATCGGTCAGAGTTCTCTCCACTCGCTCACTATTAGTCTTACCCTGTGGTTTGTGTGTGCCAGTGTTTATTGTTACTAGAATGTTTTTATTCTGTATAATGTTACGTGTAAAAAGAAAGTGTGCAACGTTAATGGTGGAAATTTATTAAGGCAGTGGATGGTAGCAGTGGTGGGAAAAATGCAGATACAGCCTTATATAAAACTACAGTACTATATGATTATATGAAGGCTTACTGTATAAAGTGGTTTTATTTTTTTAAATTATCCTTATCTCTTGTTAGGATACAATATCCTTTTACAAATTCAAGTGATAAGAGATTTCCGCAAAAAACTTTGAGTTATAAGATTTTTGAGCCCTTTCAATAGAAGAACATAGCATCTTAATACTTTCTTCTTCTTCTACGTTTCACCCACTTTGGGGGACGATTGATCAATCAATGTTCAGTGTGTCGTGCTTTCCTGTCCGCCCAGTATTTCTTCATCCTTTCAGATCTTGCCGCCCTCTCTGCCTCAGAAATCCTATATGGTATTTTGGTCTTGACCCTGTCCTGGAACCTCTTCATTTTACCTTCGATTATACTCTTTGCGGATCTATCTGCAAGCATCTCTTCTGTAATTTGAAACTCTCGTAGGTCCCTCTCTATCTCCTTAAACCAGTTCAGTTTGGTTTTCTTATTGCGGAAAAAGTCGAAGATCCTTTTTGTTATCCTTTTCGGGTCCATTCGTAGGATGTGACCATAGAAGTCAATCCTCCTTTTCTTTATTGTATGGGACATCTTTTCGGTCCTCCTATACAGGGTCTCATTACTAATGTGCACAAGTTTATTATTGTAGAATTTGGGACCTAGAATTTTCCGTAGAATTTTTCTTTCTTTGATCTCCAACTTTTCCATTGGTCCATAAGTCGTTATGGACAACGTTTCCGCAGTGTAAATGGCTTCAGGCTTGACTACAGTATTATAATGTCTTATCTTGGCATTCCAGGAGAGTGATTTTTTGTTATAGGTGTCTTTTGTGAGCTGGAAAGCTATTTCCATTTTGTTTCGTCTAGATTCCATGGCTTTCTTCTCTAGACCATTCCAGCTGATCCACTCTCCGAGGTACTTGAAATCCCTGACAATCTCCATTTTCTGTTCCCCCACTTTCAAATATTTTGGAGGATTCTTAATGTTTGTTATTACTTTGGTCTTTCCAAAGGCGATTTTGAGGCCTACCTTCCCGCTTGCTTCAGCAGTTCGAGGACTGCTCCTTGGCTTCCTCCCATGTCTCGGCCAGTAAAGCCATGTCATCTGCAAAAGCCAAACACTTGATCTTAATGTCCCTGTTTACCGATCCCAGTCGGATCCCGCCACTGGCTGTTTTATCCCATTCCTGACTACCTTCTCCAAGACACAGTTGAACAGGAGAGGGACAGTCCGTCACCCTGTCGTACACCAGTTTTGATCTCAAAAGGGGCTGACAATTCCCCCATGAATTTAACTTTGGAAAATGTATTAGTGAGGCTTTCCCTGATGAGGTTTGTTGTTTTGCCATCCAGACCTAGTTCTTTTAATATAGCAAGGAGAGCTTCCCGATCTAATGAGTCATACGCCTTTTGGAAGTCAATGAAGGCGATGTCTTAATACTTTATTATTATTATAATTATTATTTGACATTCATAACTTGGACCTTGCGTACTCAAACTCTTTAAAAACATCAATTTTTAGAACCTATTCAGATTTGAGTTACCAAAGTCCTACTGTATTTTTAAATACTTTATATGAAGAATAGGGTATACTGCTTGTCATTCTGTAAAACAATTTTTAAAACATTGTTGAAAATAAAAAAAATCAGGATTTACTTTATTTGAAATTAGGAAAACCTTGTGTCTCTTTTAAAAAAGTTAACAACTTTAGTGAAATAAATTGTGGAGAAACGTTATAGTTTTATTTCATTAATATGAATATGCTGACTTGTTCCACAGGAAACAGCTATTCTAAATTATTATGTTTGTTTTTTTACAGGTAGAGAGTAGTAACGACCCATTCAGTAGTTTAAATGGTCCAGCAGACAGTGGTGGGGAAACGTTTACACACAATGATAACTTCAGCAAGGGTAAGAATTGTTTAATTTTATTTCTGTTTTTGTAATTTTAAAATTTTTATACCAAAACTTATTCAAAATTTGTTAACTGACAAGTTTTAGTTTTTTGTGTATGATACAAAATTGAAACTTTTTTGGATAAAAATTTATTCAGAATTCTAGGAGAAGCTTCAATTACAAAAAGAAGAAAAAACTGTTTACTTTTCAGTAACGTGGGTAAAGATATTTAAACTCCTGTAGAAAGTACCTGTTGTGTGTGATATAATATTTTGTAACTCTAAAACAAAATAAGTTAAATGATATTATTTTTTATTACAGATCCTTTCCAAAATGTAGTACCTAGTTCAGAATCGGACCCTTTTGCTTCCAGCAACCACTTTAGTTCAAGTTTTACGTCAAAACCAGCTGTAAGTATAAAAAAAGGGTACTTCAAAAAAATGTTTAATACTTGTAAGAAATATTTTAGTAAATTATCACATTACTTACAAAGTTTGTTATTATTACTATGATATAAATTTATTTAGCATAGTAATTATTTTTATTTCTTCAGAGATGTGTTTCGATTTGCTCTATTTTTCAGAATACATACTCTGTAGCAAAACCTTTGTATAAATACATTCGTGTCTGTCAGTAATGCACCTGTTATAAATGGTGTGACAGATAAAATAAAATTGGTGAAAATGGTGTTACAACCAGAACCTTGGAAAAAGGTCGGTGTTGATGACAAAAAATATTTAGGGGTTAGTTAAAGGATAAAATCTGAATGGTAAAAATACATTTTTTTTAATTTATAAAAATAAATAAAAAACCTGAACAAATTTTTTAAGTTTTATTTTTAATTTATATTTAGATATTATAAAATGCAAAAACTAAATTTGGTTTGAATATGAAAAAAACAGATTTCTTTTTATTATTATTTAATTAAGTAAAACAAGTGAACAATGCTCTACTAGTATTTTTAGAGAAGTTATATATTTAACATCATGTCAAAAGTGTTCATTTAGGCTTAGTGTTTTTTGCAATTAAAAGCTGGTGTTTTTAACAACAAAACTGGATTAATCGCTTGGTGTCTCAAGAGTTAACATCCTCCGTATTGAAATTCTAGATTTCCATTGGAGAGAATAAGGACCAATATTCCCACTGGTTTTATCAAATTATGAATTATTTTTATATTTTTCTGTACCATAAATCCACATAATGGTAATAATCTAAATGCCTAACTTGATTGTTTTATTCATCAGCTGTAGAAATATAAATTAATGTAGGATAGCCAACAGAAATGATTCTATTCATTCATTTTCCAAATAAGTATTAACATTTTTTTTGATAAAATAAAAAAACATTTCGTAGTTTTGAGAAATGTATAATAGAAAGGCTATTTTTTCCAACCTCTGAGTCTACCATGAAGTAGCTTGTTGAGCTGTACACAAAATGACAGTGCCTCTCTCTTGATGTAACCACTGCCACTTTCAACTACATAATGCTATTGTGAGCTGGGTTGCAGATTCGTAAACATGACCATGTCTGTTGATTCTTTTGCCAAATGTGAATTGCGAAGTTCATTCATTTTCTTTACGCATGGAATAATAACATGGCAAAAATTCATCGCTGAATGTGCCGAGTATATGATATTAACTTAGTGTAAATTTGAGGCTTTATAGCGGGTAATCAAAAACTTTCTCTTGGAATTGTGAAAGTAGTTGGGTTAGATATGGGCATAATGTCGTATATTGTCATAAATAAAAAGAACTTAAGAAGACAGCAGACTTCTTTTTTTGTTCTGAATGGCTTTATAATTGATGTAATGTCACACAATATGCATCTGCACTGAAGTACATTTGTTCCCTGAATCCACATTTATGGACCCAAAAAATGGTATGCTTGATCTTCCTGTTGTTGAATGTTTTTGGTAGGATCGAAGACTTGTGTGCACCATTTTCCTTAATGTTTAGCACATATTTGCCTTGTTCTGCGATGAATTTCAGCTACAAGAATATCAATAAACATGGTCATATTTGTGAGTCTAAAACCAGCTTAAAATGATGTTTTGAAGTTTGAAGTGGCCATGCAGCTCCGTCTCCTATCGCTCAACAAGCCACTTTATAGTGCTACTTAGTTACTGCTATAAAAAGATAAAATTGAAAGTTTTTTGTTTCATCATGTTATATAAAATTATATTACTAATAAACAAGTAATGTTCCGTTTCAGGATGCGTTCTCATCAGATCCATTTAGTTCATTCGGTAATAGTTTAGGTAAGTGTTTCACCTTCTTAATTTTTTGTGTCTATTGTGTGCCCCTACCTACAGGATTTAATACTGTTTGTTCTCATTTTTAATATATATAGAAATGTTGTTTTAAGTTTTTTTAAAAGTAATATTGCCAATATTTGTCTTTATATATATATATATATATATATATATATATATATTTTAGCCGCCTCGGTGGTCTAGTTTATAGCGTACTAGGCTTTCACCCCGAGGACCCGGGTTCGATTCCCGGCAAGGGCTTGGAATTTTCATACGCTTATAAATCATCCCATCGTCTGCATTAGCCCAAGTGTGCACAATAGTCGGACGTTAAACACCAAAAAAAAAAAAAAAAAAAAAAAAAAAAAAAAAAAAAAAAAAATATATATATATATATATTTATATATTATTATTATTATTTGCGTATAGACCCTGTTGGTTCTCGGCGATGATAACCTTAACGGTTTTTCACCGGAAAAAAAAGATCACGCAAAGCACTCCGACTCATGTCTTGTTCCTTCTAATCCTCCACACCTCCCTCATTCTGTCCCCATGGATCCTCTTCTGCTCCTCCGTCCATTTTATATTTTTTTTTTTTTTTTTTTTTGGAGTTTAACGTTTGACTATTGTGCACACTTGGGCTAATGCAGATGGTGGGGATGATTTATAGTGTATGAAAATGCCAAGCCCTCGCCGGGAATCGAACCCGGGTCCTTGGGGTAAAAGTCTAGTACGCTATCCACTAGACCACCGAGGCGGCTCGTCCATTTTTTATATATATATATATATATTATATTATATTATGCAAATATATTATCCTTTTTGGTAATGTTATTAAAAAGGAAGTATTCACACAACTTTTATGCGCTGATATAATAGCTCCGTGGTGGTATTCACACAACTTTTGCGTTCCAATATAATCGGCCCGTGGTAGTATTCATACAACTTTTGCATGCTGATATAATCTCCCCGTGGCTGTATTCACACAGTTTTTGCGCACCAATGTAATCGGTCTGTGGCAATATTCACACAATTTTTGCGCTCCGATAATAGGTCCGTGACAGTATTCACAGCGCCTATATATTAGGTCCGTGGCAGTATTCAGTCAGATCAACGGAGCCCGTATGACATCGGCCCGTGGCAGTATTCACACAACTTCTGCATGCTGATATAATTGGCCCGTGGCGGTCAGAAGATCAAATATGAAATAAAAAAAATTTTATGCAATTTTATGGCTTTCACCCCATTTACCTGGGTTTGATTCCTGACCAGGGCTTGGCATTTTCATACGCTATAAATCATCCCATCGTCTGCATTAGCCCAAGTGTGCACAATAGTCGGACGTTTAACAAAAAAAAACCAACCCGACCCGAACTCTAAAAAATTCGGCCCGCAGACCCCTAATATATACATATATGTCCACTATCAAGCATGGCATCAACATACTGTCTAAGTCACTGTACTTCATCCTACATTTTTTAACAGAAAAATGACCACTTAACTTCCCTGAACAATTATCAGGGTTAATTATCAACTTCTAAAGCTTGTTTGATTATCGAGGTCCTATTGTACTATCTCTTTTTAGCAGTGTTTTTGTCATTCTTTAACCTGCAACTAGCAGATTTGTTACAAGAAGACTCATTTGCGATTTGAAATCTTTGTTATAAAATCTTCATGCCAGTCGTAATTATCTAAAATTATAGGTTTTGAGTGACTTAACATTTCCAGAGAAAGACTTTGTAGTAAATGTATTTGTCAGGCATCATAATGTAAAGAGTGATGCAGTAGAAGAATGATATAGTGATTGGGTAATAGGGCTTTATTTTGCATACTAAATAAAACTTTGAAAAATACAGCTTTGTTCTAGATTTATAAATTTTGTAAATAAAAATTAACGAAAACAATAATGAATATTGTAATAAAAAAGAAAATTTTAATGTAAATGGGTAAACAAATTAGAAGAAAATAATGTTTAAATTTTTACATTTAATTTGTTTATCAATTTCCATCCTCCTACAGTTTTGTAATTTTATTTTAATACTCAATAAAATGAAATTTTACGGTTTCTTTAAAGGTTTTTGTTACATTAATAAAAAAAAGTTTGTAAAAAACAAATTTGAATAATAATTTTGTTTGTTAATGGACATTATGAGATATGACCTTTTAAATTTTTAAACTAAAAAATAATGATATTTTTACTTTTGTTGATAAACCAACACATCTACAAAAAAATCTTTTGAAATGTATGTTTTTGCAGGTAAATCAGATCCTTTTGACCCATTCACAGATGGAAGTAATCGCACATCTACAAAAACACCAGAAGATGTAAGTTTATTTTAATTATTTACGTATGATTGTACATGAATGTATACTTTTAACTAAAACACCCAACTATTTAATACTACTGTTATTAATACTTCTTAATCGGATAAAATAAATTTAAAACGTTTTTTATTGAGAAGTAATCCATGCTGTGTACCAGTGATGGACAAAATATGGCTAGTGTACGAGCTTAGTGCAGTCTGGCCTGTGAAAGAGTTCTGAATGAAAACTTACACATATTTACCATTTTCCCAGGAGAGAGATGTGTTCAGCTTTGTCAACCAAAAATAAGAACGCTTTTTATTGTGTCTTATTGTAATTTTCCTATGATTTCTGTATTAACAAAATAATGGTGATGGAAATGTCTTAAAGAGTTACAAGAGAAATGTTTCGAGAATCTTGTAACTTAATGCAGTATGAATAGACTGAATTACACTACATAAAAATAAAGTGCTTGGTACAGTACGTGTTTTTGAGTGAGTTTGGACACTGAAAGAAAATTATTTCATTCATGCATGAAAAATAAATGTTTGAAGCCTTTGACATTTTTGAAAATATTGCATGACTTTAGAACTTCACTTTTTTGCAAAGATCATCTATCATATGAACAAGTTGAATGTTAAGTTGCAAGGAAAAAATTGATTTATTTACAGTACCTGGAGTCATCTGAAAGATTTTATAATTTAACTAGTTCTATTTGAAAAACAACTAAGAGACCTGTCACACTAATCCCATTGGTGGAAGACAAATTTGTAAGTTACGAGGAAGGTGTGAGAAGACTTAATAATAAGTTAATAATAAGACTTTTTTAATAAGTTCAATATTAAAAAAAATCAAACAAGAGGTCAAAACATTTCCAGTATGCTATTTAAAGTTGACTGTGAAAAAGTAGGAACATAATTTAAATTAGAACTAATTAAATTATGTGTAACACTGAGTTGAAGCACTTATTTCTTAACGTTCTAAAAGTGGTGTTTTACAAGTTGCTGCCAAAATAAAGTTTCACAAAGATTTCAAGATCTTATTGCCAGAACGTAACTGTTATGTATGTATCATCCTTATATCTGTGAATAAGTATTTTCTATCAAACTTTGAAAAAATTATGTCAGAAAGAAATATATAGTTTCAGTTTTCAGAGTTAGCTCATCCTTGTTACATCCAAATTTTGAGAATTTCAAAAACAGTCATAGTTCTCTTCATCACACAATCATTCATGCTCTTTCAGTCATTGAGTTTTGTAACAATATATTGATAAAAAAGTAGCTTCTCTATGTATTTCTTTTTATAATTTTTTTTGACCAGCATAGGAAGTTTTTTAATTTACTCTGTCCATCTTCTACAATAGTTTACCTATTATTGCATTATATAAAGAAATTTGAATACCTGAGCATGCACATTGCTGTAGACTAAACCAGTTAAGTTATTTTAATGACATTTGGCATTCAGATATAGTGTGCTTTCTCTCTTAGGACTATTTTTTAATAAAAAAAGTACCTAGATCTTTTTTGGTTGAAAAAACCTTTCATGATTACCTGAAATAACATTTTCTAATCACTTTTTTACACATGATAAGAATGATTTTCTGTTTGCTACATTCAGCTTAGAAACAGTATAAGTTTATACAATATACAGATGCCAAATGTTTTCATTGAATTCTCTTGAATAGATGGCTGGAAAAGATCCATTTGGATGTGACCCGTTTGCCTCTCTACATCCTCCTACGAGTGGAGGACCACCGCCTCGCCCAGAAAGTCCTAGTCCTGCATTACCGCCTAAGAAGAGTAAACAGCCTCCTCCTCGCCCAGCACCGCCTAAAGCGCTTCTTCAGTCTACTTCACCTAGTCCTGATCCATTTACTAATAACTCCTCGTCACAGCCAGACCCCTTTGCAATGGACCAACAGAATGATCCTTTTACAAATAATGCTAACACAGGAGGTTTTGCAGATTTTTCAAATTTCAGCAGCAAGGTAAGAGATGTTTAAAAAGTTTGTTAAGCAAGTAAGTACTGTTTTAAAAGATTCTGATTTTTTTCAGATTTATTCCTTTAATTAAAGTTTGTAATGTCATTTGTTTTGTCTTGATAAAATATTATATATATAGTATAATATTTACATTTTGAAAAATCTTGTGCTTCAAATATTTATATATTTAGAACCAGTTCTTAATTTGATTTAAATGTGCACAGATTTTTCTTTGACTATATTTTTTGTCTTTTGCATGCAATTTTTCTTTGAAGTATGCATATTATTTTATTTTCTGTCAATGTTGAAATATTATGTTTTCACATATTTTTTTAAAGCTTTAGAATGTAAAAATGCTTGGATGCTAAGCAGTAAGTGTTTGTTTATAAATGGTGTTTACTTTTAAAAAAACTTCACTTAAGATATGTAAATCTTCACTTGCTCTTTTCATAAAGCAGTATCATATTAATTACAATTATTAATTATAAAAACAATAATACAAACATAACTTTAAAAAAGAATTCCTGTAGTAAGATGTTTTAATAATTTATTTGTTTAATTACAAGAACCATTTGGAAAGTAACTTCTGTTATTTTATTAATAACACAATAAGTTGTAGGTATAGTAAATGTCCTACAGTTTGGCCACCTCAAGACTGGACTCTAGGCCAAATGGTTGAATGAGCGAGTAAATGCCAATAAGACCAATTGGCTACACGTGGAAGGCCTATATAAAAAAATAGTTTGGCTGTACAAACAATACTAAGAGTTTTGTATAGTACAAAACAAATTAAACTAGTCCTACTTACTACAACTTAACAAAAATATGGTGTTTTCTTGATCATTCAGATCAAGTTTTACTAACATTAAACTTGTTATAAATATTTTGTACTGTTTTATCTATATTTTCCAAGTTTAGTAGTCTTTATTCCTTTAGTTGTAAAGGTACGTTTCAGTATCACACCATTGATTGTTCTAAAGTTCACTTACCTAATTCAAATTTGATAATCGTTCACAGTTCTCCTTCCTTATAATAACACATAAGAAAAGCCAATTCATTTTTGTTTTATGATTTTCATAAAGAATTTTCTTTATCCATCAAACACAGAACTTCCAATAGCCTAATTTTTCTGTCACCAACTTTGTGCAAAACAGTCCTGCTGAAATTTATTGGAAATTTTTTGGGTGGTCATATGTTGATATTCACAATTTTTTCCATCAATATTCTGTAGAGTAGTGTAATGCGATGTATCAATTATTGCTTTACCATTTTCGTTAATTTAGATCTTTCTTGTCCTCGTTATTTTAATTGGCATAAAGTATGGACATTAAGCAAAAAACCATCTGTGAGTACAGGTGGCCCTGCTATCTTTGTACTCCTTTCCTTGTCATAAACATTAGTACTTCCAATTTTAAATGAATAAACCACTTCATAATATTTTGTCCATATACAATGCGAGATTGAGATAATTTTCTACTGTTGAAAATGTGTTGCTATCAGTAACTGTGTGACAGGACGCACTCTGCACGACAGAATTTTCTATTGGAGTACTCATTTTGGGAAGCTACAGCAGCTGAGCTGCTCAGAGAACAATCACACCTGAGCTAGTGCTGCCCCTTTTAGTTCCTGCATGGTGTACAGAGGTTATTTTCCAAAAAGTCCTTGTATATCAAAACATAAATGTCAAAATAAAATAAACCATTTTTTCTAATACTAGCGCAAAATGTGTATTTGCTCATATTTTCTTTCATCGGTTTTCGCAATAATTTCTTAAGAAATTGTTATTTTTTTAAGGACAACTATTGCATGCTGTATAGTTTATATAATATATAAAATAATTAACTTTTTTCGTAAGCATGAATTAGACTATTAACAATATAATTTTGAATGAAGCATGGCAAAATTTTCTACTTTATAGAAATGACAATGGCATGAAATAACAATTAGTAATTAACCTAATAGTTTTAACAAAACACGAATAACTGATCAGAGGGCATTAGTTAATTCAGTTGTTAGAAATTTTATTTGAACAATTCTATAGTTGTTAAAATAATGAAGTAGAAGTTAAATTAAAAAAAAGAAAAACAATAACATGTGATTACAATTATACTTTGATTTTTGAGCTGGGTAAGACATTCACGTAAAAATAACAATAAGGGAAATTTAAAAAAAAGTAATAAAACTCTGAATTTACAACCTTCAAACACCTCTCTTACTGTAACCTGTGTTGCCCTACACTAGTTGTAAATTATTTTATTATTTTTAAAGATTGTTTGAATACTTTCATTGTAAAATATCTTATAATTATTTTAAAAATCCATTATTATTTCACCTAACTTATTATACAAGTTTGTAGATTCAATTCCACCAAATTTTAAATTTTGTTAAGAGTTTTTTGTGTAATTTTATTATTATTTAGTCCACTGCTGCTATAACATATTAAGTATGTAACGAATGTGGCATTACCCATTCCTGTCCTCGCCTAGTGTTCCCAAACCTCTACCTTACCTGAGCCCGAGACTGTCAACATTTCATACAACTGCCTCGTGACCATGTCTCAATCTAAAGCCGGAGCTCAGCTTGTTGTAAACTTTCCTAAACAATTTTGGGCAGATGTGTTCAAGCAGGTAAGTTGTTTGGGGAATTGGTTAGCTGTTAGTTTCCCTTCCAAAGGTTTGTGTTAATTTTCTGTTAAATTTAAATTGTATGTTTTGTCACGCTATGCTTTACGGAGATAATATAGTACGCGCTGCTGAGCAAATTTATAACATTTATGCTCAGAGCATACAGATAACGATTGATCAATCCAAAGTATTTGTAATGATGTTAAAGTTTGTAAAATCAGTAAATGACACGATAAGAAAACAAACATAATTTTAGTACTAAATTAATTATACTTTGTAGTCCTCTAGTTTGTTTTATGTACAGTAAAAAAACTTTTATGCATCCTAATAACTAATTTTTTTAATAAGCTTTTCCAAATTGGGGTAATTTGTCTTACTTACATTTATTTGCTTTGTTCATTCATTTTCTAGTTCATATTAAGCTCATGTCTTAGTTGGTCAAATTAGAGAGTCTACTGTATACAGCAGTAAATAATATTCTATAATATTAAAATCCACTGTATAATTGAAATGCTACACAGATCATGTTATTGCTATTTTCATAATGTATTCTGTGTTTTAATACTGTTTTTGTAATGTTACTTTATTACAGTACATTTTTGTAAGTTGTTTGGCTGTCATTTTATATTGTCACTTCATTCGTTCCATGAATCATAAATATGAGAGAGGCAGGTAGGTTGTACAGTGAATTATTGTGTCATTTTTTTTATTAAATTGCTCCTTCAAGCAACAAGCTTTAGATGGTCTTATTATTAAAATGGCCATAAGTCGTAAAGGAATTTAATTTGAGCCTAATTAAAAATTTTTGTGTATTTTTCTTATTTATTCCAATTTGTTATTTGGCAATTTTTACTTGAATTTGCTTCAGTCAGTCATTGATGATCAATCAGTGTGTTCATATTTATTTTGAAGATTATTGGTGCTAACAGGTATTTGTGTTACTAACCTATATTGTGTTTTACTTGCTCAGTATACAGAATATAAAAAGTTTGGTTATCATGCAAAAAATCAATTTGGAGATTTTTACTGGTTCTATCTGTTTTCACGAACCCTGTGTTCAAAGAGTGATTTTTTAAAATGTCTGTGCACATCAGTAGAGATTAAACTATTTGACTGATTTTGCTGAAATTTGACATGCACGTCTGGTTTACCCTGGTCTTGATAATATTTTTTAAATAAAAAAGTGTAATAAAAATATAAACTACTCAGAAATAACCTTCAACGATTTTTACTAATTTTTTTTTAATATTTAGTCCATAAGCATTAAAACAAAACAAACTAGTCACTATAGTTCTAAAAAATTGGGTTCAAGAGCGTTTGAAGAAAAGTAAAAAAATTACTTAATTTCTCAAAAGTGGTTCATCAGATTTTGCTTGCTCAAATTTTGGTTGTACACAAAGATTCAGCACTCGGTGTAGCATATTTGAAATAAGAAAATTTATGGTTCTTGAGCAAATTGGAAAAACAAAAAGTAAACCTTAACCATTGTTTTGTTTGTTTCATTTTTTTATATTTACTCATGAATGCTAATGTCTTTGATTTATAATTTGTTTCACTGATTTGAGTAATTCATAAGTTACCAAAATTTGAGAAAAAATATGATGTACTCATTTTGAGAAATTAGGCAGATATTTGCTTGCAGACTAAAATTGTTGTACAAAATATTTGATCTAATAAAATTTGTATAATGTTTTTGCATTATTTATTTAATTTTGTGTTCTTTTTTTGGAAAAGTTAGTGTTATTTATATTTAATGAACAAAATTCAATATTTAATACAACATGATAAAATGTCTGCATTGGGGTAAACAGAGCCCATTCACTGCACAAATTAGAAAATGATTTTTGTTTTCTCAGCCCACCATTATTTAGCCATGTTAAATATTTACTTTTCTTTAAATAAAAAAAAATAATAGTTAACTAATTTTAAAAATTGAAGATGAATTCCTATTAATTTCGTAAAAGTCTAATTTTCTAGTAGTTTCTGTAACACTACATTTTTGTTGTGATTTTATCATAATGCTTCAGCCTTTTTAACTTTTACATTTTTTTAATATGCAGTATTAGTTATATATCGTTATTAAATAAAAAAATATGCTGGCTGCTTAACTGGTATCATCTTATTTCTCGAGTGAGGTCAAACACTAAATTTAACATTATTATATAATAATGCTACATATAACATTATTTTATATATAATTATGTTATATATAACATTATTATATATTAAAGCCTACATATAATAAAGCTGTGTAGGCTCACAAACAGGATCTACAGTTATTTCTTTATCATTGAGATAAAATGTTTTTGAGAATCACCAAATTGTTAGAGAATTATTATTAAAAAAATTAACAAGTTACAGGGATTTTTTTGCCTGCTAAAGGTTTGTGTTGCTGTGCATTTTGTATATATTTTTGTATACGTACTGTCGTTTTAATTAATTGGTAGTTATTTTGAATATTTGCAAATTATGGAACTTGTATGCATGGGCTTTATTTGTATAAGGTGTTCTTTGCTTGAATCTAAAAGAAATAATCCTTTGTAAAATACTAACCTGCTTTTTTCTGCTTTTTCCTATCGACCTAACCTAACCTGATTTGTTTTCTATTATTTGTTTTGTTAATATCCATTATTTTGTGTTAAGCCTTAAGAACGTATTCAAAGCTTGTTTGTAACTTTTATCTCACCGCCTTTCTCCCTATTCCTTCCGTTTTCTCTTCCCTTTTTTAGTTTTCTGACACAACAGGAATTGGAAAAACTGCTCCAGCCGTACCGACAGTGAAGCTAGATTTTACAGAGGATCCATTTCGAGACTATCGATATGAAGATCCTTTTAATATTGCTGATCCTTTTGATGACACCCCGCCTGTTAGAGTGACACCTGAAGGTTCCAGTAAGCTTGATCCATTTGGTATGGAGGTTATTGCTCCACCTATATATAAAGAAAGTGGAAAGTCATCGCCTATAAGTGGAAAAGCGACTCCAATTAATGGAAAGTCAACACCTTCTCCTTTACCATCAGAAGATCAACAGCTTGCTTGGGCTGCTGCGGAAAGCTTACGTTTAGAAGAAGAACGGCGTAAAGCAGCTGAGCAGGAACGAGTTGATTTGGAACGAGCTCTTGCTTTGAGTAAGAAAGAGGGTAAAAAGCGCACTGGTGCCCTCGCTAGGATCCTTTCTTGACGAACATCAGATTCTGTATAGTCATCAACTAATTGAATAAATTATTGTTACAAGTATTATGCTGATTTTTGTATATTATTCATTTTTTTATTTTTTAAATTATTCAGTGTTTGTATTGTATTAATATTAGTATTGTATTAATACTATTTTCTCATATACACATAATGTATACATATTAGGCTCTAAAAATAATATTATTTTTATGAACTTTGTTGATGGACATTATAAAAAAATTCTTTGTTGAAATATATTTTTATAATGTAATACTAAAATTATATTTTCAATTTTAATAGTTTATTTTACAATTACTGAAGATACCAACTACTTGTTTTCTAGAATATGCTTGATATTTAATTTAGGTATTTATTATTTGTTTGTTATTTTTAGAGTCTTTGAAAAATAACAAATATAAGCATATATAAAATGGGTAATATACTGACAAATATAAATAAAATGATGCTATAACTTTCTTATATCATTTATTTCATTGTATATTTAAACTTAATATAAAATCAAACACAAATGTGTTAATTAATTTGATATTAAAGAAAGGAAAAATTATATGCATTGAACAATATATTTGCCAAAAATACATATCAAAGAATTGTATAAGATATTGGCGTATGATTACATTAGACAATATTATGTATATTATATGCTTTGTGGGTAGTTATAACAGAAAGTTTTAGGAATTGCACTATGTATATTTTTAAAAATCTAATTAAATATGACTAAGTAATTAAAAAAAACCAAGTATTAAAATAGACAAGTAAAAGTACAAAACACAATAATAATTTATTTAGGATTGATTGGGATAATTTCCAAATTTGAAGTATCAATCGGAAAATTATTCGAGGTAACATAATTTCAGAAAAACTTACTATAGAAAATTTAGTTTAATTTGTAAGAATTTTTTTGATAAATAGCCATTATATAATTCAGGATTTATATTTAGGGCTAATTATGTAGCCCTTGTCATTTTATCTCTAGTCTATGAACGTAAAAATAATTTTTGACAAATTCTGTATACTATACATTTTTATTGAATTATTAAAGTTAGATTTGTAACTGAAATCTGTTTTGTTATAGATTTTAGAAGTTAATATCTTAACTTAAAGCAAGTTACAATATTTTAGTTTTAGCAAAATTCAATAAAAAAATTGAAATAAATTATATAAAAATAACAAAAATACAGGATATTTGTTGGTCATAGAACATAGTAAAATTGTTTATGTGTTAGAATATACAGGGTGATTCAAAAAAAGCTACTTTAGTAATTTTTTTTTGAAATAAATGAATAAATATTTAAAGTTTTGGTGAAGTTAAGAGTTAAAAGAAAAATATTTTTAAGGAATTGTTCTAAGACACCATTAATTTTGAGCTACATTATTATTTTTATGAGAACATACCCTATATATCTCATACGAAATGGTCAAACTTTTTATTTTGAGGTATTACAGTATTTATATTATAAAAATGTAACTGTAGTGTAGTTTAGATATTAATTTAAACTATATACTATGTAGTCTAGATATTAATTTAAACAACACTATGGTTACATATTTATAATGTATTAAAAGCTGTTTGAAGTCCAGAAATCTCCTAGCAACGTTTTTGTAGATTAAATCATATTTTTAAGATCCAGTGCACTGATTGTTCATTAAGAAAAAAAAAACGAACAGAAGTGTATGTCCTGCTTTTTCTTGGTCTTATATTTATGAATTTTAAAGCGAAGTTAAGGATTTGATGAAATATTCTCTCCTACAGTGTAAAGATGATGATGGAATTTATAGTGTCACGTCGGTAGCGGAGGGCTTGAGAACGTCATAAAAACAAACATCTGTAGGTTGTAGAGATGGTGACAGATCTTAAGAGAGAGGTCAAGTAGGCAACTAAGTCACATCAAATGGAAACTTGTAATTGAGAAAAATAAATTGTTACAAAATTTGAATTAAACTATGAAAAGTCAAATATAATCTGTTCAGTTGTTACAAATGTATTTTAAGTTGAAATAAACCAGTTGACCAATAGGAACAGTTGTCAAGTTTAGCAAGAAATATGAATAGATAAAGCATATCTAAGTAATATAAGTTGAACAATACCTTTTGTAGATAGCGAGTTGCAGCTTCTTGAATGTCAAGATGCAGGCTAGCCTGGTCTTTTAATAGGAGGTTCACTTAAAACAATGCAGTAAATAATAACAGTTCACAAAACACAAGCTTACAGTCCAACTATGGTTAGAGTTGCTGAGATATGGATACTGATTTATAGAACAAGGTAAAAGTAGTTTTTGATGTGGCATTTTCCATAGAGATAAAATCAGTATTCCTTATAAAAATGCAGTTAATATTACCATATAGCACGAAAACTTGTTTCTAGTGAGTACTAAAATAATAGGTAAAAATCTTCACTTTCTCACATGGGAGAGCGTACAGGGGATGTAGATATGGCTAACATAAAATCTGATAACCAGAAGACATGTTTGGTAGAATCATGGCATTGGATATAAGTACGTGTGTAAAACAGGTTTGTGGGACGCGTTTCAGATCCAGAGTGAAATTAATAAACGTGGCCCACTTTTAGGTCATGCTGTACTATGTGCACATCTTACACACTGTAGTATCTTACACATTTGCAGTATTTTTTGAAATTATAATTATGCAGTAATTAAACTGTGCAGTAATTTTAAAAATTAAACATAGCCTAGGCCAGTTGACTGAACGTAAGTTTAAAATAATACTTTACATATTTTAATAAGTTTATTTTCTATTTGTCTATTATTACAACTGTCTTAGCTTTAATAACTTATCTATAGATTTGAAGTATTAAAAATGGCTATATTAATAAATGCGGACAATATAGTTTATTAAGTTTCATTGAAACAATGTTTAATGAAATTAATTCAGGTTTTTTTACTTTAATTTAATGTTTATTCAAGCAGCTTACCAGTGGCACAGTGTGTTTCAGCTGTCCAGGGTGTAGGCTAGATTCACCTTCTTATTTGGGTATTTAAATCCAAAAGGCTCCAAAATTTTCAGAAATTCTGAAAAACTTTTTGACAAGAATAAATTTGGTATTGTATGAACCAGGGTACCAATGCAGAAGTTATGTATGTGTGTTGTATAATATAATAAACTTAATTGTTAACAAAAGTTCCTACACTTACGCCACATGTTGATATACACACAACATTTATGATATGCGTCAACAAGATTGTGTTATTACTACATAAAATTAAGAACTAATGTCGAATAAAAACAAGTAGAATTTAAAATATAAATCAACTTCCTATTAGAACTAAAATGATACTGATAAATATATTTTTGTTGAAAAAATTAGTAGTATTAAAAATAAACTTCTGTCTAACTAAAACTTTATTCCTCTACTTTTTCTAAGAACAAAGTCAATGACTATAGCATCGCATATCTTCTTCTGATTAGACAAGTTGGTCAGACTGGTTAGCCTTGAAGTATTTATTGTTGGTGTTAAATAATTTTTAATGAACATCAGTTTTAAAAAGCTTCTGACATAGCTTACGGGAATTGTGAATATTTGTAGCATTATTATAATATTAGGCAGAATATCTTCCAGCTTGGATTTCACAATAAATTGTAATAATAAACGTGGTCCGCATTAATTTATTTTTGTTGCCTGTATCAGTAACGGAAGTCTGTTGTTAAATTCATTTGATATTAAAGTCTTGTTCGTCAATTTCGGTAGGTGCATAATCTAGTGCCGAATCAGTGTTGTCCGAATTTAGTAGTATATAAATTGGATGACAGATGCTGCAGATGTTATTAGATAATATTGAACTCTATTCTTTATATGAAAGAATTAATTTTTGCTGAATAATTGTAAACTGTCCGAGCACAAAATAAAAGTGCCGAGTGTACAGGGAATTGCCGCAAAGCAACTAGTTAGTACAGACATTGTTGCCAGTCGTTAGAGCGGGCAAGATGATTGCACTTACTTTAATAATGGGGATTCCATGGTTCTGTCAACAGATTAAATAATAAGTTCTGTGCTCATTTAAATTGATCCGAATTGTTGGTGCGAAAAAAATATGAAAAGAAATTGTAAAAATTTTTAGTTTAGGTTACAAGGTGTTATTTACTGTTAAATTTTTGCCACCTGCACCATGCTATGTCACTGCAACCGCCAAAGGTTACAATTTAGCTACTTCTGTATTACAAGAAAAAACTGATTTTAATTTTTTGTCACAATCTATGAATAAACAATTCCTAAAAAATAATTACAGTTTATACTCATTAAATTCATCATAAATTGTGGTAAAAAAAACCAAAATTATTTGTCATTCTGGTTAACGTTTTTCATTGCAAGGAGTTTCTAAAGTATTAGTGGAAGCTGTTTAGCAAAATGCTGTTTAACTGGTGCCATCCCTTTTTTTAGCACATAAAGTTGTGGATTAGAACTGGAGACAATGTTTAAGGTAATTAACTCGATCTGCACTGTATCAATAGCTAAGATAAACATTTTCACAAGCCTAGTCTAACATAATGACAAACAATTTTAACAATCAACTTTATTGTTCAAGCATTTGACACCAAAAATACTGAAATATTTGTTACCACCTTTAAAAATACAACTTTTGAATTTGAAATTCAACTAGACTACTATATTTGTTAATTTTTGTTTTTAAATGTTTGTTATTATAACTAAATCCATAATTTATTATAGCTCATTTAAACACTGGTTTTAGATTATGTTTTACTTGAATGTGTTTTGCACTACGAATATGTTTATGCTCTTTAAAACAAATTTAATAGTTTTCTTTTAAAACTTTAGGGCCTACGTAATTGTAATGTTATTACTATTAGACTATAACGTAACCAGTATTACACAATCCATAAAAATATATTTAAATATTACAATATTCTGAAACACCTCTATTTAAAATTATTTTGTAATATTAAAAAAAAAAGGATTATTAATTCAGTTACATTAAATTGGAATATTTACTTAAGTGAACAAGCCTTTATATAATGATGGACAATACTTCCTAGTCTAGGCTATACTAAACTTTGGTCTTTCCCTTGTTTTAAAAGCTATGATAATTTAAAATCTAAAACCTTTGTTTAATAATTGGTGTCTACTAAATATTCTAGATTAGGCAGTAAAATTGTTCAAGTGGCTGTTTTATCTTCTTATTTTAATGTGTATATACGAGTACCATTAGCTTTAGGTTTGTATACATTTTGTATGTATAACTAGAAGTGACGTTAAGTGAACCAATTTTTCTATCATTAATTGGAGTTGTTACATTGCTGTTAATAATTAGTTCTACACTTAATAAGTGTTAAGAAATAGTTATAATTATTATTAGATATATAACATTAATAAAGGATACAAGTAAAAAAGCAAATACGGTATTTATAATTTTATTTTATTTTTAGCAATAAAAATTATTATAAAATGTATGCATCTAGTATTTGTAAGTTTTACACATTATTTTCGTGCAACTGCATTCCATTTGAACCAATTCTGTTTTATTCAATTTTCAAAATATTTAAGAAAGATTTCTGCCTTGTATACACACTTCTAAATTGTCTGTTGATTAGTTGTGGTGATTAATGATAGCAAATAACAAAAATAAAACTGTTTATTATAATATAAAGTACATTTTTATTTTACTAAATTAGCATGGTTTTTTTAATTGTTAATTTAGAGTTGTTAAAATAAAACATTTAATATGACATTAAATTGAAATATACTTATACATTGATAAAATAAATAATAATAGGGGATTCTAATTTTGGATCATTCATTCATGTTCTTCAAGTTGCTAAGTGTTGCAGTTTTATAGACGCCTGAAATTTTATAAAACAAGAGGTTCAAACCAGACTGTTTATATAATATATACTTTTTAAGAAATACCAGTTGCAGTTTACAGTAGCCAAAATATGTAAAAAGGTATGCCATTTTTATTTGTGGAATAACATTATGTAGATGACCCCATTAGTTGTCACATATATCTAAATTCTTCTGCGAGTGTGGAGAACATTGCCATGCAGCAACTTATTCATTATGCAGTTCTTGAAATCGGAAATTTTTGAGGTTTTGTAATGAAAAATTTACTCGTAAAGTAACTCTACTACCGATAATATGCAGTTAGGCCTGTAGTGTGTTCAGGTCATGCAACATTACCGAAACATGAAATGAGAGTCCCTAGGAACATTTATCTTGCTGGTACCATAAAGCATGCATTTCTATTTCAAACTTGTGATTGTGGAACTAAAATTTTTTTAATTGTTACCATTTATTGTTCTAAATCAGCAGCATTTGATTTTCAAAAGAGTAAGGCTCATTAATTCCAAAACATGCAACACCACACAATAAAGTCTTGTTTTCAATATCCAAAGATTGGGTGTTGTATTTTGTATAGTCTCTTGATCAGTAGTGATATTTTTGTGTTTTTACATTACAACTCCTGCTGTTAGCTTTATTAGGCATCGCAGAATGTTTTTATCATTAATAAGCTAAACAAAATAACAGCTGAGAAACAGCTTTTAATATTCAGGTTTTATATTGTGGCCATGAACAAAATTCATGTTGAAATTTTAAATGTTAAGTCAGTTTAAGTCCCTTTTCCATTTGTGTGTATGTGGACATTGCTGGAGATGAAATGAATTGACATATTTCGATAAAATGTAGGTTTAATTTGTCCATACTTAAAATCATTTTACAATTTTTTCAAAATTTTTTGTTGTAAATTCCTTTTTGGTCAAAACCTTACACCCCAAATAGTCCACTAGGGGATGGGCCTATTAATTAGCACTGTAACCTTGAGCCAATCAATCAGAAAATAGCAGTGTTGCAAGATCGCTTCCCATTGAAATATGTGAATGGGAATATTTGTATATAAAACTCCCTTTTAAAAGGCTACTGATGTTCCAGGGCCATGTGGCGCTCTCTTGGGATTGGGTGATCTTCAAGAGACTAGACTCGTGCTTGGGCTATTAAAATTGTAAAAATGATCTATTCAAAATTGGCTGTAATGATTTTAATCACATTTTGCTCAAACGTCATTTAGGCTTACCTCACTGACATTTTGGGTAATTTTTGAAAATCAGTATATCAGGTTTTCGTCATACATGAAGAGTAACAAGTGAATGTTCGTACACCAAATTTGAAATGAAAGATTTTTGGTGGGAGTACATTGAAAGGTCTAGATATCTCGACTGCTGTTGAGTGTTTTTCCCATTTCTTATTGAACTACCAATTTTTTTTATTTAAAATTTAGTGCACTGACCTGATATATGAATTGTTGTGTTATAATTAAAATTTCAGTGAAATATAATTTTAATTTGATTTTTCAGTTTTTTTTGTTACTAAGTTCCAAACTGGTTTTTTTTCTTTGGGGGGGGGGTGGAATAATTCGTTGTTAAAAAGATTGTGCAATGCTTTTCTACCATATTATGTTTCATGTATTTATTACTTTACATAATCTAAACACACATAACTAATAATTAATAATAATAACACATAATTAATAATTTTTTTAAAATGTATTCATTGGCCTACATAACCTCTAAGTGTTACAAGTTGTTATTTCTACGATAAAAATGTTTTATGAATTGAATTCTTTTTTTGTCAGTTCTGACTGTAACATTACCCAAATTAAAACTAATATGCGTTGCACCATTGTACTGGATATTCAGAGATTATTATTTCAAATCCATTATGTTTTGTTTAAAAAATAGTAAGAATAAAAGGCTGCATTTTAACCAATACTGTTAATGTTTATGGTCCTATCTTGTAAAAATATTGTTTCTGTTTGGCAATAATGTGAACTGTTTGAATGTGTTGCGATTGACAGCACCAAAACGTATCGCTCAAAATAATGGTTTGAAAGCATGTAAAGAAGACGAAGGTGCCTGGGCAAAGATTTTGCACAAGTCAGTTTTATTAGCTTACATGTCTTGTTCACTTAGTTTTGTAAATATAATAAACCTTATCTAATTGCAAATAGTATGTATTTGTATAGGGAAAAAAAATCAGTGTTTGTATATTATACTTTAAAAATATTTTGGATTACTTGTTAGTGTATTTATTTGAAAGTTACAGTGTTACAGTGAATAACTTGTATAGGCTAATTATACAGATGAATAGTTAATTGTTTTTAGTTACATAATGTAAACACAGGACATTGTTTTTTTTTGTATTTTCCTTCACACTGTAAAAAGTATTGTAATTGTGAAAATAATTCGTCTTAAGATTTTGTTTCATGTATACATTTCTAGGTCTCCTGACTCCAAAATAGTGGATACTTTGATGTACGTGCACATTGCTGGAGTTCAAACTAACGACTGATTTTAATGAAGTTCAGCAAGTAGGTGGGGTTTGCCCATATCTTGGGATATTAAAAAACCCCTTTTTTGGGCAAACATTTTTTTAAAATCGACTGTTGATGATTTTGATTTGAGACAAAAATTTGAGCAAAATCTGATGAACTTAATTAAAACATTCAGAAACAGCAAAAACATTCAGAAATTAAATGGATGCAATAGTTTCTGCAATTGTTTTGGGATTTAATTAAATACGAGCGCATTTGTGTAATGTTTTTCACCATTAATTTACATTAATTTGTTTGTACAAAGCAGTTTGTAATTCTACGGGTGTTTTTGTTAGTTATTGTCATTAGTAATGAAAAGATGAAATTTTAAAATAAAGTGTTAATAAATATTTTTTGTATTACTACTATTATAATAACTTTAGCTATGGATTTTGTCTGTTCAATTTTTGGAACAAAGTAACCAAACTATTTGAAAACCTTTACAAGTCTCATATGTCTGACAACAGTTAAAAGGAGTTCGTAAGGTCTCAGTCAAAGCCGACAAGTCTTTAAAAAGGTTTTTGCCTTGAATCAATCTTCAGTTGGCCTGTTTTAACTTATAATGTATATAATAGTGACCTATGAAAATCAACAAATTTCTTTGTATGAAAAATTTAAGGTCATCAACAGAATCTGGAAAAGGAGAGCTTCCTTTCTGAACGTTTGTTAAAAATGTATGGTATTTGTACAACTAAGTTTTTAATTGTTGGTAGTTCTTTGGTTCTTTTTATTATAAATTTAATATTTCTTTTTTCTAGAAAATAAATCCATAATTTGCAAAAATGTCTAAAATTAAAACCCTTTGGAAAGCGGTTTATCAGGCCTAAGCCTTTTGAGGGCTTTTTTAAAAAAAAAATAATGTTTTTAAATCTAAAAAAAGTAAAAAGCCAGTTCAGTGCATTGAAATTTATACAATTACCAGAGTACAAAAGGAATTAATTTTTTTTATAGCTTTATACTGTTATTTAAAGTAACATGCTGTACCATATTATAATAAATGTTGAATTTTATTTCTTCTAAAACATTCCAAATAATGTATAATGTTAAACAATAACAATATTAATTGTATATAAAAGTAGCATTAAGTTGTGTTAGTCTAATCCAAAGATAAAAGAAGTGTTAGTAACTTTGGATTATTTGCGGCTATAAGCAGCCATCATTTACACCAAGTGTATATGAAATGTTCGTCAAACATTTTACCCAGTAGTTTTTACTAATTTGTAAATTTTGTCAATAAAAATAAATGGCAATATTTACTTAGTCATTTTTGACTGTTGATATTTCAATACTTCAGTTTAGGTGCTTTCAATGTACATTTGATTTGAAAAATATTTGTGTACCCTTTTGTTAAAAAAAATTGTTGTGTTGCGAAGATTTCAGCTTATGCCTTAAATGACTTTTATAACTGGCTTATAAAATAAATGTTTTTGTATATTTCAGACAATATAAGTGGTTTAAGAAAATGTAAACAAAATGTAAATTGTACAATTTTGTGTGAATTTTTAATTTTAAAATCAAAATAATGTAATTTTCTTAAATCTGCTAATCGATTTTCTTATTCCGTTCTGTTTTAATGTCTATAAGTTACAAATTATGTGCATATCACGCAAGTTGTTTAAACTTTATGAATGTTCCACTGCCGTACTAATAGTTTGTTTTCAAAGATATTATTTATGATATTAAACGTACTCGATTCTTAAGTATGTGACAGCAACCGGTGAATGTTTATTAGGCTGCAGAAGCTAGTTATATTTAACCAAAATGTGTTACAGTTCCATTGTTTATTCTGATACATTATATTATATGACATTGTTTACAAAATGTATCGATTGATGTTACCTGTCATACTTGTTACAGAAGAAGCCTATTGTGTAATTCTAAGAGTTTTAAAAACTTGTTAAACTTTGATGAAATGTAAGAGTTTGCTTGCCGAAGACCATAATTATGTAGTGTACACACTGTGTAGTACCTTTGTAAATAAAACCTGTTAAGTAGTACAGAATCAGTTTGGCGGTGTTTAGCCTTACACAAGTGGTTCAATGAATGTATTGGTGTTTTCGTTCATTGAAATCTCCTTGCCTTTGATTAGGTATAGTATTCAGTTAAATAAAACTATATACTCTTACAAATTCAATGTTGCTTATTTTATGCCATTTCTCTTGAATTGTATGCGTCAACTGTCAACATCAGGCTTAAAGTACAGGACATGATGTCCTTTTTAAAGAATTTATAAAAATTAAATTAAAAATAACTATTGGGAAGCACTTTGCAATAAGGTAGAAGTTGCGAAATAAGAAAAAAATGTTAAAACCAAAAATGCTTTCATTTAAGGAACAAGATTTTACTAGAATGATCTGTTGAAGTAGTGATATTCATCCAGAAAATGGAATAACAATTGCCGTAAACAAATTAATGAAATAAAGAAATTCAACCTTAATTTACAGAAACTGCAAAATTTAGAGTGAACTTCACATGATAACAGGAAATAAAAAAATAATGAGAAGTTAAACATCTTTATGTGTCTAACTAATAACAGTAAATTGCAGTCGCAGTCAGGAAAATGCCAAAAGTTAACTAAACTCGAAGCTACAAGCTCATACCTAAGTCCAAGTTGTGAAGTAATTGCTAAGTACCAACTAGGATATAGTAATATTTACAAAAAATTAAGTAAGGCTTATACATTATACGTTTGTTATACATTATAGACCAAGAAAAAAATGAAATTTTTAATTTAACTATTTGTAAAGAGAACACTGTCTAAGAAGACAAACATTTCTGGTGTTAGTGCAGTTTGAAATATAATTGATACGAATAACAGCTCATTGTAAAAAACCCTCTTTAAACTCCATGTAACCAACCACATGGTTACAATCTTACATAGTTTATCAACAATGTACTGTGACTTGTAAAAATGTACTAGTAGTTCCACTACTCCCTGCTAGGTAGCAGCACTCATGAGTTGACAGTAGTAGCTTATTCTGCCTCATTCATTCATAACCTTGGAAGGATGGCTGACCAAGGTTTGTCAATTCTTCCTACTTCTGCTCAAAGTAAGTATGATAATTTTATTACTATTTATAATTATATGTAGCTTTATAAAATAGACATTGTCTAAATGCTTGATTGTTGTGAATTTTGTTTTGTTTAGAATGTTATTTTTGCTTGTGGAAGATGGATAAATTTCCTTGTAACCTATGGCTTACATAGGATGTCTGTTTCTTAATGAAAATTACATAACATACTAATAATGTTAATATTTTTTCTTATAATATTAGACAGTTGAAAATATAAGATTGGACATTACCAAATAGAAAATATATGTAACAATAATGATCTGAACAAATGTTTAGCATTAAAAAAATTTTTCTTTTCTTTTCAGGGAACGCTGTTGGGAGTTTATTGATTGGTTTTACATTAGTGAGTTATCAGTGATTCTAATTTCAGTGGTTTGAAAACAAACCTGTTATAATAAGTTCAAGTATTCATGGAGGTAAGCCTACTGATGTTTGCTGTCGGTGTAAGTAAGAATGGTGGATTTATATTGACGCAAAGTGGGCGGATGTTATCAAAAGGTACAATGTAGACATGGGTTGTGTTGACCTCCTTATTCGTCATATTATTTCCTATTACAGGATTATTGTTAGAACCAAAAAAATGGACAGTTAGATTAAGTCTTACAGCAGCAAGCTGGATATCCAGATGCAGAGTCGAGGAAAATGAAGGCACCTAAAAATGTGATTCATTCGATTACATGAATTTCCACTTTGATTTAGCTTACCACCTTTTGAATCCAATAACAGAGCAAGAAACAGTCGAAGACTTTGATGATCCTAAATCACCTTCTAACAAGAAGAGGAAAATACCTATGTCTAGTGAAGTTGATAGAAAATAAAAAATTGTCATCTTCCAGTGTTGCCAGAAGCCTAACAGATGTCAACTTCCTTGGTGCACCTCACCAAAGTCTAGAATAAATTGTTCTGCGTGAAACATCTACTTCTGCTTGAATGCCAACAAGAATTACTACAAAAACATATAACTTTGATAAGAAACACTTTATACAGTAAACTTATTCTTCACGTTATTTTTAAATAAAAATTGATACCCACTTAACCTATGGGTACATGCTTTTTCACAGAAAATGTCAAAGTAATTTTTTAAAGACTATTTGTGTTAATTGTGATTTCTTTAGACCTCAAAAATGCTAAGTTTATTTTAAAAAAATTTTTTTGTAACAATGGGTCTAAGGAGGTTAAAAATTATTGATTACAGTAGTAAATTCTCTAGAAAGTGTGATTCAGTGATTTAATTCTTCATTCCAGTATTTTAAAATAAAAGTAAAACCTTGCAATTTAGTCAATTAATTATATGAGTTGTGAAGAATAATAGTGATTAGCCCTGCAGGGGACGGGTGCAGACTAGCTGCACTTACTGAGAGAATTTAGACGTCCCTCGCTGTATCCGAGTCTAACAAACACTTACATTTGCGGCTTTAACACTTTACAGTCGAATTTAAATTTAGGGAGGCGATAATAGCCTAATTAGCCTAAACCTAACGTCAGCTTCTCTAATAAAACTGTAAACATTAAAGAAATTGTTGATATTTGCTTAGTATTTATAAGTGTTAGCAGTTTAGGCCATAATGATTCCAATAAAAGAGTGCCTAAAAAATGTTTTTGGCTGCGGTGTTGCCATGTCGTGCACAGCATGTGTACACGCTCTGGTACACACAGCGTGTAAAGTGTAAAATACTTAAACACGTCGCTCCGGACAGCTTCTGCCTCTGGAAAAGTTCGGCACTCTTAGTGCAGTGTTTTAACACTGTTATGTTAAAAAAAAAAAAAAAAAAACAGTTCTATGCAGTTACAATTGAAGGTTTATTATTTCATTTTTTTTACTGGAAATTTCGGGTGTTGTATACCCTTGATGCTCCTTCTGCATATGGTACTGAACCTAAATGTATGAGAGAGATACTTTAGAAATATGTTTGCATAATAGTGTTATGAAACTATTAATGAGTAGCACAATATTGAATAATAAAACTTACGGTTGCCTTTGTAACGTAATAATATTGTCACTTGCATTTAGACCAGTTCCAATATTATAATAGAACGAATATTAAAACAAACGGGCGATATATCACAAACGTTAAGTAATGCTATATTTTCACTGGAGCTGGAGAATGTAGATATTAAAAGAACCTCGAAGTTTATTTCCGTTTCATAAACCTTCTAATTATATAGAGATAAGAATTTACGACTCCACTCTGTCGCAAAGAATTTAATGAGGCATTTCTTAATGTTTTGAGTCCGAAGTTCTGACTCTACCCTTCTTCAAGTTGTACAGTCGTGAAAGTAAACTCTGGACTTGGCCGATAATATTAAGTGCATTTTGTTCTCCAATTCGTATCAGTAATAATTACAGTATTTATTAAAAATACTACCCATGTAACAAATTCACCTTCTTACTGTAGCCAGTGCAGGTCTGCCCTGCAGGCTGTAAACTCTTGCAAAAACCCAAATTTAAATTAAAAAAAAAAAAATTGGTAAAAGTTTTGAAAAAATAAAATTGAAAAACGATTAAAAAATTAACTACAAAACAATGGAAAATCATCCTCAGTCAACCTAAAGAATACCGTGCTGTACGTGCCTAACGTAGAAATAATATCCAAGAACAGAGTTGTACGTCTCTAACGTAGACCCAATAGTCCGAGGAACATCGAATTGTACGTCTCTAACGTAGACCCAATAGTCCGAGGAACATCGAGTTGTACGTGTCTAGCGTAGACCTAATAGTCCTAGGAACGGAGTTGTACGTCTCTAACGTAAACCTAATAGTCGGAGGAACCGAGTTGTACGTCTCTAACGTAGGCCTAATAATCCGTTTCGGTGATGATAACCTTAACGGTTTTTCGCCGGAAAAAAAACCTAATAATCCGTGGAACATCGAGTTGTATGTCTCTAACGTAAACCTAATAGTCCGAGGAACACCGATTTGTACGTCTCTAACGTAGGGCTAATAGTCCGAGGAACACCGAGTTGTACGTCTCTAACGTAAACCTAATAGTCCGAGGAACACCGAGTTGTACATCTCTAACGTAGGCCTAATAGTCCGAGGAACACCGAGTTGTACGTCTCTAACGTAAACCTAATAGTCCGAGGAACACCGAGTTGTACGTCTCTAACGTAGGCCTAATAGTCCGAGGAACATCAAGTTGTACGTCCCTAATGTAGGCCTAATAGTCCGAGGAACATAAATTTGTACGTCCCTAACGTAGGCCTAATAGTCCGAAGAACACCGAGTTCTACGTCTCAACGTAGGCCTGATAGTCCGAGGAACATCAAGTTGTACGTCCCTAATGTAGACCTAATAGTCCGAGGAACATAAATTTGTACGTCCCTAACGTAGGCCTAATAGTCCGAAGAACACCAAGTTCTACGTCTCAACGTAGGCCTAATAGTCCGAGGAACATCAAGTTGTACGTCCCTAATGTAGGCCTAATAGTCCGAGGAACATAAATTTGTACGTCTCTAACGTAGGCCTAATAGTCCGAGGAACACCGAGTTGTACGTCTCTAACGTAGACCTAATAGTCCGAGGAACACCGAGTTGTACGTCTCTAACGTAGACCTAATAGTCCGAGGAACACCGAGTTGTACGTCTCTAACGTAGACCTAATAGTCCGAGGAACCTAGTTGTATGTGTCTAGCGTAATCCTAATAGCCTGAGAAAAATTGTGCTGTACGTATCTAACGTAGGCCTAATAATCCGAGGAACATCAAGTTGTACGTGCCTAACGTAGGCCTAATAGTCCGAGGAACATCTAGTTGTTTTTCTCTAACGTAGACCTAATAGTCTGAGGAACATCAAGTTGTACGTCTCTAACGTAGACCTAAGAGTCCGAGGAAAATCGAGTTGTACGTCCCTAATGTAGGCCTTATAGTCCGAGGAACCTAGTTGTATGTGTCTAGCGTAATCCTAATAGTCTGAGAAAAATTGTGCTGTACGTATCTAACATAGACCTAATAATCAGAGGAACATCAAGTTGTACGTGCCTAACGTAGGCCTAATAGTCCGAGGAACATCTAGTTGTTTTTCTCTAACGTAGACCTAATAGTCTGAGGAACATCAAGTTGTACGTCTCTAACGTAGACCTAATAGTCCGAGGAACATCGAGTTGTACGTCCCTAATGTAGGCCTTATAGTTCGAGGAACCTAGTTGTATGTGTCTAGCGTAATCCTAATAGTCTGAGAAAAATTGTGCTGTACGTATCTAACATAGACCTAATAATCAGAGGAACATCAAGTTGTACGTGCCTAACGTAGGCCTAATAGTCCGAGGAACATCTAGTTGTTTTTCTCTAACGTAGACGTAATAGTCCGAGGAACATCAAGTTGTACGTCCCTAACGTAGAAATAATAGTCCGAGGAACATCGAGTTGTACGTACCTAACGTAGACCTAATAGTCCGAAGAACATCAAGTTGTACGTCCCTAACGTAGGCCTAATAGTCTTAGGAACATTGAGTTGTACGTGTCTAACGCAAACCTAAGAAACAGCCTTAGGTAAACTGAGTTGTATGGCCTAATGTAGGCCTAATAATCAGAGGAAATCGAACTCGATTTATTAATAGTTTATACTCGTAGTTCTAACTCGATCTAGTAGATTTAATAATTCTAAAAACACCGTGTTGTGTCTAACCTAGATAGCTCTTGAAAACCGAATTGTAAATATCATTTTGAAGGGAAAGCCTAATGTTAAACCTAATAATTATAAACAGCGAGAACTTCAATGGACTTGTGTAAATAAGTATACATTTTACATTTTACGAAAGTAAAGGATTGGTAACACTTTTAAATTAATTTTTTTGATACACGCAGGCGTAAAATGCGATTTCACGCGTCAATTGACGGGAGTAAAATTGTAATTCTTTCGTGCGCGGTCGTAAAGCCGCATATCACGTTTACAATGGTGCTAAATTATTTTACGCTTCCTGGAAATTGCTGAAAGAAATTCCCGTATATATTTCAATGAATTCCACTATTTTTATTGGGATTTAAGGAAAGTAAATGATTGTGACGTAGCTTTATTAGCTAACAGAACGTATAAGTACGTTTTATTCCTTTTAATTCTTACATAATACGCAAAGTACACCTAAAATATGTCCATTTTTGCCCAATGCATGAAACAATAATGCTCTCAACGTGGGCGTATGGAATTCACGCACTTGAGGCATAATTAAATTTGTCATTGGTAAAATGTTACCTACTTAAGCGTCTAAGAAACATATTTTATTTTAAACAGGAGTGACAAAATATATTTTTTCATTTCGATAAAAAATAAACCGAAATATGTTTTAAAAAGTATTTTTTCTTTAAAAATCATAATTTAACTATTTATAGAACAAAATGTATTTAATTATAAATAACTAGATGTACCCGGCCAAGCGTTGCTATGGCTCAATATGGTTCAATTTAACAATACATTCGGAAACATTGAAATGGAATCGTAAAATATTTAGTATAGCGTGTGTTACTTTTGCATCCAACAGATGGCGCTGTTTTTCAAAAAACGTATTTTTACCTTTCGTAGGTGTGACCTATATGTAAAAGTATATAAAATATGCGCATATTCGAATGCAACGTTGTGTCAATATATCAAAGCAATCGGTGAAGAATTGTTGGAGATTTAAGATTTTGAACAAACAAATGTGTATATTGATATAGATTTGAAAAAAAACGCCCCTAAAAATATTTGAGGTGACAGAAACCTTTCTTGTAGGGCCTAAATGAATTACTCGATGTAAGTCATCGAGAACTCGCTTTTCTTGGGTTATTAGATTGAAGGTCATTTTGTCTTTTAATGGCGCAAAGATTCACATTTTTTAATGCATCATAAAAAAATGCTGCATGTCTTTGTAGACTGATAAATATCTTTTCTTGAAACATCTTACGTTAAAAAAAGTTACGACGAACTTTTTAGTTAAAAGTTGCGACGAATAATTTTATATTTTTTTAAATGATATAAAATCAACTTTGCGCAGTATATAATAAGGACCCTGGGGTAGAACTGGCTGTCCCTTGGGCCCTGGAATATTGCGTTTGTTAGTTGCCTCCTTAAGGATTCAAGGTCTGCGCCTTCCACAGTAAACACACCGGCCCTGTATCTTTCAATTTTGAACAAATAAACAACGGTTGTTTTGTGAGGCAAATTAATGTTTGACAAATAACTTGACGCAAAATACGTAAGAAATTATTGTAATAATAATAGAAATAAATTTTTTTAATAATATAATTTTTTAATTCAATAAAAAATATAATTATTTATTATTTGGAATAATAACACAATCGGAAAGAAATAATTCCAGCACACAGCTGATATGCTAGGTTAGAACTTACATTGTCTATTTCTCAACAGTAAGTTCAGAAGATGACAACTTAACAGTTACAACTCAAGAGTAACTTCTCAAGATGAAAAGTTTTAGCGGAAAATTTAAACGTTCTATTTTACATATAGTACTGTTATGATTTGCTGTATCGATTGATATTGATATTATGATATTTACGTAGGTAAATTTGTTTTTAAAACTGCACACAATGAATAAAAGTTAATAATAATTACTGTGGGAAACAGGTGTTTTTACGTCCCTAATGTAGACCTAATAGTCCGAGGAACATAAATTTGTACGTCCCTAACGTAGGCCTAATAGTCCGAAGAACACCGAGTTCTACGTCTCAACGTAGGCCTAATAGTCCGAGGAACATCAAGTTGTACGTCCCTAATGTAGGCCTAATAGTCCGAGGAACATAAATTTGTACGTCTCTAACGTAGGCCTAATAATCCGAGGAACACCGAGTTCTACGTCTCTAACGTAGGCCTAATAGTCCGAGGAACATCAAGTTGTACGTCTCTAACGTAGACCTAATAGTCCGAGGAACATCAAGTTGTACGTCCATAATGTAGGCCTAATAGTCCAAGGAACATAAATTTGTACGTCCCTAACGTAGGTCTAATAGTCCGAGGAACATCGAACTCGATTTATTAATATTTTAGACTCGTAGTTATAATAGTCCAACTCGATCTGGGGGATCTAACAGTTCTAAAAACACCGAGTTGTGTCTAACCTATATATCCCGACAAAAAAGAGTTGTAAATTTTATTCTGAATATAAAGCCTGATGTTAAACCTAATAAGTGGGAAACATCGAGAACTTCAATTGACTTGTGTAAATAAATATAAATTTTACATTTTACGAAAGTAAAGGATTGGTAACACTTTTAAATTAATTTTTTGATACATGCAGGCGTAAGATGCGGTTTCACGCGTCAATTGACGGGAGTAAAATTGCAATTCTTTCGTGCGCGGTCGTAAAGCCGCATATCACGTTTACAATGGTGCTAAATTATTTTACGCTTCCTGGAAATTGCTGAAAGAAATTCCCGTATATATTTCAATGAATTCCACTATTTTTATTGGGATTTAGGAAAGTAAGTGATTGTGACGTAGCTTTATTAGCTAACAGAACATATAAGTAAGTTTTATTCCTTTTAATTCTTACATAATACGCAAAGTACACCTAAAATATGTCCATTTTTGCCCAATGCATGAAACAATAATGCTCTCAACGTGGGCGTATGGAATTCACGCACTTGAGGCATAATTAAATTTGTCATTGGTAAAATGTTACCTACTTAAGCGTCTAAGAAACATATTTTTTTAAACAGGAGTGACAAAATATATTTTTTCATTTCGATAAAAAATAAACTGAAATATGTTTTAAAAAGTATTTATTCTTTAAAAATCATAATTTAACTATTTATAGAACAAAATGTATTTAATTATAAATAACTAGATGTACCCGGCCAAGCGTTGCTATGGCTCAATATGGTTCAATTTAACAATACATTCGGAAACATTGAAATGGAATCGTAAAATATTTAGTATAGCGTGTGTTACTTTTGCATCCAACAGATGGCGCTGTTTTTCAAAAAACGTATTTTTACCTTTCGTAGGTGTGACCTATATGTAACAGTATATAAAATATGCGCATATTCGAATGCAACGTTGTGTCGATATATCAAAGCAATCGGTGAAGAATTGTTGGAGATTTAAGATTTTGAACAAACAAATGTGTATATTGATATAGATTTGAAAAAAACGCCCCTAAAAATATTTGAGGTGACAGAAACCTTTCTTGTAGGGCCTAAATGAATTACTCGATGTAAGTCATCGAGAACTCGCTTTTCTTGGGTTATTAGATTGAAGGTCATTTTGTCTTTTAATGGCGCAAAGATTCACGTCATTTTTTAATGCATCATAAAAAAATGCTGCATGTCTTTGTAGACTGATAAATATCTTTTCTTGAAACATCTTACGTTAAAAAAAGTTACGACGAACTTTTTAGTTAAAAGTTGCGACGAATAATTTTATATTTTTTTAAATGATATAAAATCAACTTTGCGCAGTATATAATAAGGACCCTGGGGTAGAACTGGCTGTCCCTTGGGCCCTGGAATATTGCGTTTGTTAGTTGCCTCCTTAAGGATTCAAGGTCTGCGCCTTCCACAGTAAACACACCGGCCCTGTATCTTTCAATTTTGAACAAATAAACAACGGTTGTTTTGTGAGGCAAATTAATGTTTGACAAATAACTTGAAGTAAAATACGTAAGAAATTATTGTAATAATAATAGAAATAATTTTTTTTAATAATATCATTTTTTTAAATTCAATAAAATATATAATTATTTATTATTTGGAATAATAACACAATCGGAAAGAAATAATTCCAGCACACAGCTGATATGCTAGGTTAGAACTTACATTGTCTATTTCTCAACAGTAAGTTCAGAAAATGACAACTTAACAGTTACAACTCAAGAGTAACTTCTCAAGATGAAAAGTTTTAGCGGAAAATTTAAACGTTCTATTTTACATATAGTACTGTTATGATTTGCTGTATCGATTGATATTGATATTATGATATTTACGTAGGTAAATTTGTTTTTAAAAACTGCACACAATGAATAAAAGTTAATAATAATTACTGTGGGAAACAGGTGTTTTACTGACATGATACAACAAATCAGACCAAAATTTATAACGTGGCGTGCTAAAATACACTCACTCACTCACTCACTCACACACACACACACACACACAAAACACACACACACACAAAACACACACACACACACATACATACACACATACATAGACACATACATACACACACACACGCACACATACATACACACACATACATACATACATACGTTACATACATACATACATACATACATACATACATACATACATACATACATACATACACACAC
Organism: Callitettix versicolor; assembly: GCA_022606455.1. Taxonomy (NCBI): domain Eukaryota; kingdom Metazoa; phylum Arthropoda; class Insecta; order Hemiptera; family Cercopidae; genus Callitettix; species Callitettix versicolor. The sequence goes on from CM040191.1 coordinate 47,856,617, forward strand.
ACACACACACACACACACACACACACACACACACACACACACACACACACACACACACACACACACACACACACACACACACACACACACACACACACACACACACACACACACATATACATATATATATATATATATATATATATATATATATATATATATATATGCGCGCATATACACACACACACACACACACACATTTTAACGACTCTAGACAAACGTTGTCTAGAGGTTAGAAACGATGCTCATTTCAAGGTTTTGGGTATGCGTCTTACCATGATGGTGCTACAATAGTTCATTTTTCCAATAACTATATTACTAATAACTATATTTTAACGTCATAAAAACAGTATTTGAAGACCCCGCAGGGGGGTGCAGACTAGCTGCACCTATTGAGAGGATTTAGACGTCTCTCGCGGTACCCGAGTCTAACACACACTTACACTTATAACACTACACTTACGACTTTAACACTTACATTTAGGGAGGTGATATGTGCTTTTCGCCTTAAAAAACCAGTATTTGAAGAGAGTCATAATTTTATTTTAAATATAAAGTGTAACTTCTGCTCTCTTTTCCTTAAGTTTATTTTTTAATGACTGTAAACAACGTAAATAAAAAAAAAACTTGTAGACATACTGTAATAAAATTTCCTTATCATATTCGAATAGAAACATGAAACAAAACTACTCATCAAAGATTCATTTTTGTTCTTGTAATTAATTCTATTATTCCTGGTTAGAAAATGTAATTTTCTTATTAAGTTAGTACTTAGAGGAAGCAACTTTAGATAGTATATTTTTAAAGACCAGTAAACACGCATAACATTAATGTAATTGGTAATTATTGGTGTATTATTAGTTTCAATTGTACAATTTTTCTATCGTTTTAGAATATACTGTTAATTGTAATAAAACGTCCAAGATATAATAAAAGTTCTTTTTCTCAAAGATATAGGGCCTATGGTAAAACATAGCTTAAATTTTCTTTTCGTTAAGCATTTCGTGACTGTTACGACAGATCGTAATTTGAGAATTAGCTAAATTAAAGTTTTTAAAAAATATATTGTCAGGACACCTTTTTGCGATTGAAACATGGGAAATGCACAAATTTAAATCATTTTGTTTCTTTTGCCTTAGACTTCACAAACTTTGCCGGGCTGTCAAAACAGACGCTTGAACGTTCCAACATTGTTCAACCAACCACAAAATTAACTTTTAGTTGAGACGTCATTTATAAAAAAAAAGGTTACACGATTCTGTACTGAAAAATAAGTGCATCCCCTTATGTTTGTTTTTTTTCTTGAGAATTATACTTTTTAAAAATGAAATACATTTATGTAAACTAAAATATTCATTAGGTCCTTTATTATTGACAAAATTTTAACTGCATGAATCAGTCGGAATTAAAATTCAACCACATCCTGGTAATGTTTTCGCTGTAAGATAAATAGGCTGATTTGAACACAAATTCAGATTCAGATGGGCATTAAAGTAAAAATTTTCATGCTTCTAGAGCTCGTGAAAGGTGTCAAAAAATGAAATATCGAATTTTGAGGCAATTGTAATTCTGTCTCTGTGTAGTAGCTCAGAATTGTTGTTTATCAGAAATTATTACTACTTTAGTAAATAAGTTTAAGCAAAAATCAGGCAAAATCGGATAGGCTACCAAAATTTGTTCAAGAACAATAGTAGTCCAAGCGAAGCTAGGTTTCTGACCCAACTCGACAATTTATTTGTGCGTTTGCTACGCAGTTTGGCCAAACGCATTGAAAGATTGTTTAAAATTTAGTACAAAGAAACCTTGTATAAAGCCCTAAGAACGGATGTGCAAAATTATTTCCCTTTCACTTCCGTTTCAAGACGGCGGCCTCTTATTTAGCTACAACGAGTGTATGTAATTTTAATTAAACGCATTGGCCGATTATTTTGAAATTTGGTATAAAGCTACCTTGTATAAAGTCCGAAAGACCTATGTGTAAGACTTTTCCATTCACGTCAGTTTCAAGATGGCAGCCTCTGAATTACAATAACGAGTGTACTCAGTTTTATTAAACGATTCTTTTGAAATTTTGCTCTAACGTATTTCGTATAAAACCCAAATGACGTATCTTAAATTTTTTCCCTATTTACCTCCGTTTCAAGTTTGGGGCCTCTGATTTAACAATCGTGTGTAAGCAATTTTAATCGAATACATTTACCTATAGTTTTAAAATTTGGGAAGAAAGTATCTTGTATAAACCTCTTGTATATTAAGGTTTTTTCATTCACTTCCGTTTCAAGATGGCGGGCTCTGATTCAACGTTGAGAGTGTAGTTGCTGGTTATTTCCTGCAATACTTGGCTGAACGGTAAGGCTTACCATTATTTTGACCGCTTCATGGTGAAAGATCGTAAAATCTTTAATAAAGCAGGTCCGGTAACATTTTAAATAAATATTACGGTTATCGGTTAAATTGGCGGAAAAAGTTTAATCACGAGCGCTGTCGTGGGGAACTGCATGTAATAATAAAGAATATTCTGCGAGGTCTACTGTACTTTGAAATACTTGTTAATTTTATTTGATGTTCAACTTTAGCATGTTATAGGTTAGTATTTTCCACAAGTTAGTGAAACAGTAACACAATATTTGACAATTTTTTCTATTTTTTTAAACAGATGCACGTTAGTGAAAGTATGTAGGCCTACTAGAGAAAACCGTATTTTGGTTACAATACCCGGTAACTGTTCACCTGGTGGTCACGAGTATCTTTTTCCGTATTGAGATACATGTTTATTTTTGCTTTCCAACAACAAATTGACATGATTAAAGACCATTAAGATAAGGAAATAAAAGATACCGCTAGGCATAAGGCCCAGTGCACATTTCCTGCACGCGTTATCGGGACGCTGTGTCATTTTTAATCGCATAAGAAGAAATGCAGAGCAACTGCTGTTGGGATTCACACAGGACGCCAATACCCATCTGTCTCGACGTCACTCATGAGAGTTATCGAGGTTGCCGCAGGTATTTGTGAGACTATCGTCACATTTCTATAGCTCGACAGCTGGCAGTGCTCATTTGTGTACATCTGCCGAGCATCGTGTCTACAGCTTGTGGAAGTCTCTTTACACGATGTCTGATGAAAATGTTGATGTTGAACTTTTAATCGAAGAAATAAAAATTCGCCCGGTAATTTGGGATGTTAAGAGGTCATTCCACTGAACCCGTCAAGCGACGGATGCGTCAAGCACGTTGCAACTCGTCGAGTTGCCGTGCCATATCCAGTCCATTTCGTCTGTCTGACGTGTTTGATACTCGAAGGGATCATACGATTCCCGGCAATAAGAATTTTTTCATCTATGTTTTCAATACATCTGCCGATACTCCAACAGATAGCTGCATCAGACGAATCCGGCACGTTAACCGACGGATGGCGACGTATTGACGTAGCTAGTGGAAAGGCGTGCAGTCTAAGCAATACGAGTCAGCCGTTTTGCGTTTGAATATGTCGACGTGCCGTACTATGACGGATTCAGTGGAAAGACTGCTTTAGACGTGAGGACTGTTAGTATTGAATTGACATCGGAAAATAACTGACGGATTCAGTGGAAAGACCGCCATAGACGTGAGGACTGCAAGTATAGAATTGACATCGGAAAATAACTGACGGATTCAGTGGAAAGACCGCCATAGACGTGAGGACTGCAAGTATAGAATTAATATTGGAAATAACTGACGGATTCGGTGGAAAGACCGCTTTAGACGTGAGGACTGTTAGTATAGAATTGACATCGGAAAATAACTGACGAATTCAGTAGAAAGACCGCCATAGACGTGAGGACTGCAAGTATAGAATTGACATCGGAAAATAACTGACGGATTCAGTGGAAAGACCGCCATAGACGTGAGGACTGCAAGTATAGAATTGACATCGGAAAATAACTGACGGATTCAGTGGAAAGACCGCCATAGACGTGAGGACTGCAAGTATAGAATTAATATTGGAAATAACTGACGGATTCAGTGGAAAGACCGCTTTAGACGTGAGGACTGTTAGTATAGAATTGACATCGGAAAATAACTGACGAATTCAGTGGAAAGACCGCCATAGACGTGAGGACTGCAAGTATAGAATTGACATCGGAAAATAACTGACGGATTCAGTGGAAAGACCGCCATAGACGTGAGGACTGCAAGTATAGAATTGACATCGGAAAATAACTGACGGATTCAGTGGAAAGACCGCCATAGACGTGAGGACTGCAAGTATAGAATTAATATTGGAAATAACTGACGGATTCAGTGGAAATACCGCTTTAGACGTGAGGACTGTTAGTATAGAATTGACATCGGAAAATAACTGACGAATTCAGTGGAAAGACCGCCATAGACGTGAGGACTGCAAGTATAGAATTGACATCGGAAAATAACTGACGGATTCAGTGGAAAGACCGCCATAGACGTGAGGACTGCAAGTATAGAATTAATATTGGAAATAACTGACGGATTCAGTGGAAAGACCGCTTTAGACGTGAGGACTGCAAGTATAGAATTAATATTGGAAATAACTGACGGATTCAGTGGAAAGACCGCTTTAGACGTGAGGACTGCAAGTATAGAATTAATATTGGAAATAACTGACGGATTCAGTGGAAATACCGCTTTAGACGTGATGACTGTAAGTATAGAATTGACATTGGAAAATAACTGACGGATTCAGTGGAAAGACCGCCATAGACGTGAGGACTGCAAGTATAGAATTAATATTGGAAATAACTGACGGATTCAGTGGAAAGACCGCCATAGACGTGAGGACTGTAAGTATAGAATTAATATTGGAAATAACTGACGGATTCAGTGGAAAGACCGCTTTAGACGTGAGGACTGTAAGTATAGAATTGACATTGGAAAATAACTGACGGATTCAGTGGAAAGACCGCTTTAGACGTGAAGACTGTAAGTATAGAATTGACATTAGAAAATAACTGACGGATTCAGTGGAAAGACCGCTTTAGACGTGAGGACTCTAAGTATAGAATTGAAATTGGAAAATAAAAAGTTATCATAATCTTCCCTGAGATCCATCAAGCATACCTTTAAAGCTCTCTTCAAGTATTTTTCGCTGTTCTATGGATGTATCCTTTTTATAATATCACTTTCACAATTTATATATATTGTACAAAGTATAAAAAAACAACTTTCTTCTTAAATATTGGTAGGTGGAAATGAAAGACTATCGCTATGGCCTATCACCGAAATGGAAATGAAAGACACCACTGTGAGTACGCATTGGAACGCCGATAAGACGTAGATTGAAATGACGCTGTGTATCGATAACTTTTGCAGCAAGTGCGCACCGTGCGTTAGGGTTGTTTGGTTGCACGCGGTAGCAATGGAATCGTGCCGTATTTACGAGAAAACATTTTTATGCTGACTGTAAATTTATGCTAACTATATCGTTCTTTCTAGAAACGAACAAATATTACGAAATTTCTTGTAAGATCACGGTGTACAATTGTAAAATTTTATCACGATAAAAAATGTCTATTAATATGAAATTGATATGGTCTTTTATAATAAAACGAGGTTTTTCACAATATACTTGTTTTTTTCAAAGATATTGAAGAATATTATTTTTACTTGCTAACAACAGATTGATATGTTTAATGTGTTGGATCAGCAAGATAACGGAAAGAAAAAGTGGAGTTATTAGGAGAGTTATTAGGCCTATCTTATGACACAATATTGAACGGATGTGGTGAGTGTTTCGGACAGTGCTCCGCTAGAGCAACGGAAAACATCAATTCATAGGTCACCTGGCTGAATTCATCATTAATTTTTACAACTAACAACAACTATTAGTTAAGAAACAATAAAATAAATAATATGTTTAATACGAAAAAATTTAGTACGTAGTGACTACGCGCTTTAGAAGTGAATATTTGTTATCGATCCTTTCTACACCGAATCCGGGATCTACTTTAAATACATTCATATTATAACTATACTTATCATAAATACAGTTATACTACCAACGTATTTCTAATTGTTCCTAATTCGTGTGTAAACTGCCTCATTATCTCGAGGTATACCTATTTTATACTCTACGTTAATTTTGTTTTTTAATTGTTAAATCTCATTTAGACATTTTTATTTGTTTTTGTACTAGGGTTGTCCGTAAAGTAAGATTCCCAAGGCGCTAAAGTCGCTACAAACACTGTTACGAGGGATCCGGTGACCTTGGCTTTCAGCTTGGTTCCCGCTCTCCCATTCCCCGCTCCGCGAGCTGTCTGCGACGCTCACTATTGGCTTGGCAGCCGTTAATAATAGAATTACCACTTATGTCTTCCGCCAGGTGCGAACAAATTAGTTTTTTATGTGCAAAAAACACTGCGCCGGTGGACATTCATACCCAACTGTGTGACGTCTAGGGAGAAAAATGTATGAGCTTACAACACGTGCGTAAATGGTGCAGAGAATTTGATCCCTGATGTCAGCAAGACCTACATTAATAATATTTTAACAGACCATTTAGGATATAGTAAGGTTTTTGCAAAGTGAGTCCCAAGACAGCTTACAGCCGACCAGAAACGGCAACGGATTGATGCCGCCCGAAAATTTCTTCAGGCCTACGAAACCGATGGCGAGAAATTCTTGGACTCCATTATCAGTGGGAACGAGACCTGGGTATACTATACGACACCGGAAACAAAAGAACAACCACATCAGTGGAAACATCCAGAGTAGCCGAAGCCACGGAAGTTCAAACACTGTCTGCCGGCAAAGTCGTGGCGAGCGTGTTTTGGGACAGGAAGGTGTTATTGTTGCGCGAATTCATGGATACCGGCACAACAATCAATGCTGATCGTTACTGTGAGACGTTAAAGAATCTTCGCAGCGCGATTCAAAACAAGAGGAGAGGCATGCTCACGAATAAAGTTTGTTTCCATCAAGACAACGCTCGTCCGCACACCTCCCGGTAACAACCGGTCTCATCAACCAATTTGGATGGGATACTGTCACACATCCGTCCTACTGCCCGGACTTAGTCCCAAGTGGTTACCATCTCTTCCCTAATTTGAAGAAACGCTTAGGTGGGACGCATTTCAGTACCGGAGAGGAGCTGAAAGAAGAAGTTCTAATCTTCTAAGCGGCGCGGCGGGAGAGTTTTTCGACTCATGCATAGAAATGATGGTTCACCGTATGCAAAAATGCATCGATCTTAACGTGATTATGTCGAAAAATAGAATAAAGTGTAAGCTTTCCAAAAATGTATTATTCAATGCAAATAAACACGTTTTCATTGTGAAAAAATATTGGGAACCTTATTTTACGGACAACCCTCGTAGTTTGAGTAAATAATATTTGAAAAAAAATTACGAAATACATAAAAGTATACATAAAACATTTATTTTCATTGTTATTTCTTAAATATAACATAATATAATCTGTTTATAATAACTAATAATGATGCAAATTCATTGATTGTAAATGATCAGTATATCTTGAAAATACTAAATCAATCGTCCCAATATTTTGTATTTTAGATTATTGGATCATTATCGATTGTCAAGTTAAAGTTGTATCTTAAAGATTCAGTTAATGGTTTCGATTCCACAAAATTAAAATTAACATTAAAATCACCCAAAATCACTGGCATTTTATAAAAATCCTTTTGAAATATTGCCGAACCTATTGGAGTGAAAGGAGCAACATTTTATACAGGTATTGTGTTATATTTGTAATTGTTTGGTTTAATGATAGCCTATGTCTATTATTACAATTACAATGTCCTATCTATTATGTAAATTACAGTCGACTGCATAAATAACGCCAACAGACGTAGAATTCTGTTGAAAGTTAACTGTATCATTAAAAGTAACAACATTATAATGATTTTGTAAAGTATGGTACACAGCTACTTCATTTCTAACATTAGGCCTCTTGAACGTTAAGATACAATTCATATTTGACATTTCAATATCTTTATTGTCTTTTAAACAAGTTTCGGAAGGAAGCAGAATTTTAGAATGATATAAATCTGCTGCATGTGCTTTGATAGTCTGAACGTTAAAAGTAAATAGTAAAATATCTGAATGTATTATTGACTCGATCAATACTTAATATATTGTTGTTAATGTATTAAGAGAAAGCCTTGTTTATTCATCCTGCAATGACTTAATACTTATCGTTTTCTTTTTGTCGTTACAATATAAAGTGCATTAATTGTTGTCAGTGTTGATAATGCAACTTACAGAAGTGTTGGGAATATATTCAACATATGAATAAACAATTTCATTAAAACTTCCTCTTTGTGATTTGTGTATTGTGATTGCACAAGAAGAAGTGGTTTCGCGTTGCACTAATGGCTTTATTTTTAATTACGTACATAGTAGCAATTCACCGAGCTATAGTGTATGTTGTTTACTGCATGTATGCATATAATTTCTTTTTTGTTTTCCTTTTTCTTTTCTGTGTTTGTTTTTGAAAATTTTAGCTAAATACGATTGATTTTTTTGATTTTATTGTAATCAATGTAAAATAATATTTTTATTTTATCTATTCATTAAACCATCAGATACTTCAGTATTAATAATAATAATGTATGGTTTCTTTATTAGTAATAAAATTAATTTCATATGGCAATCCACCTGTATCAATTACTAGAGCTTTTGTCTTACAAATGCTACCATATTGAGGTTCCGCTGAATCGCTATTTTCTTCTAAATTTTAACATGTATCATGTTTTAGGGCTAGTTGTGACGTTGGATTTTGCGCATCGCGTGATGCAAGGGCACAAATTTATATTGATAGTTATAGTAAAAGATCAATTGTTTTATATTAATTCGTAACGATCAGCTGATTTCATTGAACAGCTGATAATAAGTTTTAGCTTATGTTGTTATCACAGTAAGATATAGAGGCTATTCTCGACTACGATGGTTTCCAAAATGTGCTGGTTTGAACAATTGTCTGCAGACGATGTTGGGAAATAGTGCCTCGGCCACTGACCGAATCTTAAACTTCCTTCATCGTCTAGATTTTTTTAAATAAAATTTAATTTATATATTTTTATTGTTGTAAGGCCCCTTTAAAGTCCTGTAACAAATTGTTTATGTTTGTTTATTTGTCAATTTATACTCTCCTTCTTTCTTTTTTATCTTTGTTAATTAGTTCTAGGTACGTTTAATTTTCTCTCCAATTTATTAAATTATAGCCTTGCTATAAATTGTGTATATTTTGTTGTTTTTAAGATATGTATTTTTGTTAACTAGTTTTAGGCACATAGTTGTAGTTGTTATTATATTTTGTTTGTTTTCTTTATTTTATTATTTTTTTCTATAATAAATCCAATTTATTATGTGAGTTTTTTTAAATTCTAATTTTGGTGTAATTTTTTAAAATTAAGAGGAGGGACGTCCGTTGAAGAGAAAAGTAGCCAATCAGAAGCGAGCGAAAACGTATGATTTTGAAAAGCCAATCAGAAGCGAGCACGTCAGGTTTAATGTACACGTGTTGAATAGAGGAGGGGTACGAGGTGGAGTTAGAAAATTATAAATAGGACGAGCCATAATGTTGGTGACCAGTATAGATATAGTTTATGAAGATGGAGGTTCTCCGAAACGCGTCAACGAAAGTAGAATTGCCGAAGCTAGGGAAGGCAGATCATTATACTGAACATAGTAGCAATAATTAATTACCTTATTTATTAATTTTAACATTTTAAAGTTCTAATTCTACCATTACTTTATTTAATATTTATTCCATTCTCGTCTTTTAGTATTGAAAATAAGTAGTCTATCTATGGTCAAATCGCTTGATTTTGTATCACATATTATTGCTACTCACTGACTGGTATCTCTGTGATAACCAGCTGTTTCAACCATCAGCTGTTTAGTGAATTGTACACTGTTTCCTTCCGTTAATCTCAGTTCGATTTTACTTTACAAAAAAAATTTGTCACCGGGTGTATTTATTTCAAAAATTTGCTTGTGACTGCCTAATGAATGTGTTTAGCTGCATTTTGATACGTAACGTTATTCATAGGATGTCAAGTAAGCAAACACATTACTTAATAGAAGATATACATTACTGATAGGGTCTAAACTACATATAGGTACAACAGTAGATTGCAATTGGAAAGCTACCAATAAATCCATACTGCTCACAAAGGCAAATAGTATTAGTCATTTGCAAATTACATGCATTTGCTTCTTATTAAATTTAATTAAGAAGAAATAAGAGTCTTATTAATATTATTTACTAATGTATTATTATTACAGCGTAAACATTAATTGTAGGCTCCCCGCAGAGGCGTGCAGACTAGCTGCACTTATTGAGAGGATTTAGACGTCCCTCGCGGTACCCGAGTCTAACACACATTTACACTTACAACACTACACTTACGACTTTAACACTTTACGCTCACACTTACATTTAGGGAGGCGATAATAGCCTTAATGTGCTTTTCACCTTAAAATAATAATAATAGTAGAAAAAATTGTAGGCTAACAGTAGGCTAGGTTTAATGACGTTACAAATAATTATAATATCCATCGTCACAAAACGAAACGCAGTAATTTTGAATTCAGTTGAAAATGAAGAGCTTTGTATGGCTAGGGTATTATTAATTTAATTTTGTTTTTGGGTCCAATTTGACTTTCTGAGGGTAAATCAATTGTCCAAAGTCCTGCGCGCAGTAGAGCGAAAGAATGCAATAAAACTTTAAGAGAGGCTTAATTAATTCTACACTTTTATTTTTAAAGTTAAGCTCTCGAGTGGTCTTACTTGGTAGCTGCACAAACAGAAAGGGTGAATGATTCTTTTATAGAATACTTTATAAACTTTATTTAGCCTACATTAAACGCATCAAATGTTCATCACAACCTAAACGGGCTATTTTTATTCGTGCAATATTACAATGCTAAAATAGGCCAACAATAAATCAAGCAAGTGTTCGTTTAAAACAAACACACACACACACAAAAGTGTGTGAAAGTGTTTTTTTAAAGTTCTGTAAACTATCTTGTCACTTACATTCCAACTTAGAAATTATCAACATAAGCTACGAGAGCGCCATTATGGTAAATCCCAGACCCGGAACTTCCAAGTGAGCGCCGATCCCTGACTGCTGCAAACACACTTTAAGTTGTTGTTAAAAGTTTTATATTTATACAATTAAGCGTACACAATGTATTACTAAAATCAAGCTCTTACAATTTGATTTAAACATTACAAAAATGGAGCTTGGACAAGTTTGTCACCTGGCGAAATTTTTTTAACTGTTTTAAAATGGCGGAATTCTAAATCTTTTTGTTACATTTTTTGAAATACAAATTGCACAAAAACAATCAGCGTTGAAATCTGCATAAATTAGCATAATTTTCAAATTACATTAAAAATACGAACTCGTAAATAATAGTTAACATCCGATCAGTCTTAAAGTATGACAGTAAATATAAATGGCGTTAATAGATGTTGAAACAGTAATATCGAAGAAACAGCTGTGGTGAGAAATCAGCTGTTTAGATGAACCCTACCTCCAATATACATCACAACAGCGTTACAATTTTCCGACACATCATCACATGTTTTTATATTTATAGAGTAGATAACTGGTTTAAAAAAGAACATTTTATTTTTGTTTATCTATGTATTGCATTATTGAATGGAAAGATATTCACCTGCAGACGGTTAAATTTATTACGATAAGTTACAACTTTAAGTAATTTCTTACGGAACTATATTGTGACGTCATTGCTGTTTACTTTGCGTGGAGGATGCTAGATTTACTACGCTAGATTACTACGCCAACATCACCAAGTGCTCGTGCGTGTTATCGCATTTTAAACGAGTAATGTTAGGTAAACACCAAAGCACCGAGTTGAGGTAGGGTCTTCAGTTTTTTTTTTAAGTTTATACTACATTTAACAATCTAGTCGAGTTAGATTCTTAAGTTTATATATATTTTCTTTTCATTATTAAAAATACGCATTTAATGAATCGCTTTCGCGATGAAAAATATTTTACTTATTCCCGCGCGCTAACCATTTTGGTTTCACCCCGAGGACCCGGGTTCGATTCCCGGTGAGGGCTTGGCATTTTCATACGCTATAAATCATCCCATCGTCTGCATTAGCCCAAGTGTGCACAATAGTCGGACTTAAAAAAAAAAAACATTTTGAGGTTATATTCGACACTTTTATTTTCTACTTTCCTGTTGTTTCCGCATTTTTATATTTTCTATTCTTAATATTGGTCAAATAATAAAAGCATTTTGGCGCTAAAAAAATTACCAAAAATTGACGTAAATACCCAAAACTTAATTTTTCCAATGACGAAATACAAATTTGTAACCAATTTTTATAGACCTATAATGCCACAAAGACATTAATTTTCAATTATCACATTCTATATCAGCTGATTTTGTGTGTCCATTGTGTTTTGTGAGGTTGTAGTAGGCCTATTACTGCTGACGCAACTCGCTGAGTCGATGCAGCCTCAGCACTGAAAATGTTAGTCTACATTATAATTTCGTAAGGGCAAACATATGTGTTTATTCATGTTTTAAATGTGTACAACTAACCTAAAGTTTGAAAATGCTATGGTTGGTACTGGTTTACACTTTGTGATATAGTATATTTCAGCTTTGTTATACGAAGTATAAAGTGAGTATAAACTCCAAGAACGAAGTATTGTGATCGTGGAACAAAAATCGATTTTGAGAATTTGATGGACTGTCATGTTTTAAGGTCTTCTGAGTAAAGAAGTGGTTTTTTACCAGCCTTTACGAAATTTGCATTTAAGTCTCATTTGTAAATATCTCGGAACCATTTTTTCAGTTAAAGAAAGAAAATGTAGTTATGGTTTTTACAATTTTCATAAACGTTTACGCAAATGTAGTTCATAAGTAACCAAACAAAATGTAACGGTCGCTACAGCCTCAAAAAAATCTGTTTCGGGAAAACTATTGAAAAAAACCCTGAAAAATCAGTTAATTTTCCAAAATCGGTTCAAAAATTTCGCCAAAAGTTTGCTAATTTATGCCGTTTTATAACTGAAGTAGGCCTAATTGTAGTAAATTTAAAATAAAATACATTCGTGATTTGGAAAAAAAAAAAATAATAATAGCGAACCTTGACCACCGTTTTATTTTTGGACTTATTCTGGAACATTTATTTTATTTCAAAATTTGCACACTGATTTGATTTATGAATGTTCATATGTCCAAAGTTTAGAGAAGAAAGAAATTGATGCGATTTTCTGAAATTATTTCGATTTGTGTTTTTGTTTTTTGGTCGAATTTTGTGAAGAAATTGTGGGTAATATTTTTGCATTATTTATTGAAATCGAGGATTATATTTCAAAATAATAATAAATAATAAAATGTAGCAGTGCGGGAATGTTAAGATTTTATTTTAATGGTCTTGTATGAGAGATTCCAAACTCCCGGCCGATCCACCATTTATTTGCTATTTGGAATCTCGCCTAACGGGAGTCATTTAAAGAATATCGGTGGTTAAAAAAAGTCCTTTAATACATATAACTATATTAAAATCTTCTTATATTGTTTCGGCTAAAAGTACACTTGATAACAGTATTACCCGATCAAAATGTTTCCCTGAAATAATGTTCTAAGATTCTCTCCCAGTTTGTTCTCGTGCCCCAGTTTGTTTAACCCAAAAAGAGTAGGAGAAGAAGTGTATGCAAAAACTGTCTACGTGCACCGTAGACAGGCGAACCGCCTGGCTGGAATGTCCTCTTAAAGCACTTCCTGACGTACAGTTGGCCTACAAACGGCCCTTCGGTCCCTCCAGAATCACCTGACCACGACCTACTTCTATTCCAAGCTTTTACCTAAACTGCAGTTGTGCATCCTTGTTGTTTATAGCAACAGGCAGTACGTCAACAGTTTCATAATTTTTCTGCGTCTTTGTCAGTATGTTTATTCTTTAGCTGTGTACTCTTTACAATTCTTAAAATTACTAATTAAAATTACAATTTTGAAGTTCTGTGTAAATTTTATGCTTTTAAAAATACAGGAACAAAAATACAAAGCAACACCAGGAAATAGCGGAGATAATTTTATCTCAACAAATAACGAAGTAATATGTACCGTGTAATACAAAGCAACACCAGGAAATAGCGGAGATAATTTTATCTCAACAAATAAGGAAGTAATATGTACCGTGTAATACAAGGCAAGACCAGGAAATAGCGGAAATAATTTTATCTCAACAAATAACGAAGTAATATGTACCGTGTAATACAAGGCAACACCAGGAAATAGCGGAGATAATTTTATCTCAACAAATAAGGAAGTAATATGTACCGTGTAATACAAAGCAAGACCAGGAAATAGCGGAGATAATTTTATCTCAACAAATAACGAAGTAATATGTACCGTGTAATACAAAGCAACACCAGGAAATAGCGGAGATAATTTTATCTCAACAAATAACGAAGTAATATGTACCGTGTAATACAAAGCAACACCAGGAAATAGCGGAGATAATTTTATCTCAACAAATAACGAAGTAATATGTACCGTGTAATACAAAGCAACACCAGGAAATAGCGGAGATAATTTTATCTCAACAAATAACGAAGTAATATGTACCGTGTAATACAAAGCAAGACCAGGAAATAGCGGAGATAATTTTATCTCAACAAATAACGAAGTAATATGTACCGTGTAATACAAAGCAAGACCAGGAAATAGCGGAGATAATTTTATCTCAACAAATAACGAAGTAATATGTACCGTGTAATACAAAGCAACACCAGGAAATAGCGTAGATAATTTTATCTCAACAAATAAGGAACTAATATGTACCGTGTAATACAAAGCAACACCAGGAAATAGCGGAGATAATTTTATCTCAACAAATAACGAAGTAATATGTACCGTGTAATACAAAGCAAGACCAGGAAATAGCGGAGATAATTTTATCTCAACAAATAACGAAGTAATATGTACCGTGTAATACAAAGCAAGACCAGGAAATAGCGGAGATAATTTTATCTCAACAAATAACGAAGTAATATGTACCGTGTAATACAAAGCAAGACCAGGAAATAGCGTAGATAATTTTATCTCAACAAATAAGGAACTAATATGTACCGTGTAATACAAGGTAGCACCAGGAAATAGCGGAGATAATTTTATCTCAACAAATAACGAAGTAATATGTACCGTGTAATACAAGGCAACACCAGGAAATAGCGGAGATAATTTTATCTCAACAAATAGTGGCGTAATATGTACCGTTGTAATACAAAGCAACACCATAAAATAGCGGAGATAATTTTATCTCAACAAATAGCGGAGTAATATGTATCGTATGTATCGTATAATCGTAGCGGAGATAATTTTATCTCAACAAATAAGGAAGTAATATGTACCGTGTAATACAAGGTAGCACCAGGAAATAGCGGAGATAATTTTATCTCAACAAATAACGAAGTAATATGTACCGTGTATTACAAAGCAAGACCAGGAAATAGCGGAGATAATTTTATCTCAACAAATAAGGAAGTAATATGTACCGTGTAATACAAGGCAAGACCAGGAAATAGCGGAGATAATTTTATCTCAACAAATAACGAAGTAATATGTACCGTGTAATACAAAGCAACACCAGGAAATAGCGGAGATAATTTTATCTCAACAAATAACGAAGTAATATGTACCGTGTAATACAAAGCAAGACCAGGAAATAGCGGAGATAATTTTATCTCAACAAATAACGAAGTAATATGTACCGTGTAATACAAAGCAAGACCAGGAAATAGCGGAGATAATTTTATCTCAACAAATAAGGAAGTAATATGTACCGTGTAATACAAGGTAGCACCAGGAAATAGCGGAGATAATTTTATCTCAACAAATAACGAAGTACTATGTACCTTGTAATACAAGGCAACACCAGGAAATAGCGGAGATAATTTTATCTCAACAAATAGCGGAGTAATATGTATCGTATGTATCGTATAATCGTAGCGGAGATAATTTTATCTCAACAAATAGCGGAGTAATATGTACCGTTGTAATACAAAGCAACACCAGGAAATAGCGGAGATAATTTTATCTCAACAAATAACGAAGTAATATGTACCGTGTAATACAAAGCAAGACCAGGAAATAGCGGAGATAATTTTATCTCAACAAATAACGAAGTAATATGTACCGTGTAATACAAAGCAAGACCAGGAAATAGCGGAGATAATTTTATCTCAACAAATAAGGAAGTAATATGTACCGTGTAATACAAGGTAGCACCAGGAAATAGCGGAGATAATTTTATCTCAACAAATAACGAAGTACTATGTACCTTGTAATACAAGGCAACACCAGGAAATAGCGGAGATAATTTTATCTCAACAAATAGCGGAGTAATATGTATCGTATGTATCGTATAATCGTAGCGGAGATAATTTTATCTCAACAAATAGCGGAGTAATATGTACCGTTGTAATACAAAGCAACACCAGAAAATAGCGGAGATAATTTTATCTCAACAAATAGCGGAGTAATATGTACCGTTGTAATACAAAGCAACACCAGAAAATAGCGGAGATAATTTTATCTCAACAAATAGCGGAGTAATATGTACCGTTGTAATACAAAGCAACACCAGAAAATAGCGGAGATAATTTTATCTCAACAAATAGCGGAGTAATATGTACCGTTGTAATACAAAGCAACACCAGAAAATAGCGGAGATAATTTTATCTCAACAAATAGCGGAGTAATATGTACCGTTGTAATACAAAGCAACACCAGAAAATAGCGGAGATAATTTTATCTCAACAAATAGCGGAGTAATATGTACCGTTGTAATACAAAGCAACACCAGAAAATAGTGGAGATAATTTTATCTGTGTGTGTGTGTGTGGTGTAATATGTATGTATGTGTGTATGTGTGTGTGTGTGTGTGTGTGTGTGTGTGTGTGTGTGTGTGTGTGTGTGTGTGCGCGCGCGCGCTACTGATAGATTCAATATGGCCGACAGGATCCAGAGACTTTTAAGTGTTCCACTTGAACTTTTTTAAAAATATTTTATTCAAATTATTGTGACGATACCTAAAATAAATAAGGCTGGCTATTAATAATTATATACACTAGTGAATGTGGAAAAGATTGTGCGTTCATCGTTTATTTGAAATGACCACCTAACTGATAAATATTGAAATGAACGTAAACAATTGGTTCTGGGATATTCGCTTAAACGGAGCTGAAGACCAGTAGTCCATATGGTTTACTGCATTGTTTACCAAAGAGGCTGACTGTTTGTAGTGGAGCAACAGGTCTCTAGAGGCCCCTATAATATGCAGCTCAATAAGCCGCAACTGTCAATACGTCTTGGTTACTGTTCTACAACCTCGTGGTGTGCGTGCGCGTGCGCGTGCGTGGGTTTTGAATTCAAACTTTGCACAAATTTATTTTGGTACTAGCTTGGACCAAATTTGTTAGCCAGAAAAACCAATCCAAGAGTTTCAAAAGTAGTGTCATCTCAGATCTTAGAAAAATCATAACTTTTTATCTTACCATTTCTCGAAAATCGGTATTCAGTGGGCAATCTTCATGATTCAGCATTTAAAACTATAATATATATTGAAATTAAGAAAACTTATTTTAATCTAATCTGGAAACATAGAAAGTTACTAAATTAAGACGATTTGAGGCATGTAGCAACAACGTAGCGATCGCTCAACGTAACTGATTTTAGCGATTAATATTTCACGCAACAAATTTCCGATAATCGAATTCAGTTCTCGATATTTTCTAGTCAGTTTGAAATTAAACAAAATCCGTCAACGTGTAAAATTTTAATTTCCTACGACACTGCTATCGGACTTGCCATTGAATATAAACGTACTGGAATGACAACCCTTATGAGAGCTTTGTGAGCGCTCGCTGCTGGCGGTATATGGCGGTCAAGTATTCAACTACAGTTAAATAGATAATAGTACTGTCTATTGTCTCTAGGGGGTCTAGCTGCACCATTTGAGAGGATTTAGACGTCCCTTGCGGTACCCGAGTCTAATACACTTACAATACTACACTTACAACTTTAACACTTTATACTCACATTTACATTTAGGGAGGCGATAATAGCCTCAATGTGCTTTTCGTCTTAAAATAATAAAAAAAATTCTCAAACGTCTTCACCCTGTCCTCGCAGCTTACAGCGTTCGTAACGGCAGACAGTCCAACTACTTGGACTTTAGCCGCTAATATAGAGCACGCTTATTATAACGGTGGCTGTACTTCTAGTCCGTTTATATTTAATGCTCTTGCTGTGTTGCGAACAATTTTTTTCTGAAACTTTTATGTTTTACGGTAATATTTGCTTTTACTACATAATATTAATTACAAATATATTGAGTTTTACTTTTTTAATCGGTTGACGATAATAATCACAACATATCAGTCACACTGAAATATTTAAATGTTATAAATGTCGTTTCAAATGTTAAATAAAAATTAATAAATTTAACGCTGATAATTGTGTTGAAGGAAAATTTTCAAAAAAGTGTAAAAAATAGGTTTAAAATGTTTATCTAAATGGTTTGATTAGCTGCTATTTTTAAACCGATTAACTGATTTTGATGGATAAAGAAGCTTGCCCAACATACTTACATCCCATATTCCAATTTTTAAAGCCCTCCTTAAACGTGTTCTTAAGACGCGACGTCAGGTGTTCGCACATTTTGAGTACGGGTTTGACAATCTCTAGCTACCATAGCGAACTTTAAAATTTCTTTATTTATATGCTCATGGTTATATCCAAGACAGCGTTGCCAAGGAGAAACTTGGGTTAAGTACGCGGATTCTGGATACCAGGCGACCTTCAGTTTAATCTAGCCTAACCTTTGTATGGGTGGATATTTTATTCCCCTAGTAACTTACGATTTTAATGGCTGGAAACACACCTTCAAACCCTGGCAAACTGGCAAAAGTGGATCTGAACAGTGAAAATAGGATGAAGGTGTTGAAAACTGAGGCTGTTTCTAACGTTATGGAATTCCGGCGGAGGCAGCTGAAGTGAGCAGCTGATGGGTTTAGCTCATACTGCTACCTCACACCGTACCTCTAGCTCATACTGCTCTCATTCATCTATTGAAGACACATATATACACGCATTCACTACTCTACCTAACCTAAATTCTGGCTAATTCTAAAGTGTAAAAGCCGCCTCGGTGGCCTAGTGGATAGCGTACTAAGCTTTCACCCCGAGGATCCGGGTTCGATTCCCGGCGAGGGCTTGGCATTTTCATACGCTATAAATCATCCCATCGTCTGCATTAGCCCAAGTGTGCACAATAGTCGGACGTTAAACACCAAAAAAAAAAAAAAAAAAAAAAAAAAAATCTAAAGTGTAAAGCGACGCTGCTGTTAAAGAAACTCTGGAGTAATAGTGCCCTGAGATACCTAGCAACCTACCTGTGTACTTTAGCTTTACCCATATATGCGGGGTCGTGTGGGCGACATCGTTTTCATTATCACTCATGGGACCAGCACGAATAAGAATGTAAATAGGATGAGTGGGCCGCACAACAAAAAGCTGGCCAAATGGGGCACACCTCCGTAATAAGGGTCAACAGTAAGGCGGAAAAAATGAAAGGGAAGCAGAGTAAGCATCTGAAACACTTCAACAACAAACTGGAAATTCACCAATTATAAGTAAGGGGATTACTCACCTTGAAACCTCTCTAAATCCTAGACTTTATGAAGACGACGGTCGAGGATGGCGCTGTAACTGAGCAACTCAGGATTTTTTGTTTGATGTTTAACGTCCGACTATTGTGCACACTTGGGCTAATGCAGACGATGGGATGATTTATAGCGTATGAAAATGCCAAGCCCTGGCCGGGAATCGAACCCGGGTTTTCGGGGTGAAAGCCCAGTACGCTATCAACTAGGCCACCGAGGCGGCTATGGCAACTCAGGAATAAAGAAAGTGAGCACAAGAGCTTTACAAAGAACGCAATGCAACAGTAACACTAGAAAGTTCATTCCTTCATTCAACCCCACGAATCCACAAACAGTGAATGGTAGTAGACTTTGGGAACGTTAAGCGGGCTTACACTCAACCTACAATGAAAGAAGCGGGAGAATAGGTCGAACTATCAATTAATAGTAACGGCGTATCTAAACAGATAGAAATTTGTAAATATATAAACGTTTAGTAGGAGCGTAAAAGCGCAAAATGCGAATAAAAGAGGACGCCTCTAATGAAACCTAGAAGCAGAAGACCTCCCATGCATCTAACCTTGAGGTGAGAAACTAACCCTTATAGGGCTGAGATGTCAGGGCTAATGGGAAACTATACCGATTTCAGCCAAGAACATTAAACCAGACAAAAACTGTGCGTAGTGTATGCAGGACGGATAAGGAAAATGCAGGTGACATTAGGCTTTGTCAGCAGGAGGTAAAGGGTGTTTGTCTCCAGCTGAAGAAGCTGGTCAATAGACTGGTTAATGTATTCTAATGAAACCTAGAAGCAGAAGACCTCCCATGCATCTAACCTTGAGGTGAGAAACTAACCCTTATAGGGCTGAGATGTCAGGGCTAATGGCAAACTATACCGATATCAGCCAAGAACATTAAACCAGACAAAAACTGTGCGTAGTGTATGCAGGACGGATAAGGAAAATGCAGGTGACATTAGGCTTTGTCAGCAGGAGGTAAAGGGTGTTTGTCTCCAGCTGAAGAAGCTGGTCAATAGACTGGTTACATTCATTGAAGGATCCAGTCTATTGAACTAGTAGGCTACCTAAGAAGCTTAGTTGCACAATAGGCACTTTATGGGCTATCACTCCCCTTAATCTCTAAATATCTAACAGTATAAAGGGATCAGCACTCCTTTCATGGCTCCTGGTTTGGGTTTTACCATGATGCACGTTTTAATGATTAATTTCTTAATGATGTTCGTAACTATGTAACTATCATTTCATAACTAAGTTCGTTGATAACATAGTTATGGATTACTAGGTTGCATTTTAAAATGATAATATAGTCTACTGTAAGTTAAAGGAGATTCGGAAGTCACAGTACAAAATCTAGGCTGGGGTTAGAGACCGAGTTAATACACACTTGAACTTTTACGGCATTCATTTGCTTCAGTGATCACGGCTTTACTCGGTTATTTCAATTTAAACCGAGAGGACAAAGGGTTAAGGTTATCTACAAAAATAAAGTAGTGCCAGATTAAAAAAGACACGTTAAACTGCATGTAGTATGTGGAATCCTGTAAAACGTAGTCTAAAAATAATTGAAAAATTCTAAAAATATTGTTGAACATACAGTTTTTTGATCCAAGATCGTTTATTCAAAATCTAAGACTGTATCAAAATCTTTAGAGCAGTTTCTAAGAAAGGATAATGTATATAAATATCTCGTTTAATATTATAGAATAGGATAGAATCACTTATGTAAAATAGCCCTATACCCAATACACAATTATTCACTTGAATTAAAATTATCATTATCATTAAATTTTTGGTAAATATTAATTAACTAGCTGTTACCCGTTGCAGCTTTGCCTGCAATTATAATGTAAGTCATAAAATTTATAGTCAATTTTCAAAATCAGAATAGGTCATTTCATTTTAATATATTGCTATATACAATATTATATGATTTATGGTTTTCGGCAAAGACATATAAATTTTTGCTACTCGATACGCTAAAACAGGGTCATGTCATATTTTAATAAAATACTGTATTATTAAAAAGTCATTATTATACAATTAAACTGGAATAGTATTGTGTTTATCTCAGATACCTAAAACGTGTTCACACCAAATGTAATCTCATTTGGTCCAGTAGTTAAAGTTTATTTGAATAACAAACAAATAAACAAAAACAAACTTTCAGAAATATAATATGATTAGCTGTTACCCGTCACGGCTTTGCCCGCAATCATAATATACATTAAAGATCATGCATTACCGTGTTAGGACCAACAACCGTGTTAGATAAGTTTTGGAGTACTCTTTAAAAAAAATTAATTTTTTTTCCTGCATCACCGTTTAACCCTACAACCGTGTCAATTAGGTTTGAAGTACTCTTTTGAAAAAAATAAATAAAGATTCTTTTAATGCATCACCGTGTTAGGCCTAACAACTATGTTAGTTAGCTTATGGAGTATTCTTTAAAAAAATATAAAGATTTATCACGCATCACTATGTTAGGCCTGACAACCGTGTCAGTTAAGGTTTGGATACTCTTTAAAAAAATATAAGTTTTTTTCACACATCACAATGATAGGCCCAACAATCATATCAGTTAGGATATGTAGTATTCTTTAAAAAAATATAAAAGTTTTTTTACAAATCACCGTGTTAGGCCTAATAACCGTGTCAGTTAATATACTTAGTATTCTTTTAAAAAATTTAAAGGTTTTTTCAAACATCACCGTGATAGGCCTAACAACCGTGTCAGTTAGGATATGCAGTATTCTTTAAAAAAATATAAAGATTTTTTTACGCATCACCGTGTTTGGCCTAACAACCGTGACAGTTAAGATATGTAGCCAAATAATCTTTAAAAAAATATAAAGGTTTTTTCACGCATCACCCTGTTAGGTCTAAGAACCGTGTCACTTAGGTTATGCACTATTCTTTTAAAAAATGGGTTTCCTATCACCCAAACCCGTGTTAGACGTATTTTTATTATTTTACTGATCTGTAGATCAGTAAAACAATAAAAATACGTCTAAAATCAGTACAACACGGTACCGATTTTCGCCGGTAGCAATTTTGAGGTTATGTTGGTCACTTTTATTTTCGATTTTTATCGTACTTTTGCTGCTTTCATATTTTGGATTTTTGCTTTTGGGCACATAATAAAGCATTTTAGTAAGAAAAATATCGAAAACTGCAATAGATGCTGCACTGCATATTTACCACTTTTTCATATAATGTAATTACACAAATATATATACTACCTTACAATTAAAGTATCCTAATAAAATTGTATATAATATATATATTCTGCACTCTGTTTTACAAACATTGAATAGTATTAAATGAAAAATACCAGATTGTGATTATTAGATGAAAATGTAACATTAAAAACAATAATTTTGCAATAAATAAAACATAGATTAAAATTTGTAAAATGGGATTAGATCTATGTCCATCTCAGGTGCCTAAATCTCATGTTCAGTAAACAGTAATTAAACCTAACTATAGTTAACAGATGTTACAAAACTAAAAACTGATAATTATTTTGGGCTGGGTAAGTAGTATAATGACGTTTTGTAAAACGGAAATAGGCCTATATGTATCTCTGATACTTAAACCATATACGTACCAAATTTCAACTCAATTGGTCCAGTGGTTAAAGCGTGATTGAATAACAAACAAACAAACAAAGAAACAAACAAACACAAACTTTCAGAAATATAATATGAATTAGAATAGATGTTTAACCAAAATAATCGATTTTATTTAATAACAAATTGTGAAACAGCTGATTGGTTAATATGTAAGGATTAAACTTTAATAAAAACGTACACGCGTGGAACTCGGGAGTTTCCGACAGAAGGAAGCTTTTGTTAATGATATTTTTACAAATAACTAGTTTTGTACTTAGATATTATGTAATGTAGTTATAGTAAAAGATCAGTTGTTTAGGCTATATTAATTCGTAATGATCAGCTGATTTCATTGAACAACTGGTAGGCTATAATAAGTTTTAGGTTATGTTGTTAAAAAATAGAAATACTGACAACAATTATTGTAAACGTTTATATTAATTTCGAATGTATTATAAACGTTTACAATGTGCATGTGTTCTTCAGCTAAGGACAAATACGGAAACCAAAGCAACACGACGTTTTCACATAATGCGCGTGTACTGTTATCGAAAAAAGGAATTAAAACAGAGACAGAAATAGAGAGACTATCTGAGAAATTTACGTTCGTTTCTACTTTTAAGGTTTGATTTGTTAAAGAATTAAAATATTGCTTAGTACGTAACTTTACGTTTCTTACATAAAACTTATGAATATAGATTTTGTTACTCCCGCTTCGAGAATCCGACGTGAAAGTGACATTTTTGGGCGTCTCAAAGAAGACTGCTTTAAGGTTTCAATTTTTTCCCGATAGACCTAACCTAACAGAGCGACTGTTTTTGGTTACAATAGTTTTATTGTTTATACCATCACCTTACGTTATTTTCATGTAGGAGGTACTTTTTAAAGGTTACGCTTAAATGTCCTTTGTACTAAAATTGAAAATTTGATTTCAGAAAATCACAGAACACTGAAATCGTTCTTGAACAGAATAAACATTAAAATCTGACAAAAAAGTAATTCATTTACCATCTGATTATGAATTGAACGTAAACAAAACTGCATGAGTTGGTGAATCCAATATTACCAACCGAGCTTATCAAATTTCTTCAAATAAATTTTTATTAACCGTTAAAACTCTACCATTATATGAACATTATGCAAGTAATGAATTAATAACACTTTTGTATATTAAAAAAACTATTTTTATTTGAGTCTTGCCAAACAACGTTTTACTCGTTTGAGCACTGTCTCCTCCTCCTAGTTATTAGACCTGTACAGTGGGTTTACCTTAACAAAAATATAATGTTGTATTAGCTGTTTTAACTCCAGTCTGTTAAGTGACCTTGAAAATACTCTATCGAGTGAAACCTTGGTTGGCAAGACTCAAATAAAAACGTTGTGGAAGTATGCAAGCATGTTATAATTTCATTAATATAATGAATTTCCACAAAGTACCAATGGTCTTAAGTATAAGTAATCCTGTACATATTTGTTGCGTTGCTAACTTACAAACCGGGTATTTCTGAAAGAATAACTAGGCCTCATTGCGAAAACAATTGGACATTATTTTAATTTAATTTTAGCCAAACAACAGAAAACATACAACAATAATATGACTTTAACATAAACGGTTTCCATTTATTTCTAAAAACTCAGGAACGAAGATCTTACTGTATTTAGCTACAGGGTACTGTATCCTACAAGGGCGCAACACTCACGTCAGGCCTGCGTTACACTACACTACACGTCATGTAGCATTGTTAATTTTAATTTAACTCGTTATCTCTGTGCCACAGATTCTTTGCACACATTTCCATCAGCCTCAACAAGTCTGAGCTATCTGTAACGCGCAGGCGCACTTGGTAAAACACAGAATTTCGCGATTGTTACAATAAACACGAAAAGTCTGCCCGTTTCTTCCTCATTCAATTTGCGAAACTAATTCTATTGCTGTTTTCAACAATGAAGTCGATATGCATCGAAATCGATTTTTTTGTAATATATCAAACTTTCGGACATTACTTATTTCCTCAAGAGGTCAGGAAAACAGGAAAACCAGTATAATTTCTTAAAATCGATTTATCAGATTTTTCAAAATTTTGACGTATTTTATGATTTAAACGAATCAAATTTGAAATAAAAGAAATTTACGCCTGTAAAGAAATTCGAATAAACAAAACTTCTTTTGTTTGAAACTTCGGCGTGATAATTTTTTTTAAATTTTTAAAATTTATAGTACCAAAACACTACTTGGCACACTGATTTCATTAATAAAACTTTACAAATGACAAATTTGAGCGAAATCAGACATCACAATTTAAAATTTACCTTTTTGTATTGCTTTTTGTTTATCGTCTCCTTTCTAATTGATAAATGTCAACAACTATCGGCAATAGTCAACGCTAATCACTCAGTCAATATTGTGATTATCTGCAATTACTTTATAAGTATTTATACAGTGTTCACTGTTTATTGCTCTGGGTATGTAATTTTCTTAAAACGTTTTGAATTTTAAGCTATGTAAATGGAAATGTCTTCAGGAAAGAAAGGCAGAATTAATTGTTCTTAAGTGCATTTTAACAGAACTATTCATTGTCTGGATGTTTTTTTATTAAATTTCACTCGGTATTTGAAAGGGAATTATCGAGTTTTGGAATATGTTCCAGTAGCCTTAACATTTCTTTTAGGCACACCGTGTTCACAGACACACTTAAACACATTTTCTACAATAAAATCCAACGATTTAACATTATTTTTACTGTTTATACACAATACAAAATGTGAACATAATAAATGATAAAATCAACAGTCCCGACAGTGAAACCGACTGTAAAACGCATCAGCTGATTTAAAAATGATTGTTACTTTATGCATTTAATGTAATAAAACAAAGCTTTACATTGGTCAAACTGTAAAATGTAACAAATAAACTTTATTTTTATAACATATTTACTATATTTGACAAACCTTTATGTTTTTTTACAAAATGTTTTCAATACTTTTACAGTGTTAAATTAAATTAAATAAAATACCACTCGATTAAATTTTTTATTTAATCAAGTAGCTTATTGAATTTTAGTTCAGACATTGCAGACATTTGTTTTTCAGTGGTTCGTGGTTTTTGTAATTTTAGTCGAAATGAATTGTAGAAAAAGTTTGGTTTTATTAGCTTTTCCGAGAAAAACTTGTTTTTCCAACGCATATTGAAAATACATTTAGTTAAGGATTATATGTTTTCGAATAAATGGATGCAGGCAGAAAAAAATGTGTTGTTACATAAATATTTCTATAGTGGGTACATTTATAGCCACCTGTGCCAACGACAAGTTCAGAGAAAACTACACAAATAGTATTTATTATACCAAGTACTCAAAGCTAGTGACGCATTCTGTTCATGATCAGTATGGAGAGTAAATATTTTATCCAGAGCTTTTGCAAAAAGGGCGTTTAGAAGCTCATCACTTTCTTTGTCCTTCAGATTGGGCACAACTTCCGGGCAATTTTACATTCATTACACAATCGAAAAGTATACCAGCAAAATATGCTTGCAGTGTTGCTATGCTGCATGATTTTACGTTAGGTACATTAAAAGGAGGAAGGTGGAAAGAAGCGGTAACAGTTTTTTTTCTCAAAGGAAGGAAACCTTACTTCTTTAATTTCCATGGCATGTTTTTAAACTAGAATTGGCCTTTTTCACAACGAAACATATAATTTAATAGAACCATGCAAAGAGCAAATAGAAAAATTAGCCAAGGATCCTGAATTGCTCAATCACACTTTAAAACCATTTATTATTGGAAGTCAAACTCAACTTGGATTTTCGCCAGAGAAACGTACGGATTTTGCTTTTGCAGTGCTGAGTGAGGCTGCAAGATCGCTAGGTCATAGAAAACCAGTTCTATTGCAGCGTTTGGCAAAACATATAAATCTGTCCAAGCAAGGAAACAGTCCTAAACACTACATGAATTAAAAGAATCACTGAAAAACAAAAAGAAGGTAGACCAACAAAAATGAACAATGTGCCAAGTTGAGGATAGCCCAGAATCTAATATGTTTTTAGGAATTCAAAGATTAGTATTTTCGGCCCTGTCAGAATTCACTATTTTTATCTATCCATGTGTATAATTTTTTTGGACGAACCCTCGACCTCAACCTTGGCAAGGCTTGTTAAAAGATAGCGGAAGTATGATACCGAGAATGGATTATGAAAGAAATATACTTTTTACTTTTATCATCATATACAAAATAGGGAAAATCAATGATCCACCAATTGAAATAGGTGGACATTTAGCAAAATTATAGCAAATTTAGCTGTCTACTGCTTTTATTTTAGCATTTTCGATAAATTCCATTTCCACAAAAGTAGACTCTATAATCTAGTGTCGGACCGTATTTCTTTATATTACTGTCGTATTTCTCTAACTACTAAACTCAGCCCACTTTCTTCTCATTGGCCTACTTCTTTAATTAGGCTGTTAATTGCCTGTTAAAGTTTTAGTTTTAAATCGTTTTGTCTTTATCACAGAGTTCATATCTTTTATTTAATTTTTTTACAATGCAAATATTATATTATCCACTATATAACAATAATCATGATAATGGTTCGTCATCATTATCATTATCATTGTTATGTAATAAAATAATATAATATTTTCATTATAACAGAATTAAATAAAAAAAAAATGCGAAAACTGTGATTATAATGATAATTAATGATGATCATCATTGGCATAATGATAATAATAATAATAATAATATTTAAGAAAAATAAAAAACATGCATGGTGGAATGAAGAGTGCATTAAACTCATAAGCAAAAGACAGCAAGCATGGCAGGAATGGTGTTCCTGTAAAACGGACGACAAGTATTGGAACTTTCTCCAAATTCGTAAGGATGTCAATAAGCAGATAAAGTTAATAAAGAAGCAAAGCGAACATCGATTGTTACTTAAGATAGATGAGGAATTTGCCAAAAATAATTCAAGAAGTTTTTATAAAACGTTTAAACAAAAGTTAGCTAAATATAATCCTCCGAGTCTTCAATTACAAGATAAGGATGGTCAACTAGCTCACAATAATACGGATAATTGTAGAATTTTGGCTAAGTATTTTGAGGAACTGTTGAATTGTGAGGAACCCAAAGAAAGATTTGTGTTCGAGACTAGCAACATTAATAAAGAAGATTCACAGCCTCCAGATATTTATGAAATTCAGGACCTAATATCGGAACTTCAGAATAACAAGGCTTCAGGGAAAGTTCTATTGTAGCGGAGCTTTGGAGGAAAGCCAATATCAGTGCACAGTATTCATTGGTTGGTATCATCGAAAATGTGTGGGAAACAGAAGAGGTACCATCTGACTGGAAAACAGCTTTAATACATCCACTCCACAAGAAAGGTTCAAAAACAGACCCGAACAATTATAGGGGAATTTCGTTACTGGAAGTAACGTATAAGATACTTTCGAAGGCGTTACTGAAGAGAGCAGAACCACAGCTGGACTGCCAACTAGGGGAGTATCAGGGTGGATTTAGGAAGGGTAGATCATGTGCGGAGCAGATTTTTAACCTTAAAAGTGTCATGACTTATTGTAAACTCTCTAGTAAAACGTATGTAATAGCATTCATTGACTTCCAGAAAGCATATGACTCCATTGATAGGACTTCACTCATATCAATAATGAGGGAATTAGGCCTGGATAACAAAACTACGAATATAATTAAGTCCACCTTAACAGACACATATTCTAAAGTGAAATTTATGGGACAAGTGTCAGAACCATTTCTGATCAGAACTGGAGTCAGACAAGGTGATGGTTTATCACCGCTATTATTTAATTGTGTGCTGGAGAAGGTGATTAGAGAGTGGAATCAAAATCTGAAGGAAGGCAGTGGAACCAAAATGGGGACCAAAGGACTGAAGTGTAACTGCCTGACTTTTGCGGATGATCTGGCTCTCATAGCCAAGGACTGGTCCGAGGCAGAATTACAAATTAAAGAGTTGCAGAAGCAAGCCATTAAAGTAGGTCTCCGAATCTCATTTGAGAAAACCAAAATACTAACGAATATTAAAAATGCACCACAACATCTGGGAGTCGGTAGTCATAAAATCGAGAGAGTTGACCACTTCAAATATCTGGGTGAATGGATCAGCTGGAACGCCTTAGAAAAGAGAGCATTGGAATCCAGGATGTGTAAAATGGAATTGGCGTTTCAATTAACCAAAGAGGTGTATAACAAGAAATCGCTATCCTGGAATTCCAAACTTAAGCATTATAAAACTATGATCAAACCAGAGGCTTTATATGCATCTGAAACTCTTACACTCAATAATAAGGGATTACTGGACAACCTGGAGAAGAAGGAAAGAAAGTTAATAAGGAAGATATTGGGCCAAAACTTTAGAAATAATGAAGTAAAGTTGATTTCTAATAAAAACCTGTATCTCATAATTGAGAGACTCTCAGATAGCATGAGGAAAAGACGACTTAGTTTTTATGGCCATATTAGTAGGATGAACAGCAGTAGACTTACTAGGCGGATCTTTGCTTTCTTCAGAGATCGGAAAACGAAGAGTAATTGGTTCAGGCGGGTCCAGGAGGACTTAACTGAGCTGGCGATATCAGATGAGATGATTGACGATGTACTTAAACTTCGAAAACTTTTACATAATGAAAACCTAAGGTTCCAAGAAAAACCAACATCTAAAAGGGGCGGAGCAGTCTCGGATGAAAGAAGGAAGGCAACCTCGGATAGAATGAAGCAGTATTGGATACAGCGGAAGACAGCTAACGCACATCAAAGTAATTGATTTGGCGTACCCCAAAGTGGGTGATCCGGATGAAGAAAATAATAATAATAATGATAATGACAATGATAATGCAAGAGATAATAATAATAGCAATGATAATGATAATTACTGTAATTTTGTAATGACAGTATTACAAAATTTTTCAATACTGTAAAATTGTTTTTTAATACTGTAATTTTTTTATTACAGTATTGAAATATTTTTAATACTGTAATTTTTCAGTATTAAAAATATCAAAGAGAATTAAACCAATCGTCTTAAGAAGCTGTCAGCTGGTATAATATATATATTTTTGAAACTGACAAGATTGTATAACATCACGTAAAGCCGGCGGAGGCAGCTGATGGGCGATCCTACCGACGTCTAGCTCATACTACACCATTCTTATACTCAAGACACACATATACACACACATTCAATACTCTACATAACCTAGCTAACTTTAAATCGAGACGGACATAATTTCCCTAGCTACTGATGTTGAGTAAGAATGTGAATAGAATGAGCCCGCATAAAAAAAGCTGGCCAAATGGGCACAAACTACGTGATAAGGGTCAAGAGAAATTGAAAGGCAATTAGCAGACAAAGCTATCCCAATAATGAATTGGAAAATCAACAATTAGAAGTGAAGAAGTTACTAACATTGAATCCTCTCCAAATCCTAGACTTTATGAACAGACCAGTACTGGAGAAGGCACTGTAACTGAGCATCTCAGGAATATACAAAGAGGGCACAGTAGATCTATAAAATGCAATAGTAACCGTGGAAAGTCATTCTTCATTCAAAATCACGTAAAATAAAATTTTGATAAATGAAATTTAAAGTTTGAACATAAATTGATTATTATAATAATTTCATGTGTTCATTACATTTTTTCAACCGTTTTAAAATGGTGAACATTAAAAAAATGAAGCTACATTGAAGGAAGTAAAATGTAAACTAGAAAATAATGTTGTTTTTAGCATATCAAAGGTCATACCTTTGTTACACATCACGTAGGCCTAACTAGATTGTAAAGAAAATAAGTTCCTTAAAGGAAGCATTCAACAGCTTATGCTTTGAAGGTCTGCCTTCCTTTCACAGTTCTGAAGTATCAAGGTGCATTACAAGATTTTCATGTTGTGACTATCAGTAATCAGTGTTAATTAATTATTTAACTCCGCAAATTAATCTATTCAGTGAAAATTGTGTTCTTTGTTGAGACAAAGAAATATCAGATGTTTAGGTCGCTACGTTCGCAGCAGTATTCGTGAAGTATTGTATTTGTAGTTTCAAGGCTGTGTTCAGCGTTACGTATAGTCCACGAGCCACGAGGTGAACTAAGTTTGCCTAACTAAGCATTGAAGGCGTTCTCATTGCATTTACCAATGTGCTAAGCCCTCCCCGCTTGTTGTTCTTTTGACCAGGATTAAAGATTAGATTTCAGGGTCAATGATAACGTGAACATCGATTTAAATACTGTTTAACCGAGCCCTTAATAAGATTTATCAATATATCTTCTGTAGTGTTGCGTGATGTAATAAAATGTTTGGTTTTGGCCCAAGGCAATTCAATTGACAGACAGATCGCACGTACAAAACGGTATTCTCAGAACCTTGTGACGTTGTGCTTCTATTATTTGTTGGTGGTGTAAATGTTTTCTCGATTTTTTCCGTTTGGTCAGAATGATGTCATTATAAAAATAAAAACTTTTTTTATTTTAACTCATTTGTTTAACCCATTTATTTAACCCATTTTTACGTATTTTAACCCATTTGTTTGACCCTTTTATTTAACCCATATTTTACTTATTTTAACCCATTTGTTTAACCCATTTATTTAACCCATGTTTTACGTATTTTAACCTATGTTTTACGTATTTGTTGGGTTACCCATTTGTTTAACCCATTTATTTAAACCATTTTTAGTATTTTAACCCATTTGTTTAACCCATTTATTTAACCCATGTTTTATGTATTTTAACCAATTTATTTAACCCATGTCTTACGTATTTTTACCCATTTATTTAACCCATGTTTTACGTATTTTTACCCATTTATTTAACCCATGTTTTATGTATTTTAACTCATTTATTTAACCCATGTTTTACGTATTTTAACCCATTTATTTAACCCATTTTGTACGTATTTTAACCAATTTGTTAAACCCATTTATTTAACCCATTTTTTTACGTATTTTAACCCGTTTGTACGGCGCAATAACTAATGAAAGCATAAAAAAGTATTAGTTTTGCTGAACACACTTTTTTTGCAATGAAAGCATTGTATTAAACATTTAATAGGCCTAAAGCTGTTATGAGAAATTGTAATCTATAAGCTAGT
The DNA here is from genome assembly GCA_022606455.1 of Callitettix versicolor. Classification (NCBI taxonomy): domain Eukaryota; kingdom Metazoa; phylum Arthropoda; class Insecta; order Hemiptera; family Cercopidae; genus Callitettix; species Callitettix versicolor. The sequence continues at coordinate 47,889,039 of CM040191.1, forward strand.
AGACAATTTACGATTTAAACAGTTTAATTAAAAATAAAAATACGGAATAAAATTTCAATTTATGGATTTTATTAAATCAAAATAAAATATTAATTTTTCTAACTTAAACTACTACCTTCGACACATTTATTACAATGTAGTAAACTACTTGCTAGTAGTACGGCAGCTAAAACGCCTTCTCCAGCTTGGATACTGTACGCAGCACACGGTTGTATGGTAAAATCCAGTTCACTCTCGTGGCTAGAGGACTACATTTAGTTCATCAAAAGAAAGTTTAAGTGTTTTCAAGAAAACAAAAATAATCGTCACACGCAGCTGTCTCGCTGGCATGATGATTTTTTTCAAAAAAATTGAATTATATAGCCTAATGTAAACGAATATTTCGATAAGATCTTTTGGTTAAAGCGTGTAACGAACATGATCGTCAGCTAAATTCGTTTAAACACGCGAAATCTTAAGGACGTCGTAGCCTATCTTTTTTGAAAATATAGTCTTACCAATATAATCTCTTGTGAGGTTTTTTAAAAATAATTTTAATGAAATTTGTTGATAAATAAATATACAAATGTATGCCATTTTAAACACAGATTACTGTGATGATATCAGATTTAAAAAAGTGTAGCGTAAACATTGTACACGTTTCTAAAGATTTCGACTGGTGCCATTTTGAAACGTATAAACTGTTAGCTGGTTAAATATATACAAAGTTCCAAGCTATTACAAAAATTAATTTTTATGTGAAGTTCGAATTAAACTAGATCAAAACCGTAAGTGCTCACACAAAAATAAACGCTTAAATATCTATGAATAAAGTGTAATTGAATGTCCTAATGTGATGCAAGGACGTTATATTTACAAATTCTCAAGTAGAAACTGTTTGAAATTTCTTTAAAAACGAGGAAATTCAAGAAACACTTCACCTCTTTTGTTTACTTTAGTAAAGTGCAGATTATGTTAATGAAAAAAAACTGATTTGTAATTTTTTTGCATAACTAAACATAAAGTTGCGAATTTAAATTGAAAAATGAGCACTGATCCTATCACTTTTTATTTAAATGTTGTTAATATATATGCGTTAATGTTATAATAAATATTTAATATAAGCCTATATTTATCAATATAAATATATTTGTAATTGTTTTCCCTTCAGGAATAAATTCATATTGAAACAAATCCTAATAAAACACCTCTAGGATCACTTTCTGTCCAAGCGAAATCGTTTCTTGGTAGTGTTTTTGATTTCTATCCAGCAGACTGACGGTCCTTCTGAGGGTAAACACCAGACGTTTACCTGTTTCTACGACTGAAAACGACATTGAAAGGACATCGTTTTGCTGATTCGGAAGAGGTAATGGGAAGCGCGAAGAAGCGGCTAAACAAAATTTCCAAAATTAGCTTTCAGGAGTGTTTTCAACAATTATATGAACGTTGGAAGAAGAGTATAGACGAGAACAGTATTTTGAAGGAAAATAATGTTAAAATATTATACGTAATTTCAATAAATTTTCATTGACCAATTTCGGGAACATTTTGACACCATGTCGTATGAAAAGAATAGCATAAAACGTTTCTGTTTCGCATTGTTGACTTTATTCTTACAAAACTCAGTGCTGCAGTTCAGTTTAACACGTTTCAAACGACTACGGTGTCTGAGCGAAGTACTTAAGGTCCAACTTGAACAAAGTATAAACTTGAGGATTAGCGAAAACAATTTAATTAGAAGAGCAAGTCTGTAATTGCTCGCGATACGGCCTTGTTTTATTTCCGCGCACAGAACTCTTATTCTGCGAAGTTTGTCGGCCTTGCGTAACATGCGCAGCGAGTAGAACAAATGATGCGGTAAAATCAGTCGATATTATTTATCTCTTCGTTTGTTAAGTGCGTTACAAGAACAATGATTTAACATTTCGCTGACGTGATTAAAGAAAATTGTTGAGAGCAAAATTTAGTGACACGACCGTTTTTAAATGAAAAAAAATACGAGGGTAAGATTTTTAAAAACCTGATTTAAAAATCGTATTCACAGTAAAATCTTAAAAATTTAGTATTTAAAATTTCATATTAAATTGAAATTACGAAAACGAGAATTTAAAATTAATATACTAACGTGCTTTTTAATTTTTTTTCGAATGTAATTAATTTTGAAACTATTAAACACATCTTGAAGGATAACATACTTCTTTTGTTGTTACCAAAATAAATGTTTGTGCAAAGTTTGAGCCAAATAACAGAATAGCGAAAACCAGAATGCTAAAACTAACAAATTGAAATGATTAACGGTGTCTATAGAGCGGTACTTAAGATCTAACTGGAACAAAATAAAAACTTGAGGATTAGTGAATACACAATTTAATTAGAAGATATTTAATTGGTTTTTAGAAGAAACATTGTTCCAACGTTTCTTCAGAATCGTTTCTGGCGCCTTTGAGTTTGTTCTCGCTTCAGTTTCAAGTCTGAAGTCGCTGCAGGTCAACCTCAAAATTGGCGGACAAAATTTTAGTGAAACGTCAGGACAATGTGTCTTCTAAAAACAATTCTGTCGAACGGATCTAACATCGGTTTTCAGTGTAATTCACATTTTTACATTCACGAAGGAATACGTATTAACACACACACACACACACACACACACACACACACACACACACACACACACACACACACACACACACACACACACACACACACACACACACACACACACACACACACACACACACACACACACACACACACACACACACACACACACACACACACACACACACAGTTTGGTTTGGTAGAGGTGGCTGAAACCAGTCAATCAGCTGTTGGACTGCTGTCAGTCAAAGTTGAAGATTGCAGTTCTTATTGTAAGCAGTTCCTCTCCGAACCCTCGTCTAACTGGCATAAAGTATGCACTTTAAGGATTTGGAGCGAGAATAACCTCGAAGATGTCAGATAAGATTTAGGCGAGACGTCGGAACAATGTTTCATATATAGAAACATTTGTGTCTATGTAAGCGGATGTACACAGATTTTCAATATATATATATATATCATATTGGTCTATAGCGTCCTATGCCTTCCGATTCCCAAACGAAATTCCTCCTTATCATTCCAGAGACCTTCTTCTAGTCCTCTTCCTTTTAGTTCCTCGTCAATACCACTTTGCCAACTCTTTCGCGGTCTACCCTGCTTCCTTCTTCCTTTAGGATTCCATTTTAATATCTGTTTTGGTATTCTGGCCTCTGGCATCCTTTGAACATGGCCGAACCATACCAGTTGTTTATCCATGATATCTTCTATTATAGAGCGGTTAACACCCATGATTTCTCTAATCCTGATGTTTATAATTCTTTTTATATATATATATATATATATATATATACATATATATATATGCAGAAAGCCGCCTCGGTGGCCTAGTTGATAACGTACTGGGCTTTCACCCCGAGGACCCGGGTTCGATTCCCGGCCAGGGCTTGGCATTTTCATACGCTATAAATCATCCCATCGTCTGCATTAGCTCAAGTGTGCACAATAGTCGGACGTTAAAAAATTATATATATATGCAGAAAAAGTGTTCAAGGTCAGTAGTTATTTAATAGTTCCAGGTCTGGATATTACCTTGGTGATCACTTCGGTATAACATTTTCCAATAAATAATTTGATATTAAGTTAATTAACTCGAGAACATTTATTCTTGCAATATCATCACACAACGTTATCGAAAAAGTATTACCTTCGTGTTGACACTATTTAATTTAATACTTTGATTTATGCTTGATATTAATGCAAGCAATTCATGAACAGCTGTTGGTAATTGTGTTTGCTAGCTATATTTGTTTTCACTTTATTTTAAATGGACGGTATTTATTTTTGTTCTTACGTTCTTACTGCTGTACGAAATTAATATTTGATTTACAGAGAAAATATTTAAAACAATTATACCCTCGTACAGCTCTTTGAATTAGTTTGTGATGTAGCCTACTATTAGGAATATCGTATATCATGTTGTATGTAAAGAGAACTTATTTGTAACAATAACAGTATTCAAATAACTTTGGGAAAGTTCAAATTGAAAAACATTTTTGTTTGCATTATTGTTTTTTTAGTGCATTAGTACTTTCACGTATTTCATTGCATTATTGTTTATTTTTGTATATTATAGTTTTTATTTTCTGTTGTTGTTAATTTTTTTTTAAATTTTTATAGAAGGTTTTAAACATTAATTAACTGAACATACTATATTTTCGAAAAGGTAGTTTTTTCGTGGTTCGTTATTGACTTGAACGTTTTCTCTATTAATAAACAAAACTAAAATATGCGATTCTATAATTTTTATTAAAAAAAAACTATTACATCACTTCTAATTTGCTTTATAATATTTTGAACGAGCGAAGCGAGCTGTATGTTTCAACTGAACCGTTCCGTATTTGGTTTATGTTTTGTTTGTTGCGCAGTTTTGTCCAAACAGTTTTGACCAACTGTTTTATTGTAACATAAGATTTCTTCACAGCTGATTAGCCATATAACTATTGTTACAACTAAAATTTGCGAGTATTAAATAACGGTTCAAACAGTTTTTTGGCATCTTTAAATATTAGCATTTCTAATATCAGAACGAAGATCTGGTATAAAACACGAAAACATATACAACAGATATAACAAATAATAGCTTATAACACAAAATTAATACTTTAAACTACGAAGCAGCTCCTCGATGTAGGCTAAACTTCTCCTCTGGGTTCAGTTTGCAAGATTATCATGTCTTCTATTATTATACGTTCTGCTTGCATTTCATGTTGGCTAATTTACATAACTGATATCACAAAACTCTGCCGTATTTTATACTTTCAAGAGTATAGTTTGTGTACTTTTCTTTGTTTATTATTACGTATAAGTTATATACGTTCTTTAAAATAAACAAAGCTGATAAGCTGGTAAAAAATTGTTGTTTGTGTTAGTTCATCCAATAACACTAATCGAAAAATATTTGGCTGGAATACCTGATGGCCTTAGCGGTTCTCAATGGCACTCTTATTCATCTAATGCAGAAGAATTGGCAATCAATCCTCAAACAGGCTATGCAATCTTGTTAACTGAAGATTCTAGTAAATTAAGCAACTAGAAGTCGGTTGTCAGTCTGGTAAACCCACATGTTTACACTGATACTGATATCGAATCTAAACCGCAAAACTTTCGAGGTTCGAATATAATGAATTCCTTAAAAAGTAATTTGGTAAAACTCCTTGAAAAAAATTAGGGGAGGAGAGTTGCTTGGAGGATTTTACTTCAGCTCTGACAAAAAGAGAGAGATACAACGATAGCTGTCCTACTTCCCTCTTAAGGTAGAGGAAAGATAACGGATTTATTGGACTGCGCAGTGAATTGAGCATTGAGGTTCTATCGACACTCCCAGATCAGCTTGGGCCGAATTGTAGGACCCACTAGTGCATTGATTGCTGCCTGACTAACGGTATAAATATTAATACGCATCTTCTTGAATGTCCGTTTGAAGTTCTCCGGAACACTGTCATTAATGACAATTACTCCAGCCTGGAATACTGTTGCATGCTGTATCAGGGTAATAACTTTCTTCAACTGTAGTCTCGGGCACCCCTAGCACCAGTGCTTGTCTTTGTCTTAAAACCATCTGTATCACTGTTTGACTTGTTCAGACAAGGAAGTGTAAAAGTTCAACGTGGGTGATGTGTCACGGAGTTGTAAATCATTATGCTTTTCTTAAAAAAAATACAAACTAGAAATATTTATATGTATAGGTTATCTAAAGTTTCTATAAACGGATTATGAAATATTGAAAATTTAAGATTTTTTCTTGAAAAATCTATTAGAAAAATATCCCATAAAACCCAGTTTTAGTCAACAGTTTACAAAAAAACACTATAATACGGGGTGTGTTCAGGAAGTAACGAGAATTTTAATTTTTTGAACAAAATATTTATTTATTCTTCTACATTGATGTTGTCGCCTTCAAAATAGTCCCCATTGGAGATTATGCACTTGTGCCAGCACTTCTGCCAATCCTCGAAACACTTCTAAAACTCGATCTTTGAGATAGCCTTTAGTTCTTTCAGCGATGCGCTTTTAATGTCATCTACGGCTGTAAAACGACGGCCCTTTAAGGTTATTTTTATTTTTGGAAATAGGAAAAAGTCACACGGAGCCATGTCTGTCGAATATGGAGGCTAGGGCATCGTTACAGTACTGTTTTTGGCCAAAAATTCACGAACAAGCAATGAAGTGTGAGCTGGTGCATTATCATGGTGCAAAAGCCATGAATTGTTTTTCCACAGATCCGGGCGTTTTTTCGGATTGTTTCACAAACGGCATTGAACTTGTAGGTAGTACTCCTTATTGACCGTTTCACCTGGTAGCAGGAATTCAGGATGCACTATGCCATTAATATCGAAGAACACAGTGAGCATAACCTTCGCGTTCGACCGCACTTGTCGAGCCTTTTTCGGTCTTGACGAGCCAGAATGCCTCCACTGGGATGATTGAGCCTTAGTTTCGACGTCATATCCGTAAACCCCTGTTTCGTCACCTGTAATAATACGTTTCAGTAATTATGCATTTCGATGACTTCATTTAGTGACTCCTGAGCAACTTCCATTCGTCGCTGTTTTTGTTCAAAATTCAAATATTTTGGAACGAATTTTGCTGCCACACGTTTCATACACAAAACATTGGAAACAATGTTATGACATGATCCAATCGATATGCCAACATCATCAGCTACCTCTCTAATTGTGATTCGGCGATTGTTCATAACCATTTCTTTCACTTTTTTCACGTTTTCATCGGTTGTTGATGTGCTGGGGCGTCCAGGGCGTTCGTCATCTTCAACGTCTTCACGGCCTTCTTGGAAACGCTTATACCACTCGTAAACTCTTTGCTTTACTCATAGCAGACTCACCATAAGCCTTTGTTAACATTTCACACACTTTGTTACACTTTATTCCATTTTTTACGCAAAATTTGATACAAATTCTTTGATCCATTTCTTTTAACAAACGAAAATCGCTGAGCTCATAAAAACAAGTCTAACCTTAGTGGCTGTCACAGACAAAGTCAACATTGAAAACAACTGAAAGTTTTATCATACTTCAAGGGCATGTATACCAACATAATAAAAAATGTTTGACAATTGGACTCTCCAAGCCCGCGAAATTTAAAAATTCTTGTTACTTTCTTAACACAGCTCGTATAAGTACATTCTTTGTATAGGTTTGTTCCAATCGTTAATTTGTTGAAAATTATAACAAATATTTTTTTGACTATACATTGATCAGCTTTTTCTAAGCTACAAGTTTGCCAAAATCAAATTTTGCTTGCAGTTAGATTTTCGCATGTATAAGGGATAGTATTCAAAGTATTTTGGAAATACTTCCGTTACGTCAGCGAAACAGCGGTCCGTTTGGTTAACAAATCTGTCAACATTGTTGTCCTTTACGGCGAATAAGGTCAGAACACTGCATCGAGAAATGCAGTGTAATAAGACTGTAACTTGTAACCTGTGCAACAAAGTTTAATTAAATGTGCTTTGTCTTATTATGATACCGACAACAAAAGTAATTCTTTCCCAAATTACACAAGTATTTAATTAAATACGGTCGACATTAAAATTTTGTTCGCCTTCATTGTAATATTCTGCGTCGCAGCTAATGTTGATCCAATTAACACAGGGTAATAGAGCAACTGTTGTAAAACGATTGTTTCTAACTTCCCAACAGTTAAATTCAACTGCAAACGCACCTACACTGCAAAGTCTTAGAAGCACTTTCTCTTCTTTAACTTTAAAATTGATGAAAATATAATTACACGTTTTTGAAAATCTTTTAAATTATCGTTCTGGATGGTAACATTTTAAACTGGATTAAATTTGTGTGTATAGAAAAAATATTTCAGTTTTCGGTTTCTTGGTGAATTTTAGTTTTCTGATCACGTGTAAGTCTTATTTTATTTAAACTACTCAAGGAATAAAGGCCATGTTTATAGTTTTTAGTATAAATAAGTCTAGACATATAGGTTATATTGTAGTTGTAAGTTTTAGTTTTAAGTCAGGCACTTGGGTACAAGAGTTGATCCATACACACGAAACGGCTTGAATTCTTTTTACGTAAACAAACAATGTCCAATAAAAATGTCAAAATAAAAATATAAATATTCCATCGTAAGTAACATAAAAAACATAATTTAATTAAACTATAACTCAAATTTACTCACAAAATACGGATTCCCTACGAATCTGGAAAATCGTCTTGACTTTTCAAAATAGCTTTATCATATTTTGTTCAATTTCCAACAATTGAAGATTCATAACAAAATTTCGACGGTGATCAGAAATCTGTAGATTTTTTATTTGCTCCTGAACATTTTTAAATTTAAAATTGTAGTATATTTACTTGTGTTACGAACCGTCATGTATGTTATGAGAAAATATAAGCAAAATTTGGCAAAATTATTTTAGGCATTGAAAGATTTTTTTATCGACAATTTTCTAACTAGATTTTTGGGAGAGATGTTGGTAAAGCCATAATTTTTAATAAAAACTTAGTTAAAACAGTTAATATTAAAAAAAAGACTATAAGAATAGGAATTGAAAACGGGGAAAATTAACCAACCATAGGGGAAAATTACACCGTGTAAAATAACATTAAAATCAGTCATTTGTTTTAAAATCATTTTTTTCTCACGCTCACTATATTAATTATTAAGTGAAATATAGGATACAGTGGTGAAGTGTGATAGTTCTCTAATCAACAGAAGGATGAGAATAGTTCAAGCCAAGCTCCATCACAGTAAGCTGGCAACGTACAGAGGCTGCTTGAGCAGGGGGAAGCCGACGTTGCTTCGGTGGAAGAACCTTGGGTGACGGGAGGCAGGATAACAGGTCTGGCTGTAAATGGAAAACTGAGCTACGTATAGGATCTAGAAGCAGAAGTGTTGTACTGACCTCTCCATGCTTTCCACACGTGAATATGGACAGCTTCAGCAGCATGAGCTAGGCAGTGGTTGATGGAACTTACTAAGGGTATCAATTTGCTGAAGTGTTATATGTTTAACTTGTTACATAATTGCTAAAAGTTTTTCAATACATTCTTGCCAGTTCATCTTATGATTAACGATACTTTCTTGATCTACATTTCTCTTGATACATAACAATTTACTTCGTTTTTCTTTTATCAGATAAGGGTTAAACATAAACATGATGTTATCGGTTCGAATCCAGGAAAGGCAGGCAAAGTCTATGTTGACTTTGATTTTGTTCTAGATCGCCTGGATCAAATGAGAGGATCCACTTTTAATCAACAAAGAATCGTTGATTCTGCATCTTGAGTGCTGGAAATACGATGACGAGAACCGTAGTGATAACCACACGACACCCACCTAAACACCCGTCCAGCAGGTCTAAGTCCTTTATCAACCATTGCTTGCTTTTAGTCTAAAAAATGTACTTTAAACACAAAAAATATTAATTATTGTTATTTATTACGATAATTTAAAGTTATAAATAAAATGTAACTAGCTTAATATCCAACTTGTTTGTGATATCAGTTATGTAAATTAGCCAACATGAAATGTAAGCAGAACATTTAATTACACGAGAGATGATAATCTTGCTAACTGAGCCCAGAGGAGAAGTTTACTCTACATCGTGGAAACGGTCCTCTAGCCTAAGTTACACGTTTAATTTTGACTTTTGTGTTACATGATATTTGCTTTATCTGTTTAATATCTCTCTAAGGCCTCGTTGCCGTGTGTGCAACACATTTAATTGTAGTCATTCACTTCTACGAAGCCGAATTCACAAGTTCATTACAGAAAATAAGATTTTATATTGTAATCAAATATTATATTTTATTATAAAAAATAACACCATTTCAATTGTTACTAGTGCCAATTAACTAGTATTGCAAATATTGCAATTAAATAATTAAAAATAACAAAGGTAATTTTGAGTACTTTAAAGTCCAATGTGTATTTTGAAACGCCTAACAGGGCGTCAAATACACAATGCGATAGGTTTCGGCTATCCGGTAGAGGCAGCAGAAATGAGCAGCTAATGAGTTTAGCGATCCCACCGTACCTCCAGCCCATACAACTCTCATTCGTCTACTCAAGACACACATATACACACATTCACTACTCTACATAACCTGGCTAACCCTATAGGGTAAAGCGACCCGTACTGATGGAGTGTATCAAACTGAGCCCCGGATTACCTCGCAGTGTACCTGAACGCAGCATGCATGCAGGGTTCGGTGTATTTATTTAAAAAACAATAACATTAGAACGCATTAAAAATTGTAAATTCGTAATTTATTTTTACTAGAAAAAATAAATATTGTTTTACATTTTTATAAGGTTTCATATAAAATGAAATGAATCCTTCCCACTTGATTTGTAACAAATACATAAACAAAACTAACTTCAAAGTTTCATTTGGTTAAAATAATACCTGTTCTACAGTTAACTTATAAAAGCTATTACGTTTCCGTAATAAAGAAATTGATTATTTGCTAGCTACAGAGGAGAAGGGGTGTGGGCCATAACTAATTTTGTATCTAATTTTTAATGTACCAGTTGCTGGGCGCCACGTTGTCTTTAATTTCATTATAATTGATACACCACTGTTTTAGGCCAAGACAACGAGAATGCCTGTACGTGGTTACGTGGTTCAGGGTGAACAAAGAAATCAAAGTGGTCGCTCTTCAAAAGTTATATTTTTTTGTTTTTGTCTTGCCACATTAATATTTTAAAGAAAAATAACAAATAGTGACAAAAACATTAATTAATTCTGTTTTCATACCACAGAGAAAAAAAACCCAAAATGGCAAGAACATTTATAATGATAAATCAACTTTACATCAACTTTAAGTAAAGCAAACAAAATCAAAACTAAACTTGAATCTGTACCAATCCAGTCTATCAATTTGTAATACAACAATACCTTGTGAGTGTTATTTAACCATAAAACTAATTATAACAACAAAAAAAACTAACCACTTAACTGAAATATATTTTTCTGTTTGATAATAGAACCACTAAAAGTAACAAATGAGTGACATCCCTATAAATAAAGTAATAAACAAGAATGATTATTGGATATAAAGTTAATCTGTATAGACAGACTTCAACGTATTAATCAGGTTGATTTTAGCGCTAATTAGTATTTCGTGGGTTCCCCCCCCAGGTTAGCCGATATTTTTTCTCAGCAACTACATTACTTGATCGAAGACTACACCAACGTTCGCACTGTCAATTTTTTACAATTCTCACATTAATGTCACGCCAAGAAACAAAGTAGGTCTTTTCCGAATGAAATTTATAAGAAAATTCGCGTATTTACGTGAGCGTTCTAAATCCAAACCTGAATGTGCACAATTTCACTTTGCATGCCATGTAGTCTCGCGCCAACTGGCCTTAGCCGCAGTCCAGACCAGACTCGTCGGTCGTCTCAATCTTTTCCTCCCGAACAGCTGTTTATTTAGGGCATCCTCTTATTGATATTGTGCAATTTAACTTCTATTTATCTAAGATATCCACTTGAGGATCTGAGATGTCTCAAAGCTGAACCTAAAAAAAAAAATTAACCACAGCCAATAAAAACTTGTTCTCATAAATATAAAATTATTTTATATTTCGCTTTGGTATTGCTGTGAGTATAAAATTTATATTTCTAATTATACTAGCTCGGGTGATGGTCAGATTATGAAATGTTAAAAACAAGTGTTTACCAATCAAAAGTTTTGTATACGTTACTTTAGGCAGAATTTTCAAAAGGAATGCGGGAGACGATTAAACAATTAAACACCTTTGTTCAAGACGATTAAACACCTGTTAGCTGTTTTAAAACACGTGCACATCAAGGTCGTTGGTTCGAGACTGGAATTACTTCAGTAAAACTAATTGGTTCCCTTAGCATTGATCCCTCTTTCTCGTAAGTCATCTTACGAAGTATGATGTCAAAATTTTTTAAAGTAGCCTTATGTCACAAGTAAAATAATTAAAGAATAGAGTATTTTATTAATGAATTTTCGTTGGAGAATAAGCTATTGGAGCAGTTATTAAAGTAATACACAAATTCAGAACTTTGTAGTTAGGCCTATTAAAAATAATGTACCTTTTTTTTGGTGTTTAACGTCCGACTATTGTGCACACTTGGGCTAATGTAGACGATGAGATGATTTATAGCATATGAAAATGCCAAGCCCTGGCCGGGAATCGAACCCGGGTCCTCGGGGTGAAAGCCTAGTACGCTATCAACTAGGCCAACGAGGCGGCAAAATAATGTACCAATATGGGCCTGTGTATTTATATTTTTGTTAGCGCTCTAGTGATAGAAATTTTAATATGATTAGGTTTGGGGGCAAAAATAGATTTTTCATAAAATATTTAGCTGCATTTTGTAAAAAAAACTGAAATATAATTTAACGGCGATACCAAGTTCTTATTCTGTCTGGCATAGAGTGGGATATAACATAAAAACACTTTAAATTTACATTGTAAATGCTGATTAAAATTGTGAAGTAAAAAAAGTGTGAGATAAGAAATTATTGTTACGCGTTTTTATATTGTTAGTTTTTTTGAAATTCGCTTCCATCACGGCAACGAGACAGCGAATAGCTGAATTCTTTTGATATTTTGTTACCAGAATTAATAGGTGTAATGTACATTGTTCCAGTTGTACACAGTTTTGCGAGACTTTGTATGGGCGAGTTGGGAAAGTTTAATTTTCGGTCGGAAATTGTATATTCGAGGAGAAACTGTAATTAGTACTCCAGCACCGGCTAGTTCTAACACAGTTCGGCTGACTACATTTGTATATTTAACGGAGTAAATTAAGCGGAAGGGACGTAAGCCGAGGAGAGGGGGGGAGGGAGAAGAACAATTCGTTCAAGACAAGAGTGAATATTCTACTGTTAATTTGGCGTAATATTTAATCGTTGTTGATTACATTTCTTCAATTTAACTTTCCTGCAGAATAAAGCATCCGAATATTTAAACGCTGGAAGCTTTTAAACATAATCGCGCGCACAGCTGTCAGGCGCGAGTCGAATGTACAAACAGTAAACAATAACGTTTTTAACTTAAACTTTTTTGAAAATCTGATTTCATCATCACAATTAAAGTTAAAATCTGCAAAATTAGCATTTTACAATTTTTTAAAACAAAATTGGACCTTGACCGCCGTCAAATCAAACAAAATTCAATAGAATTAAAACTTATTTATAAAAATTAAATCAGGTTTTCAGAAAGTGTAAGATAAAAAGTTATAATTTGCAAGATTTGAAATTATCGCCATCTTGAATCTGTTAAATTGATTTTGCTGGGGATTTGTTCATGCTGTTATTGCTAAATAGATTTTTACCAGTTTCAAATATTTAGTAGCCAGTTTCAAATATTTAGTTTCAAAACTGTAGTAGCCTGAAATTCCAGGTGCAGTGAGCAGCTGATGGGTTTAGCGATCTCACCGTACCTCTAGCTCATAATTCTCTTACTCATCTACTGGAGGCACATACACACATTCACTACTCTACATAACCTGTAACCTGCCAAGATAACTGGCAACCTTCCAGTGCACCTTAACCTTACTCATGCTGCGGGAATCTGTGAGAGCGGACATGACTTACCCATAGTAAGAAAGTAAATAGAATGAGCGGAGACTCACCGCTCAACAACAAGCTGACCAAATGGGGCAAACCTCTATGATAAGGATCAAGAGTAAGAAAGAGGTATTAGCAGAGCAAGCATCTGTAAATTCTTCAATAATGAACTAGAAGTCACCAATTGGAACAGGGGAGAATTACCCCTACTCGAACACTCTCCAAATCCTAGACTTTATGAAGAGACTATGGTTGGAACACTGCAACTGAGCATCTCAGAAATATAGAAATGGAACACAATATATTTACAAAGGTCGCAGTGCAATATTTTTTTTTTTTTTGTAACGTCCGACTATTGTGCACACTTGGTCTAATGCAGACGATGGGATGATTTATAGCGTATGAAAATGCCAAGCTCTGGCCGGGAATTGAACCCGGGTCCTCGGGGTGAAAGCCCAGTACGCAATCGACTTGGTCACCGAGCCGGCCGCAGTGCAATAACAACCCTAGAAAATCATTCATTCATTAATACCAAAATTGCGAACGCTAGGGTGCAACATACAAACATTAGGCTATGCAATGTTTTAGTCAACTAAAAAAATTCAGGATCGGCGTTCATTTCAAAATCAGTTTTCTGGGACTTACTACGTAGCGTGTAGCTCAAAAACTAATTTTCCAGTAGATAATGCAAGCTTCTTATGTATTTAAAGTATACACACAGGTTGAAATACTATTAATTTCCTTTACGACGAACAGAAAAAATAAATTAAAAAATAATAAATTAAATAATAAAAAATAATAAATAAAAATAAAAAGGAATTTCTTGTTACAGAGTGCAAATTTGATTCTACCCCAATAAACCTTGTTACATTATTTAAATGTTTTAAGTGCTATATAAGCTATACTAAGATTTAACGATTCGAAATAAAAAAACAGGTCGACCATCCAACAATGTTATTATGATTTCTTCGTGTAAAATATTAGTTGCGTATATAATATATTTGTAAGCGTAAGTTCCCCTTTTCAACTCTTGAAGTAAGTGTGTTGTATTTTGTTATTTCAAATAATTTAAGGAATAAAAGTGCACAATTTTAATGTTTTAGAAAAAACTAGTTCATTGAAATGTGATAAGAATTTACATTATAAGGACCAATTGTGCTGGCAGAAAGTAAGATTTCTTTTAGTATACGAGGTGTGTTCAGAAAGTAACGAGAATTTTTAAATTTCGCGGGCTTGGAGAGTCCGATTGTCAAATTTTTTTATTATGTTGGTATACATGCCCTTGAAGTATGATAAAACTTTCAGCTGTTTTCATTGTTGACTTTGTCTGTGACAGCCACTAAAGTTAGACGTGTTTTATGAGCTCGGCGATTTTCGTTTGTTAAAAGAAATGGATTAAAGAATTTGTATTAAATTTTTCGTAAAAATGGAATAAAGTGTAACAAAGTGTATGAAATGTTAACAAAGGCCTATGGTGAGTCTGCTATAGTAAAGCAAGAGTTTACGAATGGTATAAGTGTTTCTAAGAAGGCCGTGAAAACGTTGAAGATAACGAACGCCCTGGACGCCCCAGCACATCAACAATCGATGGAAACGTGGAATAAGTGAAAGAAATGGTTATGAACAATCGCCGAATTACAATTAGAGAGGTTGCTGATGATGTTGGCATATCGATTAGATCATGTCGTGACATTGTTTCCAGTGTTTTGTGTACGAAACGCGTGGCAGCAAAATTCGTTCCAAAATTGTTTTGAATTTTGAACAAAAATAGCGGCTAATGGAAGTTGCTCAGGAGTCACTAAATGAAGTCAACGACGATACAGAATTACTGAAACGTATTATAACAGGTGACGAAACATAGGTTTACGGATATGACGTCGAAACTAAGGCTCAATCATCCCAGTGGAGGCATTCTGGCTCGCCAAGACCGGAAAAGGCCCGACAAGTGCGGTCGAACGTGAAGGTTATGCTCACTGTGTTCTTCGATATTAATGGCATAGTGCATCATGAATTCCTGCCACCAGGTGAAACGGTCAATAATGAGTACTACCTTCAAGTTCAACGCAGTTTGCGTGAAGCAATACGAAAAAACGCCCGGATCTATGGAAAAACATTTCATGGCTTTTGCACCACGATAATGCACCAGCTCACACTTCATTGTTTGTTCGTGAATTTTTGGCCAAAAACAGTATTGTAGCGATGCCCCAGCCTCCGTATTCACCAGACATGTCTCCGTGTGACTTTTTCCTATATCCAAAAATAAAGGTTAAAGGGCAGTCGTTTTACAGTTGTAGATGACATTAAAAGCGCATCGCTGAAGGAACTAAAGGTTATCTCAAAGATCGAGTTTGAGAAGTGTTTCGAGGATTGTCAGAAGCGTTGGCACAAGTGCATAATGTCCAATGGAGACTATTTTGAAGGCGACAACATCAGTGTAAAAGAATAAATAAATATTGTTCAAAAAATTAAAATTCTTGTTACTTTCTGAACACATCTCGTATAACGTTCAGAACTCTTGTATTTAAATAAAATGTATTATTGGAAATTCGAGTATATCTGGACAAATATCCACATAAAGTCAATGGATAATATATTTATTTGACATTGTAGAAAATAATATTATGTATTATTACTTACTATGAAACAGTCATTCTTGCAGATAATACAAACGTTGACTGCAAGAGTAAAACATTAAAAATAGCGGTAAAATTACAGCATAACTTTGTGAATATCAAGTAATTGCATCAGGAGGTTTGTTTGTTTGTACAAAACTTAATAAACAATCAAAAATTTTGACCTGTCTGAATAGAAAAGACACATGAATATGGGACAAAAATAATTTACTTCAATCGTAAAACAAATTTTGGTGTCAACTTTTAATATTGGAGATATGTTTTATCGACTTTAGAAGTAAAATATGTTTCTATAATAAGAATTACTTGTTCAACAATGTTTTTCTTATTTCTGTAAATATGTCCGTATTTCACATATCGTTCATTTATCAAAACTTTGTTCTTCAAAACGTTTTGAATAAAATACGTTTTAATTCTTTTAAAATGTATATTTTATATAATCCTTTTCAAGGAACCTAAACTGAGATTCACCAACTACACTCAAGTTTTAGTGTCTTAGTTATCTACTGTACACACCACATTAAATCGTTCGCAACACTTAACTTTATGATTTTATTAAACTTTGTACAGTCGCTGCCAGAAGTAGATAGAGCCTATGTAAATACGATATTTAGTGAATATATAAAGTGCTCAATATATACAGTGGAACTTGGTTATAAAGTCACTGAGCGAACGTATATTCAAGGGAAGTTATTAAAAACGTATTGGGCTGTAATAATAAAATCAATTTCAAAGATTATAAATTAATAGAAAATTATTTTTACTACCATATTTATTTGTTTATATATTAAATATTGAGTGATGCAATATTTTTTTATAGAAAATATTAAGAATACAGTACACTTTTTAAAATACAGAATTAAAAAGAAATCCGTATAATTTACATTTTTATTTTTAATGTAAAAAATTGTTAAAATTCCACAAATTAAGAAAATATCCAGTTTTATGCAATTGCTATTGTATATAAATGTAATGGGATAGACTAAACATACAGACTAGAAAACAACTATTAGCATTGCCAGCAAAATGACAGCTAATTCGTAACTTTATCAGCAGTAATAATTCTGACAGATCTTATACAAAGATCGAAAATTCTCTTTTCCCTGGTCTTATTTGCCAGGTGGTTACTTCCTTTACACTAAGCCTTTTACACTTACGTGTTTTACTTAAATTTGTTTGACACTATAATCTAGTTGTTGACTGTTAGTAAACCCGTTTTAGCGGTAATAATAGGCGTTTGACATGACCAAGTAATTACCACACCATGTATGTTGTTTTACATATTTATAATATTTCAACTCTGCTCTCTTGACTCAATTAAGGTGAGGGGGATAAACTAAAGTTTTCACGTTATAGTGGATGTTGCTAAAAAATCTCAAGTAACACTTATAGGCTAATGATATATCATTTTAAACAAGGACTGCAGGAAAAACTGAAATGTGACCACTTTAAAAAAATAAGTATTTATAAACTATTTTTACCTCGTATTAAATGTTTAAATTGCTCTCCATGTATCCATAGTAATACGATATTTGCTCAAACATGTACCGGACATTTTCAACCGTTTAATTCCTTACTTTGTTAAGTCAAGTATCTGTGCACTATATATCACTAATTTAAAATGTCTTGATAGAAGAAAAATCAGGGTTAAGTCAGGGCACCAGGCGGCTGTCTAGAATGGCCAGGAAGTACACAATGTTCTTCCTCTCTGGTCATTCTAATGGTTAAAAAATAATTGATGATCCAGTAAGTGGAAATCATCTTGTTGGAAAAACACACAATATTTTTCTACTTTAGTTTTTATTGTTCCCTTTTTCATGTGCATAACACTGTATAAGAAGAATCCGCTGTGTAATCTGCTACAGTTACCAGTATTTAGACAGCTTTTTTTGAAAGCGGAATACAGTATCTGCAAAGCTTCAAAAGGCATGGGTGAAAAAGCGATGTTGACAGCAAGATATACTCATATTTTTTTTTGCTTAACGTCATACTTTATTTCAGTTAGTCTAATGAAGACGAGGGATCAGCGTTAACAGTAAGGGAAAAGCAACGGGAATAACTGCGGCTAGAACTAAGAACCTTAAAGTGCGCAGTTCAAAATCGCAGCAGACGGTGCTTTAGCCACATCGATTACCGAATCCCTCGATGTACTCACAATGAAGGTAAAATTTAATTATAACTATTTGCGTTACAAACTAAATCATGCAATTTTGAAGGTTTACATTATTGTAAACATCACTCGTTACTATTTGATTTTATATTTTACAATTTCCAATTTCAAAACAAACATTACGGCCTACTAAATATTTATAAATTTAAAATAAAATTGTTATATATATGCAGACAAAGGTTGTTTCGAGACGTTTTCCGTTTGCCCAGATTTACTAAAATGCTCGGAATGCTGTATTAACTTTCTTCCACATAATGTACAACAAGGGTTTCGTTCTATTCCAGGAATGTGATAAGATTACATGGAATTGTTTGCATACTTCTTAACACTCGAGGTGCGACTTGCATAATACACTCAGTTTTTTCAATAAAAACAAGTTTTAAAAATTACACAGGTCACATTTTTTTAAAATAATGATTGCGTGATGTGATCGAAGCTAATTTCCAAACAAAATGCTAAATTTAATGGCATCACGTTTTAACGAACTAGTTACATTTTAAAATAAAAATTGAACTTAGCCGTAAAGTTAAGACATTTTTTATTTTATCTTTTTTTTAAATTTCATTAAATTATAGTAATTAGAGTTGAAATCTGCATAAATTGGTATTTTAAATTTTCAAATTACAATTGAAATTTTAAACGTAAATTTAAAGGGAGTAAAATGAAAAGTTATGATTTTGTATTATGAATGGCACGTGTTTTGAAATGGATAACAGATTTGTATAAGATTTTCGCCGCGTAATAAAATAGGACCAACATTTAAGCCACTAGATCGCTAATATTTAGGCCTACAAGTATTTTTTTAACCTCTCAAAATGTGTTCCAAAATCTGAATCAGCAGCCCCAATTTTATGATCTCGTGTTCACGATAGGCCTATGTATAATCAGCGACCAACGAGAATGAACGTGGATTTGTTCCGCCATACGTCTGTGTGTTGCGTACAGTATCCTATCAGTAGAAGGCGTTTGAGCTGCTGAGTACTAACAAGTATGCACATTGTACTAAATATGCATACTTCTACTACTACTAATTTTTTGTTGTTGTTATTTTAATGCGAAAAGCACATTAAGGCTATTATCGTCTCCCTAAATGTAACTGTGAGTGTAAAGTGTTAAAGTCGTAAGTGTAGTGTTGTAAGTGTAAGCGTGTGTTAGACTCGGGTACTGCGAGGGAAGTCTAAATCCTCTCAATAGGTGCAGTTAGTCTGCACCCTCCTGCGGGGAATAAATTTTCTTACTTACGTCGTGGTTTACGTTAGAAAAATTAATGTTTTCTTTTGATTTCCATTTGATTTTATAAAATTCATAAATTGAAATTTGATTTCAAATTTTTTAAATCTTTAGTTAAACTGCTTGCATTGTATTTTTTTATTAACGTGGTAAAAATACAGTAACCGTTTGTTTTAACAGTTTTAGGCCTATTATAATTTTTAGGCCTTTCCCAACAATGAAAGCATTACACAACAATGAATATATACAACAACAACAATGCGAAAACAACATTGTTGTTTCGCGCACGCACGCACACATACACACACTCATTACTATTTGTAACGATCTCTCAAAAAATGTTTTAGAGGTCCCGAGTCTATTTCAAATCTCATTTCAACCCCCGCGACTAGATCTTATCATGTCAGCTGATCTAATAACTTTATTTTCATAGATTTCATTTGTGCCTTTTACTTATTCTTGATCGTATGTATATGATAGTCTCACGTTTGTGGAAGGAATATGTTTATAAGCTGTATGTAGGTGTTTTTGTCCATTCGTAAATAATTCCTCCACGCACGTTCGGAATCGTTCGGTGTTGTAGAATAATTCGGTGTTAAGTTTCGGTTGTGGTCAGGTTCTAATCGTCAAAATAAGATGTGGAAATCTTTTCCGTTGAAGCAACCAATTTTTTTCATAATTTACATTTTTTTGTTATTTAATTTTTTGAAATTAAAGCTGTACGACAGATAGTATCATTGAAACCCGTTCGAAATAACTCAAACAAGGTATCAATTATTTATGTAGAGTAAAAACTCATATACATAGGCCTACGTTTCCAAACTACTGTACGACGTGTGTTCAGAAAGTAATGAGAATTTTAATTTTTGAACAAAATATTTATTTATTCTTTTACATTGATGTTGTCGCCTTCAAAATAGTCCCTATTGGAAATTATGCACTTGTGCCAGCGCTTCTTCAAATCCTCGAAACACTTCTCAAACTCGATCTTTGAGACAGCCTTTAGTTCTTTCAGCGATGCGCTTTTAATGTCATCTACGGCTGTAAAACGACGGCCCTTTAAGGTTCTCTTTATTTTTCGAAATAGGAAAAAGTCACACGGAGCCATGTTTGGCGAATATGGAGGCTGGGGTATCGTTACAGTACTGTTTTTGGCCAAAAATTCACGAACAATCAATGAAGTGTGAGCTGGTGTATTATCGTGGTGGAAAAGCCATGAATTGTTTTTCCACAGATCCGGGCATTTTTTCGGATTGCTTCGCGCAAACGGCGTTGAACTTGTAGGTAGTACTCCTTATTGACCTTTTCACCTGGTGGCAGAAATTCATGATGCACTATGCCATTAATATCGAAGAACACAGTTAGCATAACCTTCACGTTCGACCGCACTTGTAGAGCCTTTTTCGGCTTAGCGAGCCAGAAAGCCTCCACTGGGATGATTGAGCCTTAGTTTCTACGTCATATCCGTAAACCCATGTTTCGTCACCGGTTATAATAGGTTTCAGTAAGTCTGCATCGTCGTTGACGTCATTTAGTGACTGACCACAAAGCATTGGAAACAATGTCATGACATGATCCAATCGGTATGTCAACATCATTAGCGACCTCTCTAATTTTGATTCGGCGATTGTTCATAACCATTTCTTTCACGTTTTCTACATTTTCATCGGTTGTTGATGTGCAGGGGCGTCCAGGACGTTCGTCCTTCACGGCCTTTTTGGAAACGCTTATACCACTCGTAAACTCTTGCTTTACTAATAGCAGACTCACCATAGGCCTTTGTTAACATTTCACACACTTTGTTACACTTTATTCCATTTTTTACGCAAAATTTGATACAAATTGTTTGATCCATTTCTTTTAACAAACGAAAATCGCCGTACTCATAAAAACACGCCTAACCTTAGTGGCTGTCACAGACAAAGTCAATAATGAAAACATCTGAAAGTTTTATCATACTTCAAGGGAATGTATACCAACATAATAAAAAAAATGTTTGACAATCGGACTTTCCAAGCTCGCGAAATTTAAAAATTCTCGTTACTTTCTGAACACACCTCGTATATGTAATTTAGTAATGCATCACAAAGTTCTTTTAAAAAGATTGAAAAAATATTGATGTTTAAATACTCCTGGAAGTGCCCGCTAGCATAAAGCGAAAAATGACCGAGTAAATGGTTTTTTGTATGTCAGTAGAATCATAAATAAACTCTGTCTGAATATATCGGCAACAAATATTTTGAACATTTCCCAATATTTTAATGATTCGGAAATGTGGGAAAATGAAAATAATCCTTTGGAAATTGGCCAAATGCAGTGTACGGCACCAAAAGACACGTAATACTTTCATAGATCTACCTCACCTTGGTTTATCCTAACAGTACAGCACCTGTAAATATTAGTCACACACTTTGTATGTCGTTACAGCGTTTAAACCAAATAAAGAAAGAAGTACTGAAGACTGACGTCAACAGTAACCCTGCAGCCCTTACACACAAATTATGTAAATGCCAGCTATCACCGGGAGTTGAAGTGTGGGGGCTTTATTTGTTTGCTATTCATACGGTTATTTTATACAATGACCGTGGGTCGAGTATCGCATTAGGGCTGAGGGATATTTAGAATACTGTATTTTTACATAGATAAAATATTTCTTAGCGAATTTTTATTGGAAAATTATCTTTTGAAATATCAATTACGTTAAGATGCACTCCCGGGTCATGAAATCTACACTTCTAGAACTTGTTTTGAAGGGGACCTTTAAAAACTATTACTTATATGTGTGTAAGCACTCCAGTGTTTTCTATTTTGATTCAAACTTAGCACGTAGGCTGTCCGATATGCTTTGAGAATCGGTAATTCTGTTGCGTATCCGAACTTGCGCACCTGAAGGATTCGAAACTACAGTTACTGCCGTCTGTTAGCGCCGATTCCTCGTCCTCATTAGTTCAGTTTAAAGTATAGACGTTCAGGAACAGATTATTTTTAAACAACTATTTCTTTTTTAAACTTTTGAATATTATTATTCTAAGATCTTTCTTTACGTAAGACTTGTCTTTCATGCGTCATATGACTTATTTTCAAGTAAGAGGTACTTATTTTTGAGTAAAATGTATCTGTTTTTGCGTAAGAAATATTTCTTTTTCTGTAATAGGCATCTATATTTTTGTGTAAGATTTCCCTAATATCTATTTTTGTTAAAGAAATATTTATCCTTGTTTAAGATGTATTTATTCGTATGTAAGCGGTATTTATTATTTTTAGTTATCTATTCTTGTATAAGATGTATTTATTCTTGTGTCAGACGTATATGTGTCAGAGGATTTTTGTGTAAGACCCTTTTAACCTTACTTACGTAAAGCGGAACTCTCCTTGTATAAGGTGTATCTGGTTCTTGTATAAAAAAATATGTTTCTTTGTATAAGTGGAATTTATTGTGTGTAAGATGCGTCTTTCCTTGAGTAGAGCTAAAAATTAAAAAAAAATATGTGCTTAAAAATACCAAGTTTAGAAATTCTTAATTGAATTTAAAATAAAATATATTATTATAATATTTTTTTAAAGTTTTATATTATCGAATGCATTGAAAATCACTCTTCTGACCTGCATCTTAACATTTCTTCTGTAAGATTTACCTACTCTAGTATAATAATTTTATCTTTTGTTTTTATCATTCTTATAAGAATCTTACCTCTTTTTCCTTAAGTGGTTTTTTGCTGGTCTTACATTTATTGCTTACTGTATACTCTGCTTGAATAGACAATTTCAATTATATTCAAATGTGAGATATTCTTATGTGAGAAATATCTCTTTGTATAAGAATTATTTTACTACTATTATGGTATAAAAATGTTTCTTTTTGCGTAAAAAGTTATTTTATAATAATTACTTTTTTGTAATTAGGATTATGACCTATTCTTCCCGTCAGTGGTCTATCCACTCACCTCGTAAGGGCTACCGTGGTTTCGAAACTCTATCGTTTCATCTTCAGGCCGTTATACAAAATGTCAAATCCCTCTGTCGAGGTCGTCACAAAGTCAAATAAAACATTAAAAACATACGTCACAAACACTGAGCACAATTATACGATTAAAATATTTACGATGAAATTCTGCTTGGCCAAGCGACACGCGCGACTCGTACGTCGTTACATTCCGAACTTTTCTTGCCTAAAATTTATCTTTGTAAATATTATTTTATGGAAAACGTATTTTGTATTGTGTAAAATATATTTATTCTTATGTAAAAATACCACTTTTTGTTATGTTCTTCATCACTATAGTGAGTGTATGTTTCCTAATCGACAGGCCATGTTATGTTGTGCATCTATACCAAGGTATATTTATTATTACGTAATATGTGAAAATATTGTTTAATAAATGGTTGCACTGTGTTTTAATATTCCACAAATGTTTTTGTAATTGTATTCCTGACGTTGGAGTTATATTTCTTAAACATTACGAACCACAAATAAGAAATCACGTGACGGATCAAATAAGGTACGATAATTAAAAGACATTTAAATCGTAATTTGAATACCAAAAAATGCAGATATTTTGCCTAAATTAGTACAAATTTCCTTAATTTATCAATTTTACATTCGTTGACGCGTTTTGTATAAGCAAATTCTCAAAAATTACTGTTGTAATCCAAAACTCGTTAGCGAATGAAAGAATTTGTAAATTTAGAAAGGCGAAAAAACGCACTAACCAAAATGATGCTATTCCTAGGACAAAGAAAGAAAGTTATTTTAATAAACTTCATGTAATTTTTGTTGTTGTTATTTTAAGGCAAAAAGCACATTGAGGCTATTATCGCCTCTCTGAATGTAAGTGTAGAGTGTTGAAGTCGTAAGTGTAGTGTTGTAAGTGTAAATGTTTGTTAGATTCGGGTACCGCGAGGGACGTCTAAATCCTCTCAATAGGTGCAGCTAGTCTGCACCCCTGCGGGACATGTATAAAAACTATCTCTTTCTGATTATCTTTAATTTTCTAAAAAGTATTCCTTCTTGTATAAATTTCTCTCTTCTCGCGTAAATGTCGCATTAACTCTAGAAAGGTGAAATGGGCAAAACTAGATCAACACTGCAAATGTACCTCTGTTAATTTACCTAAATGCCATAAAGTTAATGTAGCGGGAATAACTTGTTGTAGCACTAAAGCATTGATAAAATCAGTTGCGAATAGTAGAAGTGATTAAATGTAAACAAAGTGATGACGTATTTAAATGACAGTATTTAAATGAACAATTGATAATTTAAAATCAACATTTAAAAAATATAAATACAAACTTAAATGGTACATTGGTGTGCACATAGATTACATGGTTTAATGGTGTTGAGATTAATGTCAGATTATTCGTTTAACAGTAAATGAATTATTAGTGCGGCCATTATGGTAAGATCTGGGACCTTGAAATGAACAGATATCTGTTAATCTATAAGAGGTATCTATTATTGTGTAAGATGTACCTATTGTTGTGTGAGAGGATTATATATTCTTGTGTAAGGTCTATCTATTTCTGTGAAAGATATATCTACTCTTGTATAACATGTTTCTATTCTTCTGTAAGAGGTATGTATTCTTGTGTAAGAAGTACCTATTCTTGTGGTAAGAAGTACCTATTCTTGTGTAAGAGGTATCTATTTTTATGTAAGATGTATCTATGCTTGTATAAGATGTATTTATTCTCGTATAAAATGTATCTATTTTCGTGTAAGATGCATCTATTGTTGTGTAAGATTTATATATTCTTATGTAAGATGTATCTATTCTTGTGTAAGAGGTAGTTATTATTGTGTAAGATGTACTTATGATTGTATAATTTGTATTTATTCTTGTGTAAGATGTACCTATTCTTGTGTAAGATGTATCTATTCTTGTGTAAGATTTATCTATTCTTGTGTAAGATTTATCTATTCTTATGTAAGATGTACTTATGATTGTATAAGAGGTATCTATTATTGTGTAAGATGTATCTATTCTTGTGTAAGATTTATCTATTCTTGTGTAAGATTTATCTATTCTTATGTAAGATGTACTTATGATTGTATAAGAGGTATCTATTTTTGTGTAAAATGTATCTATTCTTGTGTAAGATTTATCTATTCTTATGTAAGATGTACTTATGATTGTATAAGATGTATTTATTCTTGTCCAAGACCTCTTAGACAAGCAAGAATAGATACCTATCTATTTTTGTGTAAAATGTATCTATTCTTGTGTAAGATTTATCTATTCTTATATAAGATGTACTTATGATTGTATAAGATGTATTTATTCTTGTCCCAGACCTCTTAGACAAGCAAGAATAGATACCTATCTATTTTTGTGTAATATGTATCTATTCTTGTGTAAGATTTATCTATTCTTATATAAGATGTACTTATGATTGTATAAGATGTATTTATTCTTGTCCCAGACCTCTTAGACAAGCAAGAATAGATACCTATCTATTCTTGTGTAAGATTTATCTATTCTTATATAAGATGTACTTATGATTGTATAAGATGTATTTATTCTTGTCCCAGACCTCTTAGACAAGCAAGAATAGATACCTATCTATTTTTGTGTAAAATGTATCTATTCTTGTGTAAGATTTATCTATTCTTATATAAGATGTACTTATGATTGTATAAGATGTATTTATTCTTGTCCCAGACCTCTTAGACAAGCAAGAAAAGATACCTATCTATTCTTGTGTAAGATTTATCTATTCTTATATAAGATGTACTTATGATTGTATAAGATGTATTTATTCTTGTCCCAGACCTCTTAGACAAGCAAGAATAGATACCTATCTATTCTTGTGTAAGATTTATCTATTCTTATATAAGATGTACTTATGATTGTATAAGATGTATTTATTCTTGTCCCAGACCTCTTAGACAAGCAAGAATAGATACCTATCTATTCTTGTGTAAGATTTATCTATTCTTATATAAGATGTACTTATGATTGTATAAGATGTATCTATTCTTGTCCCAGACCTCTTAGACAAGCAAGAATAGATACCTATCTATTCTTGTGTAAGATTTATATATTCTTATATAAGATGTACTTATGATTGTATAAGATGTATTTATTCTTGTCCCAGACCTCTTAGACAAGCAAGAATAGATACCTATCTATTCTTGTGTAAGATTTATCTATTCTTATATAAGATGTACTTATGATTGTATAAGATGTATCTATTCTTGTCCCAGACCTCTTAGACAAGCAAGAATAGATACCTATCTATTCTTGTGTAAGATTTATCTATTCTTATATAAGATGTACTTATGATTGTATAAGATGTATTTATTCTTGTCCCAGACCTCTTAGACAAGCAAGAATAGATACCTATCTATTCTTGTGTAAGATTTATCTATTCTTATATAAGATGTACTTATGATTGTATAAGATGTATCTATTCTTGTCCCAGACCTCTTAGACAAGCAAGAATAGATACCTATCTATTCTTGTGTAAGATTTATCTATTCTTATATAAGATGTACTTATGATTGTATAAGATGTATTTATTCTTGTCCCAGACCTCTTAGACAAGCAAGAATAGATACCTATCTATTCTTGTGTAAGATTTATCTATTCTTATATAAGATGTACTTATGATTGTATAAGATGTATCTATTCTTGTCCCAGACCTCTTAGACAAGCAAGAATAGATACCTATCTATTCTTGTGTAAGATTTATCTATTCTTATATAAGATGTACTTATGATTGTATAAGATGTATTTATTCTTGTCCCAGACCTCTTAGACAAGCAAGAATAGATACCTATCTATTCTTGTGTAAGATTTATCTATTCTTATATAAGATGTACTTATGATTGTATAAGATGTATTTATTCTTGTCCCAGACCTCTTAGACAAGCAAGAATAGATACCTATCTATTCTTGTGTAAGATGTATCTATTTAAGATCTATTCTTATATAAGATGTACTTATGATTGTATAAGATGTATCTATTCTTGTCCCAGACCTCTTAGACAAGCAAGAATAGATACCTATCTATTCTTGTGTAAGATTTATTTGTGTAAGATTCTTATTCTTGTATAAGATGTATTTATGATTGTATAAGATGTATTTATTCTTGTCCCAGACCTCTTAGACAAGCAAGAATAGATACCTATCTATTCTTGTGTAAGATTTATCTATTCTTATATAAGATGTACTTATGATTGTATAAGATGTATTTATTCTTGTCCCAGACCTCTTAGACAAGCAAGAATAGATACCTATCTATTCTTGTGTAAGATTTATCTATTCTTATATAAGATGTACTTATGATTGTATAAGATGTATTTATTCTTGTCCCAGACCTCTTAGACAAGCAAGAATAGATACCTATCTATTCTTGTGTAAGATTTATCTATTCTTATATAAGATGTACTTATGATTGTATAAGATGTATTTATTCTTGTCCCAGACCTCTTAGACAAGCAAGAATAGATACCTATCTATTTTTGTGTAAAATGTATCTATTCTTGTGTAAGATTTATCTATTCTTATATAAGATGTACTTATGATTGTATAAGATGTATTTATTCTTGTCCCAGACCTCTTAGACAAGCAAGAATAGATACCTATCTATTCTTGTGTAAGATTTATCTATTCTTATATAAGATGTACTTATGATTGTATAAGATGTATCTATTCTTGTCCCAGACCTCTTAGACAAGCAAGAATAGATACCTATCTATTCTTGTGTAAGATTTATCTATTCTTATATAAGATGTACTTATGATTGTATAAGATGTATTTATTCTTGTCCCAGATTCTTAGACAAGCAAGAATAGATTATCTATTCTTGTGTAAGATTTATCTATTCTTATATAAGATGTACTTATGATTGTATAAGATGTATTTATTCTTGTCCCAGACCTCTTAGACAAGCAAGAATAGATACCTATCTATTCTTGTGTAAGATTTACCTATTCTTATATAAGATGTACTTATGATTGTATAAGATGTATCTATTCTTGTGTTGGAGGTATCGATTCTTATGTAAGATGTATTTATGATTGTATAAGATGTATTTATTCTTGTTTAAGAGGTAAGATTTATTCTTCTGTAAGATTTATCTATTCTTACGTAAGTGTATCTATTCTTGTGCAAGGTCTATCTATTTTTGTTTAAAAAGCATTTATTCTTATGTAAGAGATATTAATTCTTGTATAAGAGATAAGCCTATCAATATATTATGTAGGCCTATTAATTTAGAATCGGTTCTCGGTGGTCGAAATGGCTGTCATCGATCAGTCTGCGAATCTCTGAACTTGTGCACATTAAGGTCATAGGTTCGAGACTGCAATTACTGCCCTGGGCTTACCCTTTCCGTTAACACCTATCTATCCCTCTAATCGTCATTAATCTAACCGACGTTAAAAAAAAAACTTATCCCTGAACATAATTTAAGCTGCATAAAAATTTGTTTTTCTTTCACACAATTTTT